>JXCR01148688.1:182269-226887 GCA_002079205.1 Phalaenopsis hybrid cultivar | reverse complement strand
TTATGCTTCTCTTTTATAGGCCAACATACTACGCCATAAGTCATTGCAATTCTCACCAATCTTATAAAATTTTCCTTTTAAGTCTAAACGATACTTTTCTATCACACAATATGCTTGATGTATTCTTCCACTTCAACCATCCAACTTGAATTTTACTAATAACATCACCATCACATTGAACAATAGACTCAAGATATCTAAAACATTCATTCTTTGTTAATGATTTGATCATTCATTATTACAATTTTCTCACTAGAACTACTACTACTAAAATTATTTTCCATGTATCGATTTTAGATCTACTCAAACGAAGGTCCTTAGACTCTAATGTAGAGTTCCATAATTCAAATTTTTTCAAAACTCTTTCTCCAGTTTTATCTACAAGAACGATATTATAAGCAAAAAACATACATACTTCCTCCTGTAAATGTGCAGTAAGAGCATCCATAACTAAGCAAAAAAGGTATGGGCTTAAGTTGATCTGGAGGTAATCCAATTGAAATAGGAAAATACTTGGTCAATTCTCCTGTTCGAACACATGTAACAACTCTAGTATACATATCTTTAATGACTTGAATGTAAGTCATATCAACACGTCTTCTCTAGTATACACATACATCCTCCTGTGAATGTGCAGTAAAAGCATCCATAACTAAAGCAAAAAAAGATATGGGTGTTCGAACACAAGTAACAACTCTAGTATACATATCTTTAATGACTTGAATGTAGGTCATATCAACACGTCTTCTCTAGTATACATATCTTTAATGACTTGAATGTAAGTCATATCAACACATGCTTCTTTTTTATAGGCCAACATTCTACGCCATAAGTCATTGCAATTCTCACGAATCTTATAAAATTTTCCTTTTATGTCTAAACGGTACTTTTCTATCACACAATATGCTTGATGCATTCTTCCATTTCAACCATCTAACTTGAATTTTACTAATAACATCACCATCACATTGAACAATAGACCCGAGATATCTAAAACATTCATTCTTTGTTAATGATTTGATTATCTATTATTACAATTTTATCAGTAGAACTACTGCTATTAAAATTATTTTCCATGTATTCGGTTTTAGATCTACTCAAATGAAGGTCCTTAGTCTCTAATGTAGATCTCCATAATTCAATTTTTTTCAAAACTCTTTCTCCAGTTTTATCCACAAGAAGGATATTATAAGCAAAAAACATCATACATCCTCCTATAAATGTGCAGTAAGAGCATCCATAACTAAAGCAAAAAAGATATAGGCTTAAGTTGATCCGGAGGTAATCCAATTGAAATTGGAAAATACTTGGCCAATTCTCTTCTGTTAGAACACAAGTAACAACTCTGTTCGAAAACAAGTAACAACTCTAGTATACATATCTTTAATGACTTGAATGTAAGCCATATCAACACGTCGTCTCTAGTATACACATACATCCTCCTGTAAATGTGCAGTAAGAGCATCCATAATTAATGCAAAAAAGGTATGGGTCAATTCTCTTCTGTTCGAACACAAGTAACAACTCTAGTATACATATCTTTAATGACTTGAATGTAAGTCATATCAACACGTCTTCTCTAGTATACATATCTTTAATGACTTGAATGTAAGTCATATCAACACATGCTTCTCTTTTATAGGCCAACATTCTACGCCATAAGTCATTGCAATTCTCACCAATCTTATAAAATTTTCCTTTTAAGTCTAAACGGTACTTTTCTATCACACAATATGCTTGATGCATACTTCCACTTCAACCATCCAACTTAAATTTTACTAATAACATCACCATCACATTGAACAATAGACCCGAGACATCTAAAACATTCATTCTTCGTTAATGATTTGATCATCCATTATTACAATTTTCTCACTAGAACTACTACTAGAAGGATATTATAAGCAAAAAACATTCATACATCTTCCTGTAAATGTGCAGTAAGAGCATCCATAACTAAAGCAAATATATGGGATTAAGTTGATCCGGAGGTAATCCAATTGAAATAGGAAAATACTAAGTCGTTTTTTAGGGATACTCTCTATGCTCGATCACTCTTGACCATAGAATCTTCCAGCCTATCTGTCCACCAAAAATTGTCAGTTTTTTTTCCTTCTCCGCTGTCACCTGTAAAATTTTTTCTCGTAACTATGTGACTGATGTAAAGTTAGCGGGGAATTTTCCTATCCACAGTACTAGTGCAATCCTTGGGATGCACAAAAAATTCTTGAGCTCATCTTTCTTGAATGCATAAAAAAACATGTTATTAGACAACACGTAAAACTGATAAAAAAAGTAATTTATTATAATTTTATGCAGTTGCGAGGTCTCAGAGAACTTAACATATAAACGAACGAATCTGTCACTACAAGAAGACAACAAAATTTATAAAAAAGAGTTTTGGTAGCATTTAACCCACGTAATACTGAGCTTGTTTATGCCAGATATGCATATCACCAAAAAAAGTCATCCAAAAAAATCTAAAAAAACCGTAGCATCGAAAAAATGAGAGGTACTTGGTTGCTCTCATTATGATTTCACATGTGACACTGTTCAATAATGAAAAACAGGTCATCCTGAAGAACACATGAGGAACGAAAATTAACATGACATATATAAAATACTGACACAATAAACAGCGAATATCTTCAACAACTATTATAATTATTAATATGATAAAAACTTCAATCGCTCTCTAACCATCGTATTCGTAATTCGTTCCCTCAATTCTGTCATCTCGCGTGCACTTTCCTTATCTTTAGTACATTATTGTAGATTTGCAAAGTCCACTCATTTGCACTGCTCTTCTAATCAGTCATGACAAAAGTGAAACACATGTTGCATACCATAATAACATTCTGCGTGGGGGCCCACAATGACAGATGAATGTGATTTTTTCATTATTTAGAACACGTGCATCAACGTGTGTTCCACCGATTGCTCCAATACAATTCTGAAAAGATAACAAAGTGTTACTTAATTACCATATCTATATGAAAATTGAATGTAATAAATAAGAGAAATTATCTTAAATTATTACATATACCGTGTATCATGCGAGATCTCTATGGGAGGCCTGTTCGAATGTAAGATCCGTTGATTTTATGACTTGTGAAGAAAAACTGATAAATACATTCAAACTTATTAAGAAGTGTCTGCAAATTGCTTTGGAGGAGTGTTAAAATCGCTTCATAGCTCATTGCATTGATTCATTCTGCAATAATATGTAGATGATTATTGCCAACACCTTTTGCAAATTGCTTCGGAGGAGTGTTAAAATCGCTTCATAGCTCATTGCATTGATTCATTCTGCAATAATATGTAGATGATTATTGCCAACACCTCTCGCAAAGTCTTTTTGGATGAGCCATGAAGTCTATGATTTCTATGTAGTTCCTCCAACAAATCGATGAATACTCGTGTCATGTGAAACATATTGCTAAATCTCATTGGGTGACCAGTAATAACTCTTCAACCCATTTGTCGCCAATATATGAAGATGTAATGCAATGAGAGCGCTATATGTACAAGTTGTAATATTTGTTCATCAAGCATACGACAGCTGCAACTCTCCTACGCCTTTGTCTACGTGAAATAAAAAACTACATTATAGATGAATAATATTACAGAAGTAAATAGAAAATATAACGTGGAATAAAAAACTCTTAAAGTGGCATGTCCAAAGCAACACAAATATCCAAAGCGGCATGAAAAACAATAAACAAATAGAAATGTCCCACAAGAATCTAATTAAAAAAAGTGTCCCTCAATTGTCACTGCTCTCATGAAAATAACGTAGGGAAACTACCCTACGGTCAGCGGACATTTGCTATGAAAAACCTTCTTCGAGTCGAATCTTCAAGCAACTTCATAGAGAACAAATATAACGACATGTCCTCGGGAATTTCTAGAGTTGCATCCTAAATTCGCATGACCTGTTGGACATAAATTGCTTATGATGGGTCGGAGTCATTAATGTATGAAGCCACTACCTGTGAGATTTGACTTATAAGAAAAACAACTCCCTCTTTCTTTTTTTTTTCCAACCGAGGGATGCTTTTGTCTGACTCGTGGGACTCAACCTCATGGAGGTCTGGGCTGGGGCCTGCAATGGAATCACCTGTTTGGTCAACACCCAAATTTCCGGGGATGCTGCCAAACCCTATCTCAGGGAGCACGTGCATTGTTCTTCATTGCCATGATACCTCCAAACATAAGATTCAACTTCTTCTCCAACTCAGGAACGATTCCACTATCTTTAAATTTTTTTGCAGCAGGTATCACCTACAAATTCATATAACATGTTGGATTTTAAAATAAATTAAAAATAAAATATGGTATATTTCAAAAGTGCTTACCGCCAGTCTCGCTGCCCACTACTTTTCGGAAGCATCAATCGTTTGCTTTACCGAATTCCATATTAAGTCCGTTGATCCTCGCTTCAATTCATTCTTGATTTTTCAATCATTCTTTAGGTGATCATACTTATTTTTTAACTGCATCCTATCATATTTTCTGCTTAAATTTTTCTTGAATTTTCTAATAATATTTTGCCAGTCTTTATTGTTGAAATAAGTTATCAGTCTATTTCCCCGTTTGATCTCGTTTTGGCAAAGATTGCAAAATTTTAATTGTCTCTTTATCCTACATTATAGATGAATGACCTCATTTGTCTTAACCATTGTATTACTAGCATGAACAAAAAAAAAACTAATTAACATAAATATGAATGCCATAATATTGCAATTCAAAGAAAAATAGGAATGTCACAATATTATCACCAATGCCACTCCAACCCACACTACAACACCATCTATACATTACCACTATCAACACCTCCACTTGCCACCACCACCAACGCGTCCACACGCCAACACCTCAACGCAAACACAATCACACACCAACCACCACCTCCACACATCCATCAACACATCCTCTAACACAAACACAACCACCCCATATTTTTCATTTGATGCGTTACATAGAGGGCACCCAAAACATTGCTAGCAACAAATCAAGCACCCTCTTTCAGCCATTTCTCAAACTCATCACTCAAATATCAAAATAAAAGATAAAACCCTAATCTATATTTTTCATTTTTAGGATCTCACATACAGAGCACCAGACATTGCTAAAAACAAATCAAGCATCCTCTTTTAGTCAATTCTTAAATTCTTACTCAAACATCAAAGGTAAAGATAAAATGACATTCCATATTTTTCTTTTTTAACGCTACGTCCAGGGCACCCGAAACATTGCTAGCAACAAATCAAGCACCCTTTTTCAACCATTTTTCAAACTCTCACTCAATCATCAAAAGGTAAAGATAAAACCCCATTCTATATTTTTCATTTTTAGGATATTACATACATGGCACTCGAAACATTGGTGACAACAAATCAAGCACCTCTTTCAAGAATTTCTCAAATTCTCACTCAAACATAAAAGGTAAAGATAAAACCCCATTCCATATTTTTCATTTTTAACATTCTACATATAGGGCACCCGAAACATTGCTAGTAAAAAATCAAACACTCTCTTTCAGCGATTTCTCAAACTCTCACTCAAATATCAAATGTAAAGATAAAACCCCATTCCGTATTTTTTTCATTTTTAGGACATCACTTACAGGGTTCCGAAACATTGGTAACAAAAAATCAAGCACGCACCCTCTTTCAGTCAATTCTCATACTCTCACTTAAACAACAAAGGTAAAGATAAAATCCTATTCATTATTTTTCATTTTTAGGATACCACATAAAGGGCACCCGAAAAATTGCTACCAACAAATCAAACACCCTCTTTCAACCATTTCTCAAACTCTCACTCAAACATCAAAGGTAAAGATAAAGCCCCATTTCATATTTTTCATTTTTAGGATACCACATAATGGGCTCCTGAAACATTGCTAGCAACAAATTAAGCACCATCTTTTAGCCATTTCTCAAATTATCATTCAAACATCAAAGGTAAAGATAAAACCTCAAATTATAAAGCAAAAGCCACAAATCACAAAATCCAAATACTCACTTTAAACTGCAAATGAGAAAACTACAAATCGCGAAGATAAAGTCATTCCATCCCAAAAAATATGTGATACTGTAGGAGGGCAGAGAACACAGTAAACGAAGAGAGAGAGTCGAAGATCAGAGGGAAGAGGAAGAGTAGAAAGACAACTCGTTGACACTAGAGATCGGTGGGAAGAGGGAAATGAGAAAGGCAACCCGTTGCCACTGAGGAGAGGTGCGAGAGAGGGTAGCAATTGAGAGAGACAAGGGCAGAAGAAACGAGCAAGGCTAATAGTGTAATAGGGGTAAAAGAAATGTGCGACCCGCGTTTAATATAAATTTTTACGATAAGCAGCCGTGTCGTTGTTTCCAAATGCTTCTCCTAACGTTTTCAAAACGTGTTGCGCCAATTAAGCTGCCCAAACGGACTCTTAGTCATGCCATAATCGTCGGAAGCCCAATCAAGGGAAAATGATACGATGTCATTTATGAGAAATTCATAAAGAGATGTCTAAGAGATTTCTAAGGAGGATGTATAGTGGGAAATCTGTTAACTACAATTGAGGTTTACTGCTTGCTCCAAGAGGCAATTCAGATGGGTCACCTATAGCCACAATGGTGACCTTCTAGATTAAATGAATGTAATGAATCTCTTTCACCATGCGGATTCCAAGAATAAAGGACTTCTCCTTTGAATATATGATCTAAATTTCTTTTAAATCAGAATTTTCTTGGTAAAGGTGGATTTGCTATATTTTGACGGTCACATGGATCCGGATGAGTTCATCAAGTGACTCTGGACCTTGAAATGGGTCTTTGAGCGACCTGTCATCTATCAAATATATTGGTGAAATTAACGACCAACAAGTTAAATCAAAGTGCATTATTTTGCTGGCAAAATCTTAAGTACCAACGTCAGTGAGAAGGAAAAGATAAAAATTAATACCTAGTCCAAAATGAGTTCTCTACCACCACCTTGAGATCCCACCTTAATTTGATTATTTGTCATGTGTTCTGCTATTTTAAATTTTTCGTTGTCCTGTTATCGTATTTTTTCTTTCAACTAATTGCATTCAATAATAGTATTTATTTTTTCTATAGTGGTTTGGGTTGACTCTGGAATCATTCATACTCTCCCATCAGACTAAATTACCATCCATAAAAAAATAATACCCAATAATGGATCAACTTGCCCAATTTGCATGAAAAAAGCATTCATAATTTTTATGCCCATGATCTTGATATGGAATCTCTTTTTAATCAGCTCAATCAAGGTAAGCATAATATTTGTTCTAGAGTTGACTAATGATAGTCTGTGGGGAATTGCATATACAATTTCATGACTAGTTACTGTAAGGTCGTTAATTTCTATGCTAAATTTTTATATTGTTCAGGACCTTTAATAAGCTCTCCATTCTTGATAAGTTTATGATTAGAAACTATCAGAGTATGGCATGGTTTGAGCCCTACTTTCTTTGTTTCTGCTGATAAATTCAAAATATACTTTCGTTGAGATAGAATGTTACCCTTCTTGCTATTTGATACCTCAATCCCCAATTACTTCAAGGAACCCAAATCCTTAGTGCTGAACTTATTTTGAAGAAATGATTATTAATGATAAGATTTCCTACACATCACTTTCAGTAATAATGACAAATCACCAATGGAATGATTCCTGAGGCAGATTGCCTATAAAATACATTGTGATCACTTTTACTTTTCTGCATTCCAAACCCTTCTTCTGCTTGGTTAAATTTTCCAAATCATGCTCGAGGGCTTTGTTTCAATCCATATAGGTACTTTTGAAGAAGACATTACTTTCCCATACTCCCACTAAGCAAGAAACCTAGGAGGTTGCTCCATGTATACTTCTTCCAATATATCATCATGTAGAAAAATATTCTTCACATTCAGCTGGTACATGTGTCAATTATTCATTGCTGTTAAAGACAGAAATAAGGGAACTTGAGTTAACTTGGCTATCGAAGAGCTACCGTTGAGAATGTGTCAAAGTGG
Source organism: Phalaenopsis hybrid cultivar (assembly GCA_002079205.1). Classification (NCBI taxonomy): domain Eukaryota; kingdom Viridiplantae; phylum Streptophyta; class Magnoliopsida; order Asparagales; family Orchidaceae; genus Phalaenopsis; species Phalaenopsis hybrid cultivar. The sequence continues at coordinate 218,863 of JXCR01148688.1, read as the reverse complement.
TCGAACCCTTAAATTTGTGGAAAGCCCTTAGCCACCAATCAAACTTTGAGATGAGTTATAGATCCATCAAAATGAAACATAGTCGTAGACCATTTACAACCAACATTCTTCTTGCCAGAAGGTAGTCTAGTTCCCAAGTTTCATTTTCAGTAAAGGCATCCATCTCATCAAGCATTGCTGCCCTCTACCCACAATGGGATAAAGCTTGCTGAACAGATCTTGGAATCTCAATACACTTAAGAGAAGCAAAAAATGAGCATGAAATGGAAGATAATTGATTATAGTTAACATGAGGAAATGGGATAGACACATTGACGCATACCTCTTTGAAGAGCAATAGATAAATTGAGATCACTGGGAGAAGGATCCACTGAAGAAGATGATACCAATGTTGGACTAGGATTAGGGGAGCAAGGTCTTCTCGAGTAAACATTTTTGATAGGTGGCTTGGGCTGAGGCATTAGAGATGGAGTTGGAGCAGGATCTGAACTTATGTTCATCAGAATGTCGTGAAGATTTAGACATTGAAGATTCATTAAAGAATGAGGTTTGTTTATGAAAGGCGGACATCAACATAAATCATGTACATGTTTAAGAGTTGAAAAATATCTTTTTTTTAAGACGAATATCCTATCATAGAAAGACACCTTAATGAATTGGTGTCAAGTTTAGACACCTGTGGACTGGTATCATGAAAAAAAAGTGCACGCAAATGTGACGCTTCAATAGAAATGAGAGAGCTTAAAATAAAACATGGTAGCATGTCTAGTTATGTAAGATAGTAGAAGGCATTCAATCAATAAAAAAAAACATGCAGTAGAGATTGCATTAACCCAAAACTATTTAGGCACAATCGTTTGAAACAAAAAAGCCATTTTTTTCCCAAGAAGATGTCTATTTTTTTTTAGCTACTCCATTTTAGGATGGAGTATCAACATAAAATGACTGGTGAAGCATCATGTTTTGTGTTATATATGTCTGAAAAGATGCAAACAAATGCGCAGTAGAGACTGCATCTACTAAAAACTGTTTAGACACATTCATTTGAAACAAAAAAGCCATAAGGGCCTCAAGATGATGTCTATTTTTTATTTCAGATACTTCATTTTGGGATGGAGTACCGACACAAGATGAGTGCTGAAGCATCTCATTTTGTGTCATATGTGTGAAAAGGTGCATAAAAATATTCTTTAGAATTATCACTTCTCAAAATTTAACATAAACATTGAATCGAATTTTAATTTTGGCACAAAAAAATTGAAAGTGCAACAATAATTCAGAATGTGATCTCATAAAGTAAAGCCAAGCCATACAAAAAATCGTCCACAAAAGTGACAAAGTACCAAAATCCATTAGATAAAGCAGGATAATGTCCCCATACATCAAAATGAACTAACTCAAAATTAAGACCGACTCTTTTATTAATTCGAGGAACATAAAACAAACGATGATGTTTAGTAAATTGATATGACTGACAATCTAAAAAAGATATATGTTAAAACTGTGGTTTCAATATTTTTTAGCATTAATAATGATGGATATCCTAATTGATAATAGTTCTCAAAACGAGATAAGGTGTTACGGATCAAAATACCCCTTTATCCATAATATATGGCCACCCAAGAATCTCGTTCTCTACCGATGCTTTTTTTCGCCATAAGATACACATGATTTTGCTGACAAAAACAATCTTAAAATCAAATTGAGATAAACTAAGAACAGATGTTAAAGGCAATGTGGATGTAACATTGATGTTGCTCAAACTAAGAAAATTAGAGGTAGACCCATCTGCTAAAGTGATGATGAAAGGTTCTTTCAAAAAGTAAGAAAGAGAATTAGATTTCTTGTTATGTGATATGTAGTACCTGAATCAATGACCAATTTTGTGGAAACAAAAGAAAGCAAGTATCATTGTTTCTTGACTTGGCAAGGGCATTGATAGATGGGGATTTCTTGGATGCTTCCTGAAATTTGATGAGCTTAGCATATTCATTTGTAGAGATTGAGAGTCTGACTTTGAGGTTCCTCACTAGTAGTGACCTTATGAGGTAACTGTGATTTAGAACTTTTCTGGTTTTTTTTCAACAACTTCTGATATGTCCACTTCTTATGACTAGATTCTTGACAATAATAGCACACTATCACCCTTGATTTTCAAAATTCAAAGTTTTTCTTTTGTAATATTATTAAGATTGAGGTTTACCGATGTTTCTATTTTTCTGACTAGCAAGAGCACTAGGTTGCTGTACGAATGAGGGCAAAGAACTCAGAATCCTATGCAGTACACTGGTGTAGGTTTCCCTCAGCGTAGTACATCCAGGATCAGATAAAATTTGTGATTTGACACCATTCCAAGAGTTGAGGTCAGCTAGAAAACTAATAATAACTATTTGTTTTCTTTGAGTTTACCGAATCTGGACATCAGTGCTAAAGGGCAATAAGATATTCAATTCTTCATAAACATGTTTGAATTGCATGTCATAAATGTTTTGCGATTGATCTTATTATTTATAACTATTTGCATACATAAAAAATTCCATAAATATTCTCTCAGAAAAAATAAGTGTCAATTTCTGCATCGCATCTTTATCACAGTCACAATGAGTAATATGACTAGATTGATCTGATTCGATGGAGTTTTATATATTTATCAAGAGGCTGGTATCAACCCTCTTCCACTCAGAATAATTCAGATTCGTTTCATCTGGGGGATTATAATTGAGGTGACTCTCTTGAGAGATACTTCTTAGGTAGCCTCACAATTTTATTCCAGTAAAAATAATTAATATCATTTAACTTTTCATCTGTAATTTTAGCCACTGAGGAAGCCAAATATGTCAGAATATGTTTTTGTTCTCAGTCTTAAATGATGCTATTTATTGTTGAAGGACGAGCCGAAGTACCAGTCAAAATACTAGGAGATAAATAACTCAACCACGAGCAGGTATATTGCCTCAGAGTATATTAGGGCTTCGTCAATGCCTTAATCCCCTCAATGCAAATTAATATAGATGGGCGTCGGGTGATGACAGAAGACGAAGTCGAAGCGCAAGTTGAATACAAACGTTGCGGCTAAAGTTGCGGCTAAAGTTGAAGTCGAATGAGGCAAATGGTATTGTTTGAAGCAGACAAAAACTCGACGAAACCAGAATGCACCCAAGCTCAAGACTATCGAGTCCGTCACAGGAAGAAGACGATGATGTCGAGGAAGCCGGTATGAACCCGAGCAGAAAAAATGAAAGTCTAATGTCAAAGATGAAAGATGCAGAGGGGAAGGTTTTGACGGTGCTCTGATACCAAGTGAGTGGAAAATCTCTTTCTTTTTTCTCGATTGAAATCTTATGTTACATTTTTATAGGCACTCTTCTTTCTACAAATTAGGAATGTACCTAATACATAAAATTAAATTTCCTCTAATTAGGTTACCTAATATATAAGATTTCTAATATACAAGCTACTTAATATTTAGTGTTTTCTATAACAAGCATTTATTTGGAGCTTGATGATTACTCATTTGGTATGACTTGTGCCTTATTGCATATTGGTTTTCCTATCACAAATGCAGCTAAATAGTAGAGAACCAATTGAAGCCTCAACTTATATACATTTTCAAAACGAACTCAACTTTAATTTATTTTTCAGCCCATGGTATACTCTACTTGATCTTAATTAATTTTTAAATCTAATTTTTTATTAAAAAAAATTGAAGGCATCAAGAGATTAGGAAGAAAAACTATTTGAGATAGTCTAAATAAAATTTTTTATTAAAAAATTTATTTAGACTATCTCAAATAGTTTTTCTTCCTAATCTCTTGATGCCTTCAACTTTATTAACATCTATTTTCCTCACCCGTAATACATCTAAGTTAATTAGTGTCTATATATATCTGTTTCTTATAATAGTTATTTTTTGTCTTCTTTCTCCTCCTTTAGTATTTAGCCTGAAATTACTAAATTTTATAGCTACAGGAGTAAGCGAGTCCATTATTTGAGCCCAGCTCTCTTATGGTACGATCGGCTCAAAACCAAGGAGTCAGAACCTGGCTCTATTGATAAATAATATGTTTAATCTCAGCACTAGCAAAGCCAAATTCTCGACAATGCTGACCTTGTGTATAACTCAAGCAAGACAAATACAAAATGGAAGTCGCAAACCACGCTTTATAAACCGTGTGTTTCCGACCTTGTATTTTTGGCATTGAGTATCACAACAATGAGAAAGAGAAAGGTGAAGATGTGGTGGGAATCATAGGGATGGAGAAGTTTTAATTATTTAAGTACTGTAACCATAACGCATGATTTGCATCGTTGTTATGACAATCTTCTTAATTCATTGGGACATGCTAATCTAGATTGTCTTCAATAAGGTTGAAGTATTTATTTAGCATTCACAACCTCTTTTAATAATTTAAGATTAATAACTTCTCACCTTCTTATGTGTGATTGCTTTTATTCAAGGTTATTGTTTATTATTTTGTTATTATTCTAAGTACATCCACAACTTTTATTATATATTCAATACTTAAACTCTAAAGACATGTCTTTAGTGAAAAAGGTTGTAGCCAAGGCCGTAACTATGAGTGCAGGTGAGCCAAGCCAGCTCAAGTTTGACTTGGTAACAAATTCAAAAGCCAAAAGCTCATTGAGCCATAAAATTGAGCTCGAAGTAAACTTACTACTTGTTAAATAATCAAACTTGACTTGTTGGCTTCTTGAGCAACTAGAAACAAATTCACGTGGAGCAAATTTTATGTATTGAATATATATGTATATGTATTGGAGTGATTAAGTTTAAAACCTAAGCCATTAATCTCCTTGATATTTCTCCAACCCAATTAGTTTTGTAAAGAAGATAGAACCATATTAAGTTCAACATTTGGGATGTTCCTGAAAAAGTAAATTTGTGAGATATTCACGAGGAAGCAAGATTTCAAGATTTGAGATGTTCATGAAGAAGCAAATTTTATGTGGGATAAAATAACAAACACTATTAAACAAGTGACAAAAGATGTACTTGAAAAATCAAAAGAAAAAAATTCTATAAATAAAAATAGTTGGTGATGGAATAATAATGTGGAAGAAAAGATAAAATATAAATTGTGTTATAAAAATTGATTTAAATGTAAAAGCTTAGAGAATTGAGAAAATATAAGTTGGTCTTTAGGGAGTCTAAGAGAACAATTTATAATATTAAAAATTCTTCTTTTAGTGATCTTTTCAATAGAGTGGATACTAAAGAGGTTGAAAAAATCATGTATAAATTAACCAAACAAGAGAAAAGAAGTAAAGATTTAACTCAAGTATATGAAAGATGAAAATAAAAAGTGTTTTTCTTAGAAGAAGATATTCAGAACATATAGGTGAGCTGTTTTGATAAACTTTTCAATGAAGTTTTCAAAAATATAATCGACTTTAGTGATCTTAATGTCGTTAATAATAATAAAATATTTTACTTTTATGATTGCATTAGTAAAAAGAAGTNTTATTCTATTAACTTCTCTTGTAACTTCATTATTTGACTTCTAATTTTGATTATCAATCTTACCATTTTTTTGTTAATGATTTGATCATCCATTATTACAATCTTCTCACTAGAACTACTACTAGAAGGATATTATAAGCAAAAAACATACATACATCCTCCTGTAAATGTGCAGTAAGAGCATCCATAACTAAAGCAAAAAAGATATGGGATTAAGTTGATCCGGAGGTAATCCAATTGAAATAGGAAAATACTTGGTCAACTCTCTTCTATTCGAACACAAGTAACAAATCTAGTATACATATCTTTAATGACTTGAATGTAAGTCATATCAAAACGTCTTCTCTAGTATACATATCTTTAATGACTTGAATGTAAGTCATATCAACACATGTCTTCTCTAGAACTCTCCAAAGAACTTCTTTTTGGAACCTTATCGTAAACGTTTTCTAAATTGAATATAAAATAATCTTTCAAGTTATGATATTTGATGAAAGCCTATTATGGCACCCATGTTTTGATCACTTGAGAATTAGAAATGTAAGCCACACAGGCTTGATCATATTTTTAATAATTTTACAATTCTTTTGAAAAATTCATTTTCTTCTTAAAATTTTCACTTATCTTTTTCTTTAGTTACTTTATAGTGATGTTATTTCTTGAGCATTATTCTATTAACTTCTCTTGTAACTTCATTATTTGACTTCTAATTTTGATTATCAATCTTACCATTTTTTTTTAAGTTTTTTTCTAGACATTCTCTTGTGTGCAATTTTGTAATGTTTCCTTTGTTATACTCAATTTTTTCTGGAATAAATAGTCATTTATTGAGATTGGCAACATATGGTGTGTAAAATGTTTGAAAAGCATCCTTGTTCATTGATATATCAATGAAAGCTACATTAACAAAACTTGGCAACATATGGTGTGTTAGATGTTTGAAAAGCATCCTTGTTCATTGATATATCAATGAAAGCTACATTAACAAAACTTTTATTTTAGATTGCATCATTAATGTTAATTTGAACATTTTTATTTATCGAAATGCAAAAATGTGCATTGAGATGAGAACAATATTACTTTAAAATTTTGAGGACCTTTTTTGTTATTTTATTTATTTGTTTTCTATTTACTTTTGATTAAATGCCAGGATGCATTATTCTCATCTTCTTTGTTTTCTATTTCTTTCTACAAATTATCTGTGCAGTCAGAGTTGGATGTTCATTGATATGGTGAAAGCTACATTAACAAAACTATTATTTGAAATTGCATCATAGATGTAAATATGAAAATCTGTATTTATTGAAATGCAAAAAATTGCATTGAGATGGGAACAATACAAAAACAACAAAGCCTTAATCCCACTACGAGAGCCTAGTAATGTAAGATAGTAGAAGGCATTCCATCAATAAAAAAAAAACATGCAGTAGAGATTGCATTAACCAAAAACTATTTAGGTACTATCGTTTGAAACAAAAGAGCCGTTTTTTTCTCAAGAAAATGTCTATTTTTTTTAGCTACTCCATTTTAGGATGGAGTATCAACATAAAATGACTGGTGAAACATCATGTTTTGTGTTATATATGTCTGAAAAAAAAAGCCATAGGGGCCTCAAGATGATGTCTATTTTTTATTTCAGATACTCCATTTTTGGATGGAGTACCCACACAAGATGAGTGATGAAGCATCTCATTTTGTGTCATATGTGTAAAAGGTGCAGAAAAATATTCTTTAGAATTATCACTTCTCAAAATTTAACATAAACATTAAATCGAATTTTAATTATCTGTGCAGTCAGAGTTGGATGTTCATTGATATAGTGAAAGCTACATTAACAAAACTATTATTTGAAATTGCATCATAGATGTAAATATGAAAATCTGTATTTATTGAAATGCAAAAAATTGCATTGAGATGGGAACAATACAAAAACAACAAAGCCTTAATCCAATTACGTGGGGTCGGCTACATGAATCAATACGCTTCAATAGAAATGTGAGAGCTTAAAATAAAACATGGTAGCATGTCTAGTTATGTAAGATAGTAGAAGACATTCGATCAATAAAAAAAAAGTGATGATGAAAGGTCCTTTCAAAAAGTTAGAAAGAGAATTAGATTTCTTGTTATGTGATATGTAGTACCTGAATCAATGACCAATTTTGTGGAAAACAAAAGAAAGCAAGTATCATTGTTTCTTGACTTTGCAAGGGCATTGATAGATGGGGATTACTTGGATGCTTCCTGAAATTTGATACCCATTTGCTAAAGTGATGATGAAAGGTCCCTTCAAAAAGTAAGAAAGAGAATTAGATTTCTTGTTATGTGATATGTGGTACCCGAATCAATGACCAATTTTGTGGAAAACAAAAGAAAGCAAGTATCATTGTTTCTTGACTTGGCAAGGGCATTGATAGATGGGGATTTCTTGGATGCTTCCTGAAATTTGATGAGCTTAGCATATTCATTTCTAGAGATTGAGAGTCTGAACTTGAGGTTCCTCACTAGTAGTGACCTTATGAGCTAACTGTGATTTAGAACCTTTCTGGTTTTTTTTCAACAACTTTTGATACGTCCACTTCTTATGACTATATTCTTGACAGTAATAACACACTATCACCCTTAATTTTTAGAATTCAGAGTTTTTCTTTTGTAATATTATTAAGATTGAGGTTTACTGATGTCTTTATTTTTCCAAATGAGGGCAAAAAACTCAGAATCCTATGCAGTACACTGGTGTAGGTTTCCCTCAGCGTAGTACATCCAGGATCAGATAAAATTTGTGATTTGACACCATTCCAAGAGTTGAGGTCAGCTAGAAAACTAATAATAACTATTTGTTTTCTTTGAGTTTACCGAATCTGGACATCAGTGCTAAAGGGCAGTAAGACATTCAATTCTTCATAAACATGTTTGAAGTGCATGTCATAAATGTTTTGCGATTGATCTTATTATTTATCTTGATAGAACTATTTGCATACATAAAAAAATTACAGAAATATATTCTCTCAGAAAAAATAAGTGTCAATTTCTGCATCGCATCTTTATCACAGTCACAATGAGTAATATGACTAGATTGATCTGATTCGATGGAGTTTTATATATTTATCAAGAGGCTGGTATCAACCCTCATCCACTCAGAATAATTCAGATTCGTTTCATCTGGGGGATTATAAATGAGGTGACTCTCTCGAGAGATACTTCTTANAGACATTCAATTCTTCATAAACATGTTTGAAGTGCATGTCATAAATGTTTTGCGATTGATCTTATTATTTATCTTGATAGAACTATTTGCATACATAAAAAAATTACAGAAATATTTTCTCTCAGAAAAAATAAGTGTCAATTTCTGAATCGCATCTTTATCACAGTCACAATGAGTAATATGATGGAGTTTTATATATTTATCAAGAGGCTGGTATCAACCCTCATCCGCTCAGAACAATTCAGATTCATTTCAACTGGGGGATTATAAATGAGATGACTCTCTTGAGAGATACTTCTTGGGTAGTCTCACAATTTTATTCCAGTAAAAATAATTAATATCATTTAACTTTTCATCTGTAATCTTAGCCACTGAGGAAGCCAAATATGTCAGAATATGTTTTTGTTCTCAGTCTTAAATGATGCTATTTATTGTTGAAGGACGAGCCGAAGCACCAGTCAAAATACTAGGAGATAAATAGCTCAACCACGAGNTAATCTTAGCCACTGAGGAAGCCAAATATGTCAGAATATGTTTTTGTTCTCAGTCTTAAATGATGCTATTTAGTGTTGAAGGACGAGCCGAAGTACCAGTCAAAATACTAGGAGATAAATAACTCAACCACAAACAGTCCAATGATAATTACTAGACAGAAAAAACAAGTGGGTTAACTAAGCAGAAAACAAACCAAACAAAACAGCCTAAAATAGCAGCTCCAAACCGACCTAAGCAGATGACTCAGATCGAAGCAGGTATATTGCCTCAGAGTATATTAGGGCTTCGTCAATGCCTTAATCCCCTCAATGCAAATTAATATAGATGGGCGCCGGGTGATGCCAGAAGACGAAGTCGAAGCGCAAGTTGAATACAAACGTTGCGGCTAAAGTTGAAGTCANTATTCTCTCAGAAAAAATAAGTGTCAATTTCTGCATCGCATCTTTATCACAGTCACAATGAGTAATATGACTCGATTGATCTGATTCGATGGAGTTTTATATATTTATCAAGAGGCTGGTATCAACCCTCTTCCACTCAGAATAATTCAGATTCGTTTCATCTGGGGGATTATAATTGAGGTGACTCTCTTGAGAGATACTTCTTAGGTAGCCTCACAATTTTATTCCAGTAAAAATAATTAATATCATTTAACTTTTCATCTGTAATCTTAGCCACTGAGGAAGCCAAATATGTCAGAATATGTTTTTGTTCTCAGTCTTAAATGATGCTATTTAGTGTTGAAGGACGAGCCGAAGTACCAGTCAAAATACTAGGAGATAAATAACTCAACCACAAACAGTCCAATGATAATTACTAGACAGAAAAAACAAGTGGGTTAACTAAGCAGAAAACAAACCAAACAAAGCAGCCTAAAATAGCAACTCCAAACTGACCTAAGCAGATGACTCGGATCGAAGCAGACATATTGGCTCAGAGTATATTAGGGCTTCGTCAATGCCTTAATCCCCGCAATGCAAATTAATATAGATGGGCGCCGGGTGACGACAAAAGACGAAGTCGAAGCGTAAGTTGAATACAAACGTTGCGGCTAAAGTTGCGGCTAAAGTTGAAGTCGAATGAGGCAAATTGTATCGTTTGAAGCAGACAAAAACTCGACAAAACCAGAATGCACCCAAGCTCAAGACTATTGAGTCCGTCATAGGAAGATGACGATGATGTCGAGGAAGTNCCAAATATGTCAGAATATGTTTTTGTTCTCAGTCTTAAATGATGCTATTTATTGTTGAAGGACGAGCCGAAGTACCAGTCAAAATACTAGGAGATAAATAACTCAACCACGAGCAGGTATATTGCCTCAGAGTATATTAGGGCTTCGTCAATGCCTTAATCCCCTCAATGCAAATTAATATAGATGGGCGTCGGGTGATGACAGAAGACGAAGTCGAAGCGCAAGTTGAATACAAACGTTGCGGCTAAAGTTGCGGCTAAAGTTGAAGTCGAATGAGGCAAATGGTATTGTTTGAAGCAGACAAAAACTCGACGAAACCAGAATGCACCCAAGCTCAAGACTATCGAGTCCGTCACAGGAAGAAGACGATGATGTCGAGGAAGCCGGTATGAACCCGAGCCGAAAAAAATGAAAGTCTAATGTCAAAGATGAAAGATGCAGAGGGGAAGGTTTTGACGGTGCTCTGATACCAAGTGAGTGGAAAAACTCTTTCTTTTTTCTCGATTGAAATCTTATGTTACATTTTTGTAGGCACTCTTCTTTCTACAAATTAGGAATGTACCTAATACATAAAATTAAATTTCCTCTAATTAGGTTACCTAATATATAAGATTTCTAATATACAAGCTACTTAATATTTAGTGTTTTCTATAACAANTGTAGGCACTCTTCTTTCTACAAATTAGGAATGTACCTAATACATAAAATTAAATTTCCTCTAATTAGGTTATCTAATATATAAGCTTTCTAATATACAAGCTACTTAATATTTAGTGTTTTCTATAACAGGCATTTATTTGGAGCTTGATGATTACTCATTTGGTATGACTTGTGCCTTATTGCATATTGGTTTTCCTACCACAAATGCAGCTAAATAGTAGAGAACCAATTGAAGCCTCAACTTATATACATTTTCAAAACGAACTCAACTTTAATTTATTTTTTAGCCCATGGTATACTCTACTTGATCTTAATTAATTTTTAAATCTAATTTTTTATTAAAAAAAATTGAAGGCATCAAGAGATTAGGAAGAAAAACTATTTGAGATAGTCTAAATAAAATTTTTTATTAAAAAAATTTATTTAGACTAGCTCAAATAGTTTTTCTTCCTAATCTCTTGATGCCTTCAACTTTATTAACATCTATTTTCCTCACCCGTAATACATCTAAGTTAATTAGTGTCTANTAGACTAGCTCAAATAGTTTTTCTTCCTAATCTCTTGATGCCTTCAACTTTATTAACATCTATTTTCCTCACTCGTAATACATCTAAGCTAATTAGTGTCTATATATATCTGTTTCTTATATTAGTTATTTTTTGTCTTCTTTCTCCTCCTTTAGTATTTAGCCTGAAATTACTAAATTTTATAGCTACAGGAGTAAGCGAGTCCATTATTTGAGCCCAGCTCTCTTATGGTACGATCGGCTCAAAACCGAGGAGTCGGAACCTGGCTCTATTGATAAATAATATGTTTAATCTCAGCACTAGCAAAGCCAAATTCTCGACAATGTTGACCTTGTGTAGAGCTCAAGCAAGGCAAATACAAAATGGAAGACGCAAACCACTCTATGATGCAGAATGTTGGCCTTCAAAAGAGAGGTAAGTGTTGCTGAGATGAGAAGGCTGATGTGAATGAGTGGCTTAACATTTAGAGACAAAATTCTAAATGAATATATCCGTGATAGGGTTGGTGTAGCTCTAGTGGCGGATAAGATTAGAGAGAGTTGTCTTAAATGGTTTGGTCACATTAAATGTTGACCATCTAACGATTTGATTAAGAGAACATATGTTTTAGCTTTGATTGAAGTAAAAGAAGGTAGAGGTAGAACCTAAAAAGACTTGGGCATATTGTATAAAAGATGATCTTATTCTATTATAATTAAATGAAAATATGACACTCAATAGGATGCGATGGAGAAAAATGATTCATGTAGCCGACCCCACTTGGTGGGATAAAGGCTTGTTGTTGTTGTTGTCTCTCTCTCTATCTCTCTCTCTCTCTCTCTATATATATATATATATATTATCCGTGTATTTATATATAATAATATAGTTTGTGTTTCTTTGATTGATAATCTTGGCAGCGGAAGCTGACAGAAGACCTCGAGGAGAAGCATATCACTGTGAGTTGATTGTATCTATATTTTACGATTCATTTACTATTATTATTATATTTTGGATAGTTCATAACATATAATTTGCAGGAATCTCCTGGTGAGAAGCAGCACAGTTGTATTCCTGATGAACACTATGTGCCCACATTGCTTTCAGTAAGTATAGGTATTATTTGTCATTTTAGTTTTGATAGTTCTCCTTTTGCATACGAATTGTTTCTGCAAGGTTTATATCACTGATGAATATTTTTATAAGCTGACAAAGCTTAGAAAAATATAGGAAGTAAATATTACCAAAATTTCTTGTAAAATACAGATAAGGGAGCTTGAAGATGAACTGGAGAGAAGAACACTGACATACACTTTGTGGAACAATTCTAGGAATGAAAAGGACAAGCGAAGTTGGCACCCTGTTACATTTCAGTATAGTAATGCAAGCCCCAAGGAAATTGAAAAAATAAAGGTATTTGCTGTTTTTCTAGTACATTTGGTTAGGGCCTCACTTTTATTTTGGAAGATTCACATACATTTCACTTAATTACTATGTATTTACATATCTAACATTTCAACTTCAATTTTTACATGCATGCTACCTTACCTATACATGAAAAGGTGTATTTCACTATTTGAAGGTTAAAGTGGTGCTATTTTTTATGTGATATGAAAGATTTGGGTTTTATTATGTAAATACATAATTGGGTTGGGTGATATGCATGTAAATGCCCTTAAATATGTTTGTTGGTATGTTTCTAAACTATGTTTATTTTTAGTTTTAATAAATTAAATAAGTTGTTTTTAATAACATTCAAAATAACTTGAGGTTTTTTATTTTTTTTTAAATAAAAATTATAATTGGCTGCTGCCATCATTGTCTGCCGTTGCAGCTGCTGCTATCTCATAAATCATTTTATTCAATACTGAAAGAAAGAAAAAAAACCATATTTCAAAATTCATACATCTTTTAGTTTTTGTGCATAAAACATCATAAAAGGATTGCCTTCCGTTAGATTTCTCATTTTTGTTCACAGTTTCACTAGTAATTCAATTTATCAAGAACCTTCTGCTTGCATTATGGCTTTTCCGCCATCATGCTTAGGTAAAAATTTTTTTAGTATAATTAGTGGCTACTAGTTCTTCAATTTATCAAGAAGCATCTACTTGCATTATAGCTTTTCCACGGTCATGGTTAAGCCGCTTAGGTCAAACTTTTCTTAGTATAACTAGTGGATAAAAAATAAATGTTTAAATAACCTTGAAAAGTGATTTGATTAAGGTAGATTTTTGCTACATAAGCTTTTTAAAGATATTTTTCTGCACCACAAGGCTCTTTTTTTGTGGCCATGTTTATCCTTGCTGTTAAAATCTCAGCTGGGATAGCTTGTTTGGTGAAAATAGGAAGTTCAAGCTGCTTGTTTTCAAGATAAGAAGAACCTGCTTTTCCGAAACAAGGGAACAAATTGCAATATAGAATAAAGGAGTGGACCAACTTGCAATCTTCTACTAATTAATCATATAACTAATTCCCCCCATTTTATTGCAATGACATCTTTAGCCTCGCCTTGTCTTCTTATATCACCTATAATTCCATAATTCATAGCATTTAGCTTCATTTTAATTAAATAGTCTTGTTAAACTTTTGCAGGGCATCAACAATGTATATTATGAGACAGATTTACGGACCGAATGGTGCAAATGCAACGTTACATTTGTACCCTGCTTCCTGTTTGCAAGAAAATTCTCCCCTGGAGCTGCCATGCGCCTTTTGAACGAGAGATTGATCGGACCTTTTGAAGCTTCATCTCTGTTACAGGAATTGTCCTGATTCTTCATTAATTTCTGTTCTACTTCTACTTTCAGCCAGTTTTCTTTAAGTTCATCTAACAAACAGCAAGGGAAATTTTTTTCCAACGAGATGAAGATCAAGAGAATTAACAGAAAGAAGAAATCTCAACTAAAATCAGTAGCTAAACCCCTCAGAGCATCACAATTTGTAGTGAAATATTACAATTTTCTGTTTTTTCTTACTCTTATGGAAACTTTTTAATATATAAGAATATATTATGGAAGAGCTTTATATGTATAAATTTTTTTCTCTTTGATGTTTCTGTTCAAAGATAGAATTGAGGCTTTTGTTGTGCCTGCTCCTCTTTCATTTGTAGTACAGTTCTCATACGGTTGATTTTTTATGTAATTGGCACGGGCCCTAATTGTTTACATGGTCTGGGTGTATGAATGCAGATCTGAATGAAAAGCTGTATTTACTTTTTTTTTTAGTTAAAAAAGTGGCATCTTTGATGTGATATGAAAGATTTTTGTGGTGTAATTGTAGAAAGTAGAGTTTAGGTGTTAGATATGTAAATACATGGATTTATGGTACGTAAGTGCCCCATCTTTTTTTTTAGAATTTTTTGTCAACCTGGTATCTGATTCTATAAAGTGTAATTTCAGCTTTTAATTGGTGTAATTGTAGAAATTAGAGTTTTGGTGTTAGATATATAAATACACGGATTTATGGTATGTACGTACCCAATCTGTTTTTAGAATTTTTTGTCAACCTGGTATCTGATTCTATGCAATGTAATTTGAGCTTTTTATTGTACATGATATTGCAGCTGCAGCAAGTTTTAATGCATTTTGTACATTAAATTGCAGCTAAATATGGAATTTGGTTTCAGTTGCAAAGTTGCAAATATTGCTTTTTTATCCTTATGATTGTTGTTATGATTATGATTTTCATCTCATTATGATTATTATTAGAAAGATTTACATTCATATCACTCAATTCCTATGTATTTACAAGTCTACTTCAATTTATAAAGTCTCCCTTTTTTTGCATGAAAGATGGAGATGAATGATTTTGGTGGCATAAATGTAAAAAGTGAATTTTAGGTGTTGGAAATGTTAATACATAGAAATTTATTGGTATGTGTAAATGCTTATTATTATTATTATTATTATTAGGGAGATTGAAGGTTGCTAGACCCAACTTGGCTTTTTCTGCATGCTTTTGGTTTGATAAGACATGCATGTATTCAGAACTTTTAAGATTTTGGCTGTGGACAGCTGAAAAAAATGCAGTGTATGATGAATATACTTTAATTGATATTTGAAATTTTTTGATGTTTTTTGATTGTGGAGCTTGGTGGTTCTAGCTGTTGGTGACAATTTATGTAAAGTTATGTATTTGAGTTTCTGCCAAAATGATTGAATTCTAAATACATCACTAATGAACTAAAGTGTAACTTCTAAGTGCATTACTATTTTACATGTATTGGAAATACTTTGAAGTTATTTATTTTGGCTTAAAGGAAATATATGAATTTTTTTCGTTTAATGAAAATTAAAGTTAATGTAAAATATGTTTGGTGATGGTGGCGGCAATGATAGTTGGGTCTGAAACCTATGATGGGCGGTGGGTGGTTGGATGCAGTGGTGGTGGGTGGCTGGTGGATAGAGGCATCAGTATGGGTGATGATTGTCCGGTAATGTCAAGGATGATAATTGCCCTGTAATGTCAACGACAAGTTGTAATGCGTTGTATTCACCAGTTGAAAGGCATGGTGAATTTAAAATTCACCAAAAGTTTACGCTTTATTTCATTTTCATCGAACCAAACAAATAGATTTATAAACTAAGTTTAAATGTTTTAAAAACCATGAATATTAAATAAATCATACTTGAATACGTGTAATCTAATTTGTTGATTTATATTCAAGTATAAGTTTGTTTGTTGTTCTAAATTTTATTTGTTAAATGCTTAGTATTAAAGCTCAATGGTGGTTTATATCATATGTGACTTATATTTTAGAAATAAATTGATTACTAAAACTTATTTAATTATATTTTTAGTAGTAACATATTATTATTTTACTTCAATAATATTTTAAAAATTAGTATTAATTACTTTTTTTAATTATAAATTTGATAATTAACAAAAATTGTCATTAACACGTCAATATTCAAGATATTTAATTCATCCTATGTATTAAAATTATTGTTTTTTAAAATTATTGAATTCATATTTGTCTGCGAATAAGATCTAGTGAAAAGATCATAAAAGGAGAGAGAGAGAGGGAGAGAGAAAGCTTCAGAGTCATCTGTACCATGTTTTTATACAAAAAAAGACATTTTACATTTAATACTCTTTTTTTAAAGGGTACTAAAATTATTGTGAAATGATATTTATACCCCTAATTCTTTTTAGTCGTCTGACTCTTGATCGTTTAATTTTAGCCTTTTAAGCAAGTCGACTACTAATTAATTAGTGTATGACAGGTTATCTTCTTGTTGGGGTGATAAAAATAATAATGGTTATAGGTGTTTGGGGTCATAGACCAGTTAGGGACTTCTACCATTGCTCAGCATTTAATCTCTTGGGTCTTTCATGTTACAAATGCTTATGCTCATTTAAATGTAAGCAAATCTCTGATCATGATGGTAGGGGATGTTGAGCGGGTGATGAAATGAGATGCTTGGCTTGCCAATGAAGATGCGAGAGCCGATAATTTAGAAGATCTGAGGATATTGCTGAAGACATTCAGGTGGACCACAAGATGTTGGCTTGTCGTGTGAATGAGACTTAGTGCTCAATAGCGCATAAGATTGGGATATGACAGTGCTCAAAGAAACATGCCTTGTCATCTTGCAAAATAAAGGTATAATAGGAGGTTTATATGATGAAGTAGATGGTGGCTCCCCTCTATTAAAAGTTCATTGATCTACGAATTCTCGGTTTCTCAGGCTCAAGCTGAGTCTGATAGGCTAGGTCAGCTTAAATATGAGACAATGATTTCTTGCTTCAAAGGCTACCTGAATTTTCCTCGAACTCGTGTTTCCCAAAAGCATATAGAAATGTGAGAGAGATCGCAAGATTCTCATGCTTAGGCTGAGTCTAATAAGATAAGTTGGTTTAGATCAAAGGGGGAGTTCTTGTTTTGAAGACTACTTCAGCTGGGTCATGTCTTGACTGAGGTTTCCTCGGACCTGTTTGTGGGCTACTTCTTTCCCTTAGGGGTTTGCATTGTTCTGTCAAAACCAAAAAACCAAAGTAAACCGATCAAACTTGGATGATTCAGTTTGATTTCAAAATATATTTCAAATTTTTTTTTAAAACCAAAAATTTGGTTTTCAGTTATTGAATCACTTTTCATTTCATTTTAACTAAACAAATCAAAATTAAATAATATTTCATATTTTATTGTATTTTCATGTCAATCAAATGGAACTAATAAATTTTATTTTTGCTCTTCGGTTTTTGCACTATATTCTTTCATTGGTTAATCTTTCGATCTTCTGATGATCGTATCTAATCTAACCCTTCTTCTGATGGCTGTGGTTCCTCTGACTTTATAGAAGGACCTTCGAAGGTGACAAGCACACTTTCTTTTACATTTTCCTTCATAGTTTCTCTCTCCAGCTGACACATGGCTCCCCGCCACTACTATCTAATGGAGTTTGTGATAGCCCACCTTTTCAACTCATCAAAGATGAGTAAGGATGAGCTTAGAGAATATTTGGAGGACCATGTGTTTACTCTTCTGTCTGCCTCTAGGTCGTCGGTAAGGAGGAAAGATCAAATGCCCTAAGAAAGGATAAGTTGGCAAAACACAAGAATCAATCTGACTGTCTCTGACTCATGTTGTGTGAGGATTGTGATTTATTTTCAGCTTCTACTAGATCATCTTGGCCTATATGTTGTCAAACTCAATCATTGTAACTGAAATTTATGATATTCATGGGTTAGATGGGGATTACATGGTCGATCAAGCTCTTCAACCACCTCTTCGCTTTTTGAGTTTATTAAAATGGATTGGTTCATTTCTCATCCATAGTATAGTTTCCTTTTTGAGAGCTTGAGATTAGGATGAAGGATACAAAGCTCAAGTAAAGTTTTGTTTGCATAAAGGACGATTGTCCGATCAAGACAACATCGACTAACACCTCTCCTCTGAAGACCAAGCTAAAGGTATCCCTTAAGGCACATTTAAAGGCAAATAAGATGGAGGGGAAGCCGATATCCATCCAACAGTAACTTAAAGCTTGGGTGCTAAACTTTGTGTTGGCTTTCAACACCCATATTAAGATGATTGAGGTCAATTAGAAGGCTTTTGATGCTCTTCAGGCTGAGCAAGATGCATCTATAGTAAAAAAGAAGATGAATGAGAAGTTATACATGAATCTAGAAAGTAAGGATATTACTCTTTTTGTTTCTTGTTCAACAATAATTATTTAGAGTATGATGATTGATGAACTAATCCCGATTGAGTGGTTGATGTATAAAAAAATGATATATGCACCTCATCTAGTTGCAGATAACTAGGGTATTGGTGAGAAGACTGATGGCACGATGTTTAGGAAGGTGTCCCAAGTCAGTGCAGTGAGGAAAAATAAAAAATTCCTCTTGAAGTGATGACATTCATCACCCATCCTCCCGACTAGGGGTTCATTTTTATAGAGACAAGGAGCTCTACTAGTTAGGCCTTTCTTATGGAGTCGAGAGGACCACCAGCGAAGAATGTTATACAGCTGATGGTTAAACCGATGGTGGAGTCAGTTGTAGAGTCTGTCGACACAGTAAAATTTTCAAAACTAATCTATTTAGAGTGAGAGCACTGACATAAGGAAAAGGATCTTGCAGAAGATGAGACCACTTGAAACATAAGTGCACGACCCTCTTTGAATATCCCACCTGAAGTGGATTTTCTAATGGACACAAAAGGAGAAATTAAAGATGAGTTGGGGTGGCTGGTATGCCTTTATTGACCTTAGCAATAATTGGAACTCTCTTAAGCCAATTAATACTCGATATATTTTTACCTTGGGTGTTGATACACCAAACATATATACATTTTTAGACCCATATTTCATACTCATTTTTGGTAATATTACACTCTAATTGAATGTATTATTCATGTTTTATTGCATGTTATTAATTTTTAGGACTTCGAGCAAAAATAAATAAAAAAGGATGAAATTTGGAGTCAAAATAGAGTTTTTGAAAAATTGTTTAGTGCTAATGGCGCCAGACTGGGCGCCGATGGAACCGTTTGACAGAGAACACATATTTAATTAAAAGGTCACTGATGCCAGAAATTAAATGGCCACTGGCACCAGACTGGACCCTGTTTCTAGAAGATTAAGTGAATTTGGATGCTTTTTTGAGGAGTTTTTGGATGCACCTATTGGTGAACAGACCCTAGGCTTTATTTAGAGCCAAAATAGATAAAAAAAACTCTCTTCACACTCCTCCACTCACTCTGATCTCCTCTTTGCTCTCTTCGCACCGCCTTTGCATCCTTCCACGCCATTCCTCACCATTAGTCATTTAATTTTTTTATAGTTTTAAGTTTTTGTGGTGAGTTTAAGTGTGAATTTTGCTCTAAAGAGTGTTGGAGAAGAAG
This sequence comes from Phalaenopsis hybrid cultivar, assembly GCA_002079205.1. NCBI lineage: Eukaryota > Viridiplantae > Streptophyta > Magnoliopsida > Asparagales > Orchidaceae > Phalaenopsis > Phalaenopsis hybrid cultivar. The sequence continues at coordinate 198,973 of JXCR01148688.1, read as the reverse complement.
AGAAGTGAGAGATTTCTTCTTCCTACATTTCCTAAGGAGAGGGGATTTGCTTTAAGAAAGAGATTCAAATAAGTGCTAGTTTATTATTGTTGTATGAACTTTCTTTTATATATAAAATTTGTGTTTTGTTGTATCTTTCTAATGTTGTTGTATGAACTTCCTTTTATATATGAAATTTGTGTTTTGTTGTATCTTTCTCATGAAGTTTGAGTAGTTTTATTTATCTTTCTCCCTACTCTGAGATATGGTGAAATGAAAAGATAATTTGAATGTGCCAATGTTAAAATATAAAATAAAGTGTGATGGGTTTTCAACTTCGCTCTTAATTTACTTTTTGATCTGGCCAATTGAATTGTTAAAATATGTTGTGAAACATATGATCCGCGAGATAGAGTATAATTTCTACAACGGAGTGAGAATCACATTTAAGTCCATGAAGGAGTATTTTGTTCATGGAATTAAGTGCAAAAAAATAGGGAAATATACTTTGTTGGGTAAGGAATTGGAGATTTTTAGGGTGACAGACTTAAAACCTCTATTCGATCTTAGTATTTAGAAACTACAATGAGAGTTAGCCTTCAGAGGAAGAAAAGTGGGAGCTCTGGAGTGGGAGTCAGTATCCTCCTAGCCTAGCCATGGATTTAGGGACTAAACCTGAGATTAGCCAATGATTTTCTATAACACTAAATCAGCCTAGCCTAGCCACAGATTTAGGGACTAAACCTAAGATTAGCCAATGATTTTCTATAACACTCAATCAGGGTAGAGAATTAAAATTGCTCTTATTTGGCACAATACATATTTAAACTATTTATCTCATCTCATTTCACCAGAAACTTAGTGTAGTGGGAATAATACTTTTTCATATTAGAAAACTTCATAACATAAACATTGTTTAGTAGTTACTATTTTAAACTATGCATTTAAATTCTGCTAGTAGTTAATAATTTAGCTTTGATAGTATCTTAAACTTTCGAAATTAGTGACAGTAATTTTGTTTTATTTCTGTGAATTTCCTAGTTGATTTATCATATCAAATTTAAACCTTCCTCGTGGGATCAATATTCGAGACTTGAATAGAAAGTCTTATATTACTTTATAATGATACGTATACTTGCGTAGAATGCCAACATTAAGTGCATAACGTTATTATTCATAAAATACAACATCAAATTTTTTGCACTGTTGTAAAACGGAGTCAACTTTATAAATTTTACACAACTTATTCTCCGAGATCAAATTTTTAGCACCATTGCTGGGGAAGGTAATGGTAAATTAAATAGATTTGGTAAATTAAGAAACTTAGAGCTAAAAAAAAAAATAAAAGAATATATAAAATAAAAAATTATATATATATATATATATATATATATATATATATATTTAAGGGTATTTTTAAGAAATGTTTTTTGCTAATTATACTTGTTTATGCAAAATATTAGATCTGAAGGTTTAATACCTTACGATTCAGAATTTGAACGTACTATTAGAAAAATTTGAAAACAACAAAAGGAAATTAAAAATTTGAACGAAATGGCGAGTAACTTAGATAATTAAATAAATGAAAATCGACAAAGACCTTTAAATGATTATGCTAATCCAACAACAGATGAACTTCACTTAAGTATTCAAAATACAGATATTGCTGCTAATTCATTTAAGATTAAACCTGTTATTATCCAAATGGTACAAAATAATTAGTTTAGAGAAACACCTACTGAAGATCCTAACTTACATCTTGACAGTTTTCTTGAAATATGTGCTACTTTTATATATGATGGAGTATCTAATGATGCTGTTAGGCTTAGACTTTTTCTTTTTTCATTAAGGGATAAAGCTAAAGCTTGGTTAAATTCATTAGCACTTGGATCTATTAGAACTTGGGGAGAACTATCACAAAATTTCTTGGCTAAATATTTTCCACCCTCGAGAACCGCTAAGCTTAAAAATGACATTACATCTTTTTTCCAGTTTGAGGGGGAATCGATATATGAAGCCTGGGAAAGATTTAAGGATCTCTTTAAAAAATGTCCACACCATGCTTTACTAGATTGATTAATAATTTAAACTTCTTACAATGGATTAGTAGGATCACTTAGGTCTATTATAGATGCTACTACAGGAGGATCTTTAATGTCAAAATCTTTTGATGAAGCATACTCTTTAATAGAAGAAATGACTACTAGAAATTGTCAATGGCTCTCTGAACGGGTAAATGCTAAGAGAGTAGCTAGTATTCATGACTCTAATGCAATGTCTATTTTAACATCTCAAATTGTTGCTATATCAAAACAGATTGATCAAACTATAGTGAACTTCTCTTAAATATCTCCAATATTAGAGAAAATTTGCTAAGACAGATAATTAATACTCAATCATCTTATGAAACTTTGAATGTTATTAATAATCAAAATAATAATCCCTATTCTAATTATTATAACCCTTGATGGAAAAATCACCCTAAGTTTAGTTAGAATAATTATAAAATTCAATGAACCCCTCAGGAAATTTAAACAACCAAGGAAATCCTATTTATCAACCTTATTATCCTCCTAGATTTAACTTTAACCCTAACCCACAAGTTAAGGAAAAGAAGATGATGAAAGAGGTAATGTTGAGATCAAATACAAAATCAAGGGGCTACTATTAGAAATTTTGAAAATCAATTAGGACATATTGCTACTGTACTTAGTAACAGACCTTCTGGAAATCTTCCGAGCACTATGGAAGTTAATCTAAAAGATCAAAATAAGGAGCAAATTAAAGCTATTCAATTACAAAGTGGAAAAGAAGTTGAAACAATAATCCAAAGAGAAACTGAAGTTGATGAGGAGAAGAAGAGATTGAAAGTGACCATAATGAAAATAAGCAAATACAAGTTCCTTGAGAAAAAAAAACTACAACATCCATTTCCTTAACGAGTAAAGCAAAAGAATAAAGACAAACAATTTACAAAATATTTGAAAATCCTTAAAAAATTAACGATAAACATTCCTTTCATTGAGGATTTGGAACAAATGCCAAGTTATGTGAAATTTATGAGAAATATTAAATAATAAAATGAAGTTTACAGATCATGAGACCGTTGCACTCAGTGAAGAGTGTAGCGCTATTATTCAGAAAAGCTTCCAGAAAAGTTAAAAGATCTTGGTAGTTTTACAATACCTTATGCTATTGGTGAAAAGTTTTATGGAAAATTGTTATGTAATTTAGGAGCGAGTGTCATTCTTATGCCTCTATCAATTTTTAAATGTTTAGATTTATGAGAAATTTCCTCTACTACTGTAACTCTTTAGTTAGCTGATCGTTCAATAACTTTTTTTAAAGGAGTTATAGAAGATGTATTAGTAAAAGTGGATAAATTTACTTTTCCTGTAGACTTTATGGTATTAGATATGGAGGAAGATAAAGAGATTCTTATTATTTCGGGGAGACCATTTCTTTCAATAGGGAGAGCTGTGGTAGGTGTGCCAAAAGGAGAATTAATAATGATAGTTAATGATAAAGAAGTAACATTTATTATTACAAAAGCTATGAAAAGTCATGTAATAGAAAAATATAATGAATGTTTTAGGATGGAAGTTACTGATTATCTAAGTAATGAGCAATTTAAGAAAGAGTTTGAAGAAAAATTGAGGCAATAAGAATATTGTGAGAATGAGAATGAAATAAAAGAAGAGAATTCAGATTTTATTCTTGACACATTTGAAACTTTAGGTTTGTTGGAAAATGATAATAAAAATCTTATTCCTTCAAGTATTAAACCACCTGAACTTGAACTAAAAGTATTACCTGCTCATTTAAAATATGTATTTTTAGGAGATTCATCTATCTTGTCTGTTATTGTATCTTATGAGTTAACAGTAATTCAAGAACAAAAATTAATAGAAATGCTAGAAAGATATAAAAGGGATTTTGGATGGACTTTAGTAGATATTAAAGGAATTAGTCCTTCAATTTATATGCACAAAATTCTATTAGATGAACAATGCGAACCTAAAGGTGATCCTCAAAGAAGATTAAACCCGATAATGAAAGAAGTTGTTAAAAAATAAATTTTAAAATGGTTAGAAGATGGAATTATATATCCTATTTTAGATAGTTCTTGGGTAAGACCAATTCACTGTGTTCCAAAGAAAGGAGGAGTGATCGCTGAAGTAAATGAGAAAAATGAATTAATTCCAATAAGACAAGTTACTGGTTGGTGAATTTGTATAGATTATAGAAAATTAAACATGACCTGGAAGGATCACTTTCCTTTACCCTTTTTTGACCAAATGTTGGATAGATTGGCTGAAAACAAATATTACTGCTTTTTAGATGGATATACCAGTTATCATCAAATTCTAATTGCTCCTGAGGATCAAGAAAAGAAAACATTTACAAGCCCTTATGGAATATTTGCTTTTCGTAGAATGCCTTTTGGACTATGCAATGCACCTGCGACATTTCAAGATATATGATGTCAATTTTTAGTAATTTTATTGAACATGGAATGGAAGTATTTATGGATGATTTCTCTGTGTTCAGGATTTCATTTGAATTATATTTAAATAATTTAGAAAAATTCCTGGAATTATGTGAAAAAATCAACCTAGTTCTAAATTGGGAAAAATGTCAATTTATGGTTACAGGAGGAATTGTACTTGAACATAAAATTTCTGAAAATGACATGGAGGTAGATCTTGCAAAAGTTCAAGTTAAAAAAAAATTACCACCTCTTACTACAGCCAGAGGGGTAAGATGTTTTTTTAGGACATGCTGGTTTCTACAGTCGTTATATAAAAAATCTTTCAAAAATAACTAAGCCATTATGGCCACTTTTAGAAAAATATACAAAATTTGATTTTAATGAGGAATGCATAAAAGCATTTGAATTATTGAAAGAAAAATTAATCACTGCACCTATAATAGTCCCACCTGATTGGGAGAAACCATTTGAAATATTGTGTGATGCAAGTGATTATGCTATTAGAGCTATTTTAGGACAAATGCACAACAGAATTTTTAAAGTAATATATTATGTTAGTAAAACTCTAAATGATGCTCAAATTAATTGCACTACTATTGAAAGAGAGTTATTAGCTATTGTTTATGTCTTTGATAAATTTAGACATTACTTGATTTGAACCAAATATATAGTGCATACAGATCAGTTTGCAATCAAATACATGATGCAAAAGAAGGATCCTAAATCAAGATTGATTCGATGTATACTTCTATTGCAAGTGTTCAATTTTATTGTAGTTGATAAAAAGGGAAATGATAATCAAATAGCTGATTATTTATGTAGATTAGAAAAAGAAATATTAACTAATTTTGAAAATAAAATTTTAGAAAATTTCTCCGATGAACAATTATATAGTATTAATGAAATGAATATACCGTGGTGTATCGATATAGTAAATTATATTGTAAGTGATATTCTACCACCTGATATTAAAAATCAACAATTAAAGAAATTTATATATGATTCAAATTTCTATTTTTGGGATGACCCATATTTATATAAATAATGTAAAGATTCTTATTATTAGAAGGTGTGTGCCTTATGAAGAAACTCAACAAATAATTGAAAGATGTCATGATTCTGAATTTGGAGGAAATTTTGGAACAAATAGAACTACATATAAAATTTTGCAAGCTGGATTTTATTGCCTACTCTTTTTATAAATGTTAATGAATATACTAAAACATGCGTTCAATGTCAGCGAGTAGAAAATATTTCTAGAAGAAATGAAATGCCACTAAATTACTGATTAGAAGTTGAAAAAATTTTTATGTGTGGGGATTAGATTTTATGGGACCATTTATGCCTTTATTTGGAAACTTATATATATTACTTACTATTGATTATATGTCCAAATGGATTGAATGTGTTGTTATACCTAAATGTGATGCTCAGAATGTTTCTAAATTTTTAAATAAAAATATTTTTACAAGATATGAAATGCTGAGAGTAATTATTATAGATGGAGGATCCCATTTTAGGAATAAGAGAATCAAGAAGTTAATAAAAAAATATAACATTATACTTAGATTCTCTACTACTTATCATCCTCAGATGAGCGGTCTAGCTGAAATATCAAATCGTGAAATAAAATGAATTTTAGAAAAAGCTGTAAATCCCTATAAATTAGATTGGTCTGCTAGATTAGATACTGCATTATGAACATACATAATTGCTTATAAGACTCCTATTGGAATATCCCCATATAGACTTATTTTTGGAAAAAAAATATGTCTTTTACTAGTAGAATTGAAGCATAAAGCATTTTGGGCTATTAAAGAATTTAATTTTAATCTAAAAGATAATGGTGAGAAAAGATTATTGTAACTCAATAAACTTGAGGAAATTAGAAATTAAACATATGATAATGCAAAAATTTATAAAGAGAAAATGAAAATATGACATGATCGGAAAATTATTAAGAAGAAGATTGAATCTAGACAAGAAGTTTTATTATATATTACAAGATTGAGATTATTTCCAGGAAAAGTGAAATCCGAATGGTTAGGACAATTTAAAGTGATTAAAGACTATCATTATGGAATTGCTGTTATTAGATATCCTAAAACTTGAAAGATATTGAAAGTTAATGGGTATCAATTGAAATATTATTATGAAGGACGCATACCACAATTTAAAGAAATTTTAATGTTGAGTCATCTCGATTAAACAATTGGTACGTCAAGCTGACGATGNTCAAAGCCAAGCACCAAACAGTTGTTCAAAACCATTATAATTTCCAAAACATAAATTCGAATGAAGGGACGATAAGAAGATCAAAACCGAGCACCAAACAGCTATTCAAAACCAAACAACACTTTTAACATATATTCGAATATGTATTAATAGGATAAGTAAAATCAAATTATCAAATAACTGTTCAAAACACAACAACTCCAATNTCAAAGCCAAGCACCAAACAGTTGTTCAAAACCATTATAATTTCCAAAACATAAATTCGAATGAAGGGACGACAAGAAGATCAAAACCGAGCACCAAACAACTATTCAAAACCAAACAACACTTCTAACATATATTCGAATATGGATTAATAGGATAAGTACAATCAAATTATCAAATAACTGTTCAAAACACAACAACTCCAACAGATTTTTTTTTTACAAATCTTATTTCGAGAAACCTATAAGAATAAACCAAAATTCTCTAATAGGCATCATATGTCCAAGGGCCTAGCTTCCTTCTTTTTTTTATAAAATTGTATTTAATAATCAAGAACCACTCTAAATGTGTAGATGGATCGAGATAAGCTTTAAAGCTTCATAAAGATCATAAAATCCCTTGAGAATATCATAGAANTTTTTTTACAAATCTTATTTCGAGAAACCTATAAGAATAAACCAAAATTCTCTAATAGGCATCATATGTCCATGGGCCTAGCTTCCTTCTTTTTTTTTTATAAAATTGTATTTAATAATCAAGAACCACTCTAGATGTAAACCAAAAGAAGAGGTCAAATTTGTAGATGGATCGAGATAAGCTTTAAAGCTTTATAAGGATCATAAAATCCCTTGAGAATATCATAGATGAAGAAGATAAAACTTACCTCCAAATATTTTTAGAAACTTTAGGAAAACTTAGAAGTAGTGAGCATGACAATTTTTGGATCCAAGAATGAAAGAAGACAAATCTCGAAAGCAATTGTCAACTAATTGAAGTTATTCCTTAGTGTACAAATCAGAGAAATCCAACCCAACAAAAATTCTCCTCGAACAAATATTGGGAAGCTCAAAGAAAATCCCAAATAAGAAATCCTCAAATCGCTCCAAAGAAAATTTTAATCCTCAAAATCCTTCCTCAGATGGGGTATTTATAAGTGAAGATAAGAGAGGGGCGCACCGATGAGGCTTACACATTTGAGCGGGAAAGTTTGTTAGAAACGGGCTACCGGCGAGTCCATCAGCGACGAGGGCTCAGAAAGGAGGAAGGTGACCGGAAGACCGGCANGAAGATAAGAGAGGGGCGCACCGATGAGGCTTACACATTTGAGCGGGAAAGTTTGTTAGAAACGGGCTACCGATGAGTCCATCAGCGGCGAGGGCTCGGAAAGGAGGAAGGTGACCGGAAGACAAGCGAGAAACCTTCAAGATTTTGTCAAGAGAGAAGAAGGGAAAGAAAATTTGGCTAGGGCAAGAAGGGTTCCAAGAGGAGGAGGAATGTGAGCATGAGATTAGATTTTAGGATTTAAAAAAAACATTTTATTAAAAAAAATTATTATATTTTTTATTAAAAGGAAATATCAAATTTTGTGCAGTTCGTTCGTGCGCGGCGCCCAAACAAAATGGGTGTCGTTTCTAGTTAAAATTGACGTTCCGGACATGACAGTGATGTCCGCTTTGTCACCAGGGGTCATCTAGACAAATTCTTCGATGATCGCGCTAGATTAACTTTGATTCATGTGCGGCACGTCAAATAAAATTATTTTGACCCGATCAAAGTCGTTTAACAAGTGAATCATTGATTGGTCCTCGCATAAGCAACAACCATAGTCAAATACAACGTTCGCAGTGGCAACTCAAAAATCGCACACGCCACAGTGTCTACCTATGTCTTTCAAATTTCTATAGGAGCTCAATTTGAGCTTCAATATGTCAGCTTTTCGATTGACTCAATCAAATGTTGAGGATCTGAAACCGTCCATATGAAGCTGCAAGGAGTGAAGAAATGGCTTGAATTTCTAAGCGGTGTGGNATATATATATATATATATATATATATATATATTACTATGTTGTTTAATACGTATATTTATATATTAGGAAATAATAATATTTTTGAATCCTACACAATGTTAAATATCATAAATTAAGACAAATATTGGTATTGGAGGAAATTTTGGAATCAAATTAAAAAAAAAATTAAAAGATGAGATTTTGGCCTCTAGCACCGACGACGCCAGATTGGGTGCTGACGGTGCCCGCTAAATGGACCATGGCGCCCACATTGCCATCGGGAGTGCCAACGGCGTTTCGAGCAGTTTTGTGCGTGCAGAGCGATATCGTTGGACTTTGGCGGGATTGCACTCCTAAATAACCACCGAGAGGTGTTTTTAAAGGCCTAAAAACTGCCTTGGACGTCCATAAACTTCCTAATTTTGAATTCCATGGCTTCCAATTCCATAAATACTTAAAGGTATGGAGTTTTTAATAGAAGAAAGTTTATCAGTTTTGATACACAAAGATTATACGATAAAGTTATTACAAAAAAGAGACTTATCAAGGAGAGAGGCTTTATCAATCATGTATTGAGAGAATCATTGTGCAGAGATGTTGGGAAGTTTTGTGCTACACTACCGCTATAGTTGTTGTACCAGTGGTAAAGGAATTCTATGCTAACTTACATGGAATTACCCAAGGAGTCATCTTCATTCAAGATAAGGCTGTACCAATTACTCCGGCTCAGATTGATAATTTGTATATGATAGAAAATGTTCCAATCGATCATTATACAAATTTTATCCCAACGAGAGATATGATGCAAGATGTATATATTTTTTGACGGATGAAAATGATAATTAGGAAATCAGAGATGCGAGATATATTAGTTTCTCAGCTTCACTACTTAATCAAATACCAAAACAATGGCATTTCTTCATATCTGCAAAATTACTCCATACTATGAAGATTAGTAGAGTTATAAGAGAAAGTGCCATTTTAAACTACTGCATTCAAATGGACAAACCCATTGATGTGGGGTCGATTATTTTCAAATCTATTATGGGTATTATTATGAATGGGCCAATATATGGACTGGGCCATCCTTCCACAATTTTTCTACTTTGCAGTCAATCTCAAGTTCTATATGAAAGTTGGGAGAAAGTTTTATTACCTTGGGAGCCCATGATTCCTATTGATGATAATTATATTAGGAATAAAAATGAAGCATTAGATATTATTTTAGATCATTTATCACATGCTTCAACACCATTGATGCCACAAACAGTTGGAAGTTCAATAGCTTTAGATAAGAAAATGAAGAAAATAGAAAGAGAATTTCAGATTATTACGAATGTAATAGGAAATCTTAACTACCTTTTTGATCACCTGGATTGGAGGATGAAGGAGAACTTTGATCATACTGGGATAATTGAAGCAGGATTGGTGCAGATGTTTAAGAAAAATGGATGGATTGATGAAAATTTGACTGATCAATTCCCGTACCAACCCTTCTATAATTTGTATGTCCATTACCAGTCTATGGGAGATATTAGAGGAGGAGAAAGTAATGAAGATGAGGCAGAATAATTGAAGAAGTTGGACTCTCTACTATTTTAAAATACGTATGTTTTTAATATAATTATGTGGATTTGATTTACATTACTTTGCTTTAGAACTCAATTCACTTTGATTGCGTGTATAGTTTTGTGTCAGCATTCTAGTGTTGTTGCTTGATTTCGATGCTGATTTTTAATTTAGTTTGCTTTAAGGATGTGAAAGTGTGATTAGAAAAATGTATTTGTAAAAAGTGTATTTTCATATATAAAAGTTAGTTTGGTATTGTTTGTGAAAATACTTGTTTGTGAATTATTTTAAGAAGAAAATTAGTGTTTAAAAAGACTAAATAGACTTTGGAGTAAATTGAAAGAAAATTGAAATTTGTGAAAATAGAAAAAATGATTTTTTTGGCCAGTGGCGCCGACGACGCCGGTATGGGTGCCGACATTTACCTCGACCCAAAAACCAACCAAACCCCTTAAAATTCATGATTTGCATAGTAAAAATGCCATTTTTACCCTTCAAGTCACCTTCAACCTCCGATTTTGCACCTAGGGCTTGCTATTGCTCGGATTTGAGGCGATTTTAAGGCAAAGGAAGTTCAAATTTCATCTTCTCTAGGTAAGAGCTACACTTTGAACTCAAAATTTTTTATTTTCTCCAAGGATTTATCTTACATTGCCGAGATCCAAAATTTTGAAAATTTTTTAGAAGATTTTGAGAAAATCCTTTAGTGAAGAACTCTTACTTAGTAGATTTAAGTTTAAAATGTTCCACATTGTGATTTACAGAATTTTTGGGAATTTATTTGGATTTTGTCAAATTTTCTTAGATTTACCATGACACCTAAAATGAGCAAGGGAAAGAGAAAGGTGGATTTTGATGAGCAAAAGTTTGACAACTACAAGGCTAACATTTGCTTCAATAGTCTACTTACAACTAAAAAAGTAATTCCNTTATTAGATTTACCATGACACCTAAAATGAGCAAGGGAAAGAGAAAGGTGGATTTTGATGAGCAAAAGTTTGTTAACTACAAGGCCAACATTTGCTTCAATAGTCTACTTACAACTAAAAAAGTAATTCTGAATTGAGGATTTAAAAATCCAGGTGGAGAAGTTGAAAGATTGATCAATGCTCGACAATGGGAGAATTTTTGTTACTTTACTGTTGAGGCTATTATTGGTGTAGTGATGGAGTTATATGCCAATTTTAAGGAGACTTCTGAAAACTGTGTTTGTTCTTGATAAAATAGAGGAGTTTACTCCAAGGTAAATTAATGAATTTTATCAGTTAGAAGATGTGTATAACTACCAATTCAAATCATTTTCTGTTAAAAATGAGGCCTTGGATGAATTTATTTCTTTTCTTGCTGATTGAAGAGGAGCTTGGAAAGTGAAAAATGGTGTTAAGGTAAACTTTCATCTTTTTATGTTAAATGTAGTGTCTAAGGACTAACACTACTTTATTTCTAGAAGAATGATACCAACAAATCATCATAGTGAGGTTACAAAGAACAGAGCCATCTTGAACTTCTGTATCCGGCAGTTGAGAAGAATAGATGTAGGCTTTATTATTTATAGGAACAATCGATCTATTGCTCTAGGAGAGACTACTAGTGGTTTAGCTCACCTTGTCTTGATCTTCACACTATCNTGTTTGATAAAATGGTGGAGTTTACTCCAAGAAAAATTAATGAATTTTATCAGTTAGAAGATGTGTATAACTACCAATACAAATCATTTTCTGTTGCAAATGAGGCCTTGGATGAAGTTATTTCTTTTCTTACTGATGGAAGAGGAGCTGGAAAGTGAAGAATGGTGTTAAGATAAACTTTCCTCTTTCTATGTTAAATGTAGTGTCTAAGGACAGACACTACTTTATTTCTGGAAGAATGTTACCAACAAATCATTATAGTAAGGTTACAAATAAAATAGTCATCTTGAACTTCTGTATCCAACAGATGAGAAGAATAGATGTAGGCTTTATTATTTATAGGAACACTTGATCTATTGCTCTAGGAGAGACTACTGGTGGTTTATTTCACCCTCCCCTGATCTTCACACTATGTGAACAGGCAGGAGTTGATTTTAGAGTTGATGAGGAGAGGATTGAACCTCTAAAACCCATTGGGCCTACCAATATAAAGTCTTATAAATCTCATGTTGAATGGAGATCTGAAAGTAGGACGAGGGATATTCCTTCTACTTCAAGTACTACTTTTAGTACCCCTACTATCTAGGAACTTATGGAGCAGATGATGATCCAACAGGGAGATACCTTGGGAATGGAAAGTAGAATAGAAAATATGGACGCCAAAAATGCACACAATGATGATTTGACAAGACAGAAGTTTTAATATGATGCTGCTTATGATGATGCAATGGTCAGATACATGTGGGGTGATCACTTAGTTCAGTTTCCTACTCGCCCTGTTTCACCCCATATCAACAACATNGATGTTGCTTATGATGATGCAATGGTCAGATACATGAGGGGTGATCACTCAGTTCAGTTTCCCACTCACCCTATTTTTACCCCATATCAGCAGCAGAATTTGGATGTGGAAGAAGAAGAATAAGAAGATGATGATTGGTGATGTGTTAGTTAGATTTTAGTTTAGTTTATGTTTGGTTGTACTTTATTGTTGAGAATGTTTTTTTTTTCTTTTATAGTGTAATGCTTTATTTTAAATGTTATGTTTGTGAGACTGTTTTTACATTGAGAACCATTTTATTACTATTGTTAGTTTTTAGTACTTTGTTGAACATATTTGTAGTTAACTCTTTCTCAACAAATTTTTATATGTATTATGTATTATTTAATAANGAAGATGATGATTGGTGATGTGTTAGTTAGATTTTAGTTTAGTTTATGTTTGGTTGTACTTTATTGTTGAGACTATTTTTTTTTGTCTTTTATAGTGTAACACTTTATTTTAAATGTTATGTTTGTGAGACTGTTTTTACATTGAGAACCTTTTTAGTACTTTATTAAATGTTTTTGTAGTTAACTCTTTCTCAACAAAATTTTTATATGTATTTTGTGTTATTTAATGTTTTAAGTCTTGTAGCTTTTCATATTAGCACCTACAATATTTCAGAGTTAAGTTTCAAATCAAAACCTTCAACAGGTAAGTCTTTTCTTTATGTATTAAATGTTTTCTTTCACCCTTTATTTTTTTTAAGTCTTTCATGCAAAATGTTTTAAAAATTTAAGTTTGGGGGGTGGGGGGAAAAATTCCTTTTTAAAGAAAAGAGACTTAATTTTATTTGTCCTCAATTAGTTATATTTTCAAAATATTTTAAAATTTAACATGAACTTTGGTATTAGAGGGTAACTTTAGATAACTATATTTGTTTTTCTAAATCTATAGTAAACTTAAGTAAAAAATTTCAATAATAAAGGTTAATTTTAGAGATTAAGATATTTGGTATGATGGATTAAGTCTATGTTTTCTATTTTAAGTAAAGGAATTTATATTTTTGAAATATTAAAAATCTTAGAAATTTATTTAAGAAGAAAAGAATAAAACTATGAAAAATCTTTAAGGCTAATATAAATTTATAAAGTGAAGGAATGTAAAAAGTTTTTAACTTTAAGAAGAGGATAATGAAGTTTAAAATCATTAAAGGCTATCCAAATATAGTAATCCTCACATTAAAGAAAAGAAAAGAAAAATATTTGAAAATGATCTTGGAAAGGAAAAGAAATGAAATGAAAAAGGATTGAAAGTGATCGTNTATATATATATATATATATATATATATATATATATATATATATATATATATATATATAGATATATAGATATACATATAGATATATAGATATACATATAGATATATAGATATACATATAGATATACATATAGATATACATATATATATTACTATGTGGTTTAATACGTGTATTTATATATTAGGAAATAATAATATTTTTGAATCCTACAGAATTTTATATATCATAAATTAAGACAAATATTGATATTGGAGGAAGTTTTGAAATTGAATTAAACAAAAAAATAAAAGACGGGATTTTGGCCTCTAGTGCCGACGACGCCAGATTGGGTGCCGACGATGCCAGATTGGGTGCCGACGGTGCCCGCTAAATGGACCATGTCGGCGGCATTGCTATCGGGAGTGCCGACGACATCCCAAGCAATTTTGTGCGTGCAGAGCGATATCGACAGACTTTGGCGAAATTGCGCTCCTAAATAACCACCGAGAGGTGGTTTTAAAGGCATAAAAACTGCTTTGGACGTCCATAAACTTCCTAATTTTGAATTCCATGGCTTCCAATTTCAGAAATACTTCAAGGTATGAAGTTTTTAATAAAAGAAAGTTTATCAGTTTTGATGCACAGAGATTATACGACAAAGTTATTACAAAAAAAGAGACTTATCAAGGAGAGAGGCTTTATCAATCATGGATTGAGAAAATCATTGTGCAGAGATGTTGGAAAGTTTTGTGCTACATTGCCGCTACAATTATTGTACCAGTGGTAAAGAAATTCTATGATAACTTACATGGAATTACCCAAGGAGTTGTCTTCGTTCAAGTTAAGGCTAAACCAATTACTCCGGCTTGGATTGATGATTTGTATATGATAGAAAACCTTCCAATCTATCATTATACAAATTTTATCCCAACGAGAGATATGATGCAAGATGTATATAATTTTCTGACGAATGAAAATGATAATTGGGAAATCAGAGATGAGGGATACGTTAGTTTCTCTGCTTCACTGCTTCATAAAATATCAAAACAATGGCATTTCTTCATATGTGTAAAATTACTCCATACTATGAAGATTAGTAAAGTTATAAGAGAAAGTGCCATTTTAAACTACCGCATTGGGGTTGATTATTTTCAAATCTATTATGGGTAGTATTATTAATGGGCCAATATATGGATTGGGGCATCCTTCCACAATTTTCCTACTTTGTAGTCAATCTCAAGTTCAATATGAAAGTTAGGAGAAAGTTTTATTACCTTGGGAGCCCATGATTCCTATTGATGATAATGATATTAGGAATAGAAATGAAGCATTAGATATTATTTTAGATTATTTATCACATGCTTCAACACCATTGATGCCACATCAGTTGGAAGTTCAATAGCTTTGGAGAAGAAAATGGAGAAAATAGAAAGAGAACTTCAGATTATTACGAATGTAATAGGAAATCTTAACTACCTTTTTGATCACCTGGATTGGAGGATGAAGGAGAACTTTGATCATACTGGGACAATTGAAGCATGATTGGTGCAGATGTTCAAGAGAAATGGATGGATCGATGAAAATTTGACTGATCAATTCCCGTACCGACCCTTTTACAATTTGTATGTCCATTACCAGTCTATGGGAGATATTAGAGAAGGAGAAAGTACTGAAGATGAGGCAGAATAATTGAAGAAGTTGGACTCTCTACTATTTTAAAATACTTATGTTTTTAATATAATTGTGTGGATTTGATTTAATTTACTTTGCTTTAGAACTCTATTCACTTTGATTGTGTGTATAGTTTTGTGTCAGCGTTCTAGTGTTGTGGCTTGATTTCGATGCTGATTTTTAATTTAGTATGCTTTAAGGTTGTGAAAGTGTGATTAGAAAAATGTATTTGTAAAAAGTGTATTTTCATATATAAAAGTTAGTTTGGTATTGTTTGTGAAAATGCTTATTTGTGAATTATTTTAAGATGAAAATTAGTGTTCAAAAAGACTAAATAGACTTTGGAGTAAACTGAAAGAAAATTGAAATTTAAAAATGATTTTTTTGGCCACTGGCGCCGACGGCACCGATATGGGCGCCGACATTGCCCTCAACCCGAAAACCACCCAAACCCCTTAAAATTCACGATTTGCAGAGTAAAACTGCCATTTTTACCCTTTGAGTCACCTTCAACCTCCGGTTTTGCACCTAGGGCTTACTATTGCTCAAATTTGAGGCAATTTTAAGGAAAATGAAGTTCAAATTTCATCTTCTCTAGGTAAGAGCTACACTTTGAACTCAACATTTTTGATTTTCTCCAAGGATTTATCTTACATTGCGAGATACAAAATTTTAAAATTTTTTTAGATAACTTTAAGAAAATACTTTAGTGAAAAACTCTTACTTAATATATTTAAGTTTAAAATGTTCCACATTTTGATTTTTAGAATTTTTGAGAATTTATTTGGATTTTATCAAATTTTATTAGATTTACCATGACACCTAAAATGAGCAAGGGAAAGAGAAAGGTGGATTTTGATGAGCAAAAGTTTGTTAACTACAAGGCCAACATTTGCTTCAATAGTCTACTTACAACTAAAAAAGTAATTCTGAATTGAGGATTTAAAAATCCAGGTGGAGAAGTTGAAAGATTGATCAATGCTCGACAATGGGAGAATTTTTGTTACTTTACTGTTGAGGCTATTATTGGTGTAGTGATGGAGTTCTATTCCAATTTTAAGGAGACTTCTGAA
>JXCR01148688.1:150162-182212 GCA_002079205.1 Phalaenopsis hybrid cultivar | reverse complement strand
CTGCACTGGAACAAGGAACTCCAAGAAAAACCAACTAAATGTTCCATGAACATCAATCCATAGCTCACTAGCATCAATCCTCTTAAGCATGAATTTCTCTTCTAAATATAGACACTTTACAATAGCTTCCATAACAACACATCATCCTTACATGATCCCACACACGTTCCCCCACATTTCGAGTCAAAAACTGCAGCAACTGCTCTAGGAAGTTCCTGAAATCTAGGCGTTAGGCTCTCAGTTTGTTGTGGAATGAACTGACGCCTAGGAACCCAAATGAGTTGGTGAGGTAGAGACTACTGTCTGGATTCTTAAGGGCTCGGTGTCTAGGCGCCAGTGTCACTTTGCGCCATTTAGCTCGAAGCCCTCTCCTAGTTTCCTTACTTCAATTACTTATTGTACCCGCAAAACAAATACAAAAATAACTTTCTTAAAGTTAACTTTTTCATGCATCAAAATCCTCCAAACTTAAAAGTTAATTGTCCCCAAGTAACACTTCAATTTAGATAATGGTTTA
Source organism: Phalaenopsis hybrid cultivar (assembly GCA_002079205.1). NCBI lineage: Eukaryota > Viridiplantae > Streptophyta > Magnoliopsida > Asparagales > Orchidaceae > Phalaenopsis > Phalaenopsis hybrid cultivar. The sequence goes on along the minus strand of JXCR01148688.1, from coordinate 181,695 downwards.
GCAAACTCAAAGGAGTGGGTATCATGCAAAGCTACCTGCATCTTACTTCAAAGGATACATACTTAAATCAACGCATTTACTCTAGTGACTAAGTCCATTTGATAGGCTCTAAAAGTTACATTCAACAAGTAAAGTGTACTTTCCCATCCATTTAAAAAAAAGTTAATTTATATCATTTAGTGCAAAGTAATTGTTAAATAGCAAGAATAGAGCACATCCATTAGATATATTCTAATAATTCATAATATTTAAGAAATTGAGAGAGATTGTGGAATTTTCTTAATTTAGGAGGAGATGGGGTAGTAAAACAAATTTTTGGTAAGGCTCTCCTCAAGCTTCTCCTCAATTTATATTTTTCTTATATAACCTTTTCTTTTTTAATTTTCGATGACTTATTCAATCCATAACTTTTTAAGGATTGCTATATATGGATAGACCCTTAATGATTTTGAATCTTACTACTATCTTTCTAAATTCAATCACTCCACAATTCTTTTCTACTCACTGATACATCAAAATAATATGTTGTTTTAAGTATATTTTTTATACCTATTTTTGGTGATATTGCACTTTAAAGAAGGATATTTTGTCTTTTTGCTGTAGGTATATCATTTTTAGGCATTTGAAGCAAAAGTAGCAAAAAGGATGAAATTTGGATCCAAAATAGCAAAATTTGGGAATCTGGCACATGATGAGTTGTTTGATAGAGCTTTGGCATATGATGAGCCATATCTGGTGGTAGATGAGCCAAAGACAACTTTTTTTGTGGATTAAGGCAGTTCGAGATGAGTTTTGCATGAATTTTCAAAGGGACATTTTTTCTAAACACCTTTGGGAGTAATTTAATGCATCTACAAACTTTGGAAGGTTCTTTTATGAAGGGATATGTCTCTTGGATCAAATGACACATCTTTTGAATTCAAAAGAGTTTAATTTTGGAGGGAATTTTGAATTCCTTTTGAAAGGAGGCAACTCAAAATATAAGAAAGAGACTTTAAGGAGTTTGTGCATGATGTGAAAGGGGGGTGGCATGAAAGACAAGAGCNTTAGGCATTTGAAGCAAAAGTAGCAAAAAGGATGAAATTTGGATCCAAAATAGCAAAATTTGGGAATCTGGCGCATGATGAGCTGTTTGATAGAGCTTTGGCATATGATGAGCCATATCTGGTGCTAGATGAGCCAAAGACAACTTTTTTTGTGGATGAAGGCAGTTTGAGATGAGTTTTGCATGAATTTTCAAAGGGACATTTGTTCTAAACACCTTTTGGAGTAATTTAATGCATCTACAAACTTTGGAAGGTTCTTTTATGAAGGGATATGTCTCTTGGATCAAATGACACATCTTTTGAATTCAAAAGAGTTTAATTTTGGAGGGAATTTTGAATTCCTTTTGAAAGGAGGCAACTCAAAATAAAATAAGGAGACTTTAAGGAGTTTGTGCATGATGTGAAAGGGGGGTGGCATGAAAGACAAGAGGAAGAGATAGAGAGATAAAGTTAAGGGCTTGGAGATTTTCTTCTTAGGTTGTAAGTGGAGAGTGAAGGTGAGAGATTTTTTCTTCATTACACTTCTAGGAGAGAATTGGGAGAGATTGTAAAGAGAGAAAGGCTTGAAGAGAACTTCTAGGGATTTTCTTGGGAAGGATTGTGAGTTAAGTTGTCTTTTATTTATTTTTTTTTGTAAATTTGTTATATATATGAGTTCCATGTTTTGTTGTATCATTCCCATGAATTCTGAGCAATCTTCTTTATCCTTCTTCCTATTTTGAAATACAGTTTTGTGAAGAAGTAATTTTTTTTTCTATGGTTTTAAATGTTAATATTTTGTAATGATTTGAACTCAGATCTTCATTTACTTTTTAATCTAGCCAATTGAAATGATAAAATGTGTTGAGAAACATATGTTCCGAAAGGGCTATGATTTTTATAACATGGGGAGAATCACATTTAATTTCATGGCAGAGTATGTCATCGATGGAGCTGGGTGCAAATAAATAAGGAAATAGATTTTGTTAGATGTAGAATTGGAGATTTTAAGGTGATGAATTAAAATTCCCAATTTGGTCTAGTTGATTGGAAACTGATGCGAGATAGTTAGCCCTCAGAGGAGGGAGTGGTGGGAGCTCTGGAGTGGTAGTCAATATCCTCCCAACCTAACCACAGAATTATTGACCAAACTCTGGATTAGTCAATGTTGTTTATAGCACTCGGAAGAGGGTGAAGAATATGATTGCTCCTATTTGACACAAAACAATTTTTATATATATTTTTTCAAATAATTTTAATTTCTTCACAATACATATGCTCATTGTAAGGGAAAGGATTCTTTCTTAAATTTGAACTTTCCGTCAATAAAAATATTGTTTAGTTTTANTTGTATCATTCCCATGAATTCTGAGCAATCTTCTTTATCCTTCTTCCTATTTTGAAATACAGTTTTGTGAAGGAGTAATTTTTTTTTCTATGGTTTTAAATGCTAATATTTTGTAATGATTTGAACTCAAATCTTCATTTACTTTTTAATCTAGCCGAATGAAATGATAAAATGTGTTGAGAAACATATGTTCCGAAAGGGCTATGATTTTTATAACATGGGGAGAATCACATTTAATTTCATGGGAGAGTATGTCATCCATGGAGCTGGGTGCAAATAAATAGGGAAATAGATTTTGTTAGATGTAGAATTGGAGATTTTAAGGTGATGAATTAAAATTCCCAATTTGGTCTAGTTGATTGGAAACTGATGTGAGATAGTTAGCCCTCAGAGGAGGGAGTGAGGGAGCTCTGGAGTGGCAATTAATATCCTCCCAGCCTAACCACAGAATTAGGGACCAAACTCTGGATTAGTCAATGTTGTTTATAGCACTCGGAAGAGGGTGAAGAATATGATTGCTCCTATTTAACACAAAACAGTTTTTATATATATTTTTTCAAATAATTTTAATTTCTTCACAATACATATGCTAATTGTAAGGGAAAGGATTCTTTCTTAAATTTGAACTTTCCGTCAATAAAAATTTTGTTTAGTTTTAGTAATTTTACTTTTAAAAGTTTATTTTCTGGTTTAGTTAACTTTGTCTTTCAACTGCATTTTAAATAACATTCACTTTAGTAATTAACATTCAAACTTTGCACTTTACTTTTTGTATTTTTAAATTAGTACTTTACATTATAATCTCAAGAATTATTTACAAACTTTTCGCACATCCCTGTGGGATCGATATCTAGGACTCCATTAGAGCCCTTTATTACTTGAGCAATATGTATACTTGCGTTATTTTTAAAGGGGATTTGACAATTTAAAAGAGTTTTAATGATCAACCATTTTTATTAAAGTTACTTTTGTTGGGATTACATTACATATTTATTATTATATCTACCGTGTGTATTTTGTAATATTGAAAAATAATTGCAATATTAACACACTAAATCTACCCGTATTAAGTTTTTGGCGTTGTTGCTGGGGAAGTAACGAAAAGTAGTAGTAGTAAGTTACTTTATAATTTATAGTATATATATATATATATATAAAGAGTATTTATAGTCTAGTTTGAACATTTTCTTATTAAAGTGTGTTTGCTTATTTTAAATTACTTGTTTTATTTGTTTATGCATAGTGCAAGATCTGAAAATTCAGTACCTTACGATTCTGAATTAGAATGAACTATTAGAAAAATTTGAAAACAGCAAAAAGAGATAAATCATATTTANCATTTTCTTATTAAAGTGTGTTTGCTTATTTTAAATTACTTGTTTTATTTGTTTATGCATAGTGCAAGATCTCAAAATTCAGTACCTTACGATTCTGAGTTAGAATGAACTATTAGAAAAATTCGAAAACAACAAAAATAGATAGATCATATTTNGATACTATATTATGGGCATACAAAACTGCTTATAATACTCCTATAAGAATGTCTCTATACAGACTTATTTTTTGAAAAACATGCCACTTACCAGTAGAATTTTTGGATTGGTCTGCTAGTATTTTTGAAGGCTAACTCTCGCTTTAGTTTTAAACACTAAGATCGAATTGAGGATTTTTAGTCTGTCACCCTAGAAATCACCAATTCTACACCCAACAAAGCATATTTATCTATTTATTTGTACTTAATGCCATGAATGAAATACTCCTTCATGGACTTAAATGTGATTCTCTTTTATTTGCACTTAATTCCATGAACGAAATATTCCTTCATGGACTTAAATGTGATTCTCACTTTGTTGTTAAACCTCATACTCCATTTCCCGGATCATATGTTTCACAACATATTTTAACAAATCAATTGGTCAGATTAAAAACCATACTCCATTTCCCGGATCATATGTTTCACAACATATTTTAACAATTCAATTGACCAGATTGAAAACTTCATTTCTCGGATCATATGTTTCACAACATATTTTAACAATTCAATTGGTCAGATCGCGGATCATATGTTTCACAACACATTTTAACAATTCAATTGGCCAGATCGAAAAGTAAATTAATTATCATATGTTTCACAACATATTTTAACAATTCAATTGGCCAGATCGAAAAGTAAATTAAGAGTGGTTTAACAATTCAATTGGCCAGATCAAAAAGTAAATTAAGAGCGAAGTTGAAAAACCATCACAGTTTAGTTTCACAACATATTTTAACAATTCAATTGGCCAGATCGAAAAGTAAATTAAGAGCGGAGTTTAAAAACCATCATAATTTATAATTAAAACTTCTTCTAGAATGCATCTCAATATCCTAAACATGAATCATACTCATTGGAAAAGAAAAGTAAAAGGAAAATAATGGCATAATCTTCTCATGCCACTATTTCCAAAAAAAGAAGAAAGAGTAAGAGAAATACTTCACAAAGCATCAAAGAAACACAACGAAAAACTTCATTAAATCAAGGAAATCCACTAGATAAGTGTTTGAAAAATCATAAGATAATGAAGAACACAACATTTAACATTTTTCAATTGAAAGAAAGATAAAAATCTCTCCCACAAAGTCTCACGCTGATCCATGCAATGCTAGAACATTCCCTTACAGATTCTCTCAAAATCCCCTCACCAATCTCTCCAAAAAGGTAGAAATCTACATTTCTACTCCTATTATAAGATCTCTAAACATTCTCCACATTTTTCCATTCACACACACCACTTTTTCTAACATCAAAGAACTCTATTATAGTGTAGGGATAAATTTCCCAAGAGATGCCCAAGCAACCTTCCAAAAAGCGTCCAAATACATTATATCTTCTGGAAATTTGCCCAGGATCACGTACAAACTCTCTTGGGTGCTGTCGGCAGTGTTTAGGCATTATTTTCTATACAATGGCACTGTTGGCACCCACCCTGTGTAGCTTCACCATTTTGCTTCATTTGGCTCCATTTTAGCTCTGTTTCATCCCGTTTCAGTTGCGTTGCATTCCTAACAGATATAGCTTCAAAATAAACATAAAAATAACATTCCTTTAAAGTGTAATTTCATTCAAAAATGTGTGAGAAGTGTAAAATATATTAAGCATAGAAAGATATATCAAAATTTGTCAGGACAAAATTTTCTTTCTTGCTTGTTTTTGCTTCAAATTGCACCATTTTTGCTTCTTTTTCTCCAAAACTCCATTTCTTGTCCTTGAAATCAAAAATATGTAAAATAACTTCCTTTAAAGTGTAATATCATTAAAAATCATTAAAATTAAGCATGAAATATATATGAAAAAGTAGTCATTTTTTTAGGCATATCAAAATCCCCCAAATTTAACTATTACTTGTCCTCAAGTAACACATTTACTACATAAAAGTTATGACTAATGTAGACAGTTCAACTTCTAAATTTCTATAATTTTGTCTACTAAATATAATAGTACAACTTAAGAAAAATTTTTAACAACTTAAGTTCTAAATTAAAAGTATAAGAACATCTAGTTGTCAAGTTTAAAATTTCTGATTCTCTATTCATTTCAGAAAGAATTGCAATTTGTCATATAAAAGTCACTAAAAAAGCCATATGAAAAAGAACCTCATGAGAACTTTATTAGTAAGGTTACTAACACTCAAATACAAGTTCAGAAAATGTAATAAAGCATTCTTCCTCAAGTTGATTCAAGTGAAGCCAATTTTTGATTAGGCATCTCCTCAAGCTTCTCCACACATACTTTTTTTTTTATTTTTCTTTTATTTTTCTCTCTTTTTTTTTTCTTTTAGGATCATTTTTAATCCTTTATTTCTTCTTTTTTTCTTTTTCATGTGAGGATTATTATATCTGGATAGCCTTTAATAATTTTGAACTTCACTATTCTCTTTTCAAAGTTAAAAACTTCTCACATTCCTTCACTTTATAAATTAATATTAGCTTTGAAGATTTTTCATAAAGTCCCATTCTTTTCTTCTTACATGAAACTCTAAAATTCTTAATACTTTAAAAATACAATTTTCTTTACTTTAAATAGAAAAAGCATAGTTTTTTTCTTTTGTACCAAATAACTTAACTCTAGAATCAACTTTCATTATTGAAAACTTTTACTTAAGTCTACTATATATGTAGAAACATAAATATAGTTATCAAAAGTTAGCCTCTAATACCAATTGTCATGATAAATTAAAATTTTAAAATATAGCTAATTGAGGAAAAATAAAATTTAGTTTCATTCTTTTAAAGAAAATTTTCTTCCCCCCAAACTTAAATTTTTAAATATTTTGCAATCTAATTCGTAAAATGTAGTAGGAAGAAAAAGTGAAAGTTGAATCTACTAACTGCTTCAACATCCTATTAAATTTGTATATATTCATAATCAGGATAGAATGACTGCAAAAGAAAGTAAATTTAGCTTAAAACATGCATGCAATAATACTAAGTTAAAAGGAAGTATACTTAGCTTTAAAATCTATTTTTCTTCCTAACCCCAAACTTGATTTTTAACATGTATAGAATTTAGTGCAGAAAATATAAGTAGGAAGAACAACAGTTTAGAAGATTTTTCTACCACAAATCTCTATTAAAATCATCTACAATTATTTATCAATATAGAAAACATGTATTAGAAAGTAAATCAAAAATAAACATGCTAGAATGAAATTAACTAAACAAAAGTCTAACTAGCATAACATGTATCAACATTGGAATATAAAAGTGTTCTTCAAGTCCTATATATTATTGTAACACAAACACAAACACACATAATAAATAAGGTCAATTCTTCCTTTAACTCATCATATCTCACTAACTTGCTTCCAATTTTTAACAGAATCACCACAAAAATATATTGGGTACATATAAATGATTTTATTAGATTATAATCCCAAAGATAAGATTATCCCTGATATATTGGTTCTCGAGCACCAAAACCAGGCATCACCATATCCCAATAATTAAGCACCTCTAGCCGTTATAAGGATTGTGTAAATTCATCAACATGTTACTCATCAAATAGGTTAGCTATTCCTACCAAAACAGAACAAGGTCAAAGAAAGGAAGTAATAAAATTGAGATGAAATTGTCACTAATAAATTCATAATGTTTTTTCTAAAACTCAAGTCCGGGTTAGATCTGAGTTGATGTGGATTAGTCAATCCAACTACTACAAGAGAACATACAAGTCTAACCATAATAAGAAGTTAAGAAATCAATTCCCTCATGACACACAAAAAGCAAATCAAACGCTAACAATCCAAAAATCTACCAAACATCAATAAAACTAATCAATCCACATTAAAACAAACATAATACAACACTGGCAATCATAACTCTCAAGCACACTAAATCAAACCACACTGATAAATATGGGTTGCCTCTCATAAAACACTTTATTTAATGTCATCAGCTTGACAAATGATTTCACCTGGATCAAAATTCTAATTAAGTAATCCTTGATCAATTGCCCAATCTTTTCCGGATCCAGGGATTCCTACAAAGTCCTTGAATTTAAAATTTTCTTTCAGCTCCTCCTTTTCAGATTGATTCATATCCTTGTTCCTCATATTTCTTTCTAGATCCAATATTCTTCTAGTGGTTTTCTAAATTTTCATATTAATATCATCCTTAAAATTTATAAGAAATGGATCTTTATAAGATACTTCATGATCTCCCAAAATTTGGATCAAATTCTCTCTAGATAATTCAGATTCTAGATCAAATTCTTCTAGGTTACTCTTATCTTTCAAGTTATCTTCTAATTCTTCCCCTCGGCACTGAGTAAATGGTGGAGGTGGTCTTTCTATATATCTTTCTAACTCAAGAATTTCTTCCTTTGGTCTTTTAATATCCTTATCCTCATCTCTCAACTCAAATTTCTTTTGAAACATATCCTCAAATTCTCTTCTAAATATCAGTTCAATAATTTCAACTGCTCATCATTTATCTGCTTAGGGTTTATCTCAGGGTCCTCAGGTAGAATCTCTATGGGGTAACTGTTAATTGCATTAATAATCTGCCCCATCATCAGAATCTCATTCATTTTTTTGTATACCATAGAATATCCAACTCAGTGATTTTGAATAACTCTTTCATAGGAGATCTTTTATTGATTTCATCATTCAATTCAGGTTCATCTTGTGATTGAGTCGAACATGAAGATATAAGAACTGGTGGTGTAGATTAATTCTCTATATAGATAGGCTTTAAAATTGTATGGAGTATATTTATTTTAAGTTCATGAGATTTTTCAATAGATGGAAATAAAAGTTTATTATTTTGGTAACATTTATCATTTCAGACCTCTATTAAAAATACATGCAGTCTTTTTTAAATAACAATTTAGACTCATCATGAAAGTCCATTTCGATCTCATATATTAACTTACTCTCAAAACCTTTTTAGAAATGGTCTTTACTTATATAATCAATTTCATCCATAAAAAAAAAATCATTATCTTTTCTCTCAGCTGGATACTTCATAGTCTTTAACACATCAAAAGTGGTTTCATGATCATTAATATTCATAGTCAACTTTCCTTTTTGCACATCTATCATAGGTTGTCCAGTAATAAGAAAAAGCCTCCCAAAAATAATTGGATTTTCTTTATCTTCCTCCATATCTAATGCAATAAAGTCCATAGGAAAGATAAATTTATCCACTTTAATAAGAAAATTTTCTATAACCCCTTTTGGATAAATAATAGATTGATCAACTAAGTGAAGGGTTACAATAGTGGGAGAAATATCGACTAAACCTAACCTTCTACATATTGATAGTGGCATCACATTAATGCTCAATCCTAGATGGCATAAAGCTTTTCCACATAATCTTTCTCAAAATACACTAGGAATTGTTAATCTAAGTTATTAAAAGTTTTTCTTAAGTTATATTATTTTATTTATTAAACTAAAGTATAGAAGTTTATAAGTTAATCTCTACCCTAAGTCATATTGTTATGTAGTAAAAGAGTCACTTAAGGACAAGTAACATTTAAGTTTGAGGATTTTGATACACAAAAATAATGTGATATTTTAAGTATACATTTTATGCTTATTTTTGGTGATATTACACTTTAAAGAAGGGTATTTTAATTTTTTTGTTGCAGGTATAGCAATTTTAGGCATTTAGAGCAAAAGTAGCAAAAAAGAGAAATTTTGAAAATAGAGAAGTTTGTGATTCTGGGACCTGAGGCACCGGAAGCGCCAACTTACTGAGAGATGACACCAGCGATGCCTATAGTGCTAGATTTGGTGATAGAAGCTAAAAACCAGAATAGCGCGGACTTAAGTGACTTGGCACTTGAGGCGCCAAAAGCGCCATAGATGATACTTGATGAATTAAGGCGGTTCAGAATGAATTTTGAGCTGATTTTGAAGGCTTCAAATATTTCAAATGCCTCATGGAATTATTCAATGCATCTAGACACTTTGTGAAGCTCTTTAATGAAGACATATGTCTCTTGAATGAATGAACATGTCTTTTGTTATTCAAAAGGTGTGACTTTTAGGGAGAATTTGGGAGGGAATTTTGAATTCTTTTTGAAAGGAGGTTGTCCCTAATTAAAAAGGAGAGTGGGAAGAGAGTTTAGAGAGATACAGTGGCGTGAAAGAGAAGAAGATTTGAGGTGTGAGATAGAGTGAGGGACTTAGAGATTTTCTTCTAGGATTGTAAGAGGAGAGGGAAAGTGAGAGATTTCTTCTTCATTAAATTTCTAAGAGAGATTTGAGAGTGCTTGTAAAAAGCTAAAGTGCTTAAAGAGAACTTCTAGGGATTTGCTTGTAAAAAGCTAAAGTGCTCATTCCTAAATGGCATAAAGCTTTTTTCTGAAATATAGCACTGCACTCCACACTAAGTGCAACTATCTCGTAACCCCTAAATTTTCTTTTCTTATTTAATATCTTCTTCATAAATTTTGTATAACTTGGCATCTGTTCTAAAGCTTGAGCGAAAGGAATATTTATCGTTAACTTCTTAAGTACTTCCATGAACTTTGAAAATCATTTATCCAACTCATGCTGTCTAAGCCTTTGAGGAAATGGAGGTGGTGGTTTTTCTAAATTGATTTTAATTGGAGATATTAATTTTTCCAGATCCTTAGAAACATGTTCTTCGGGTCTTTTATTTTTCTTTATTTCTCTCACAACTCATTTCTTTTTTCTCACCACATGCTCTATCTCTCTTCCACTTCTTAATTGAACAACTTCTATTTGTTTATTATTTTTCTCTTCAGGGTTGATCTCAGTGTTGCTACAAATTGTTCCTTGGGGTCTATTGCTAAGTTAATTAACATTTTGTCCATTTGATTCTCTATGTTTCTAATTGCAGCATTTTGACTTTGCAACTAGTTTCCTATTTGCAATACCACTTATTCTATAGACATCTTCTTATCCTCAAATTATTGATCATTGTTAGAGTATGGTGGATATGAAGGTCTATAGTTTGTGTTCCCCTGATTATTCCAACTTCCATTAGGATTTGCATGATTATTTTCCCTTTGTTTGTTTCCACCCCAAGTAGTGTGATTCCAGTTAAAATTAGGATGGTTCTTCAAACCTAGATTGTAAAAGTTAGAGTACCAGTTATTTATGCTATTTAAAGTCTCATAAGATAATTTAAAATCAATCATATGCCCTAATGAACTTTCCTCACTTATTGGAGTAAATTTAAGCTGGTTCATTTCAAATTGGTCCAACTTCTTTGATATTGCAGCAACCTGAGATGCCAGAATTGCAATTGCATCTGTATCATGAACACTAGCTACATTTTTAAGATTTACCCTTGTAGAGGGCCATTAAAATTCATTTATAGTCATTTCTTCAATTAACACATATGCTTTATTAAATGGTTTTCACATTAATGATCCACTAGCGACAACGTTAATTGTAAACCTAAGGGATTGTAGTAACCCATTGTAAAAAATTTGAATGATTAACCAGTCGGGCAGAGCATGGTATGGACACATTCTTAGGAGTTCCTTAAGTCTTTCCCAAGATTTGTATATTGATTCCCCTTTATACTGACAAAATGAGATAATATCGTTTCTAAGTTTAGTAGTCCTTGAAGGTGGAAAATACTTCGTTAGGAATTTATGAGTTAACTACTCCTAATTTTTAAAAGAGCCAGGAGTTAATGAGTACAACCACATTTTAGCTTTATCCCTTAGTGAGAAAGGAAAAGCCTTAGTCTAGCAAGATCGTCTGACATGCTATTATAATGAAATGTAGCACAATGTTCTAGAAAACTGGATAAGTGTAAATAGGGATCCTCCGAAGAGAGTTCTCCAAACTGGTTGTTCTGTGCCAGTTGGATAATATCTGGATTTATTTCAAATGAGTCAGCTTCTACTACAGGGGTTTGTATACTTGAGTGAATTTCATTTGTTCTAGGATTTATATAATCCCTCAAAGATTTATGATAATTTTCCAAATTATTATTTTGAATGTTTTCCATTTCCATATCTAGTTCTTCAAGTCCTTTCTGTTTTTTTTTTTCAAACTCAGGATCATAAGGCACAAGTCCTACGAATCATTTATTTCACATACGCAACACAACAAATAATACATTAACAATTAAACAAATAAAATAAAAGATATATTCAACACAATAAAATAATTTCACAAACAACTTCTTTTTGACACAAAAAGTTTTTTCACAACACTTTTTCATACAAAAAAAAAAAATTTACATAAAAAAATAGTTTTTACGAAAATACAGTTTTCCAAGTCCAAGCCTAATTACTTCAACTAAAATTCTCCTAAAGTTCTTATCGAAGCTTACCCAGTAATGACATTCAAATAGAAAAACCTATTGATGTGAGGTCAATTATTTTTAAATATGTTATGGGTATTACTATGAATGGGCCAATATATGGACTGGGGCATTCTTCCACAATTTTCTTACTTTGTAGTTGATGCGCCCCTAGTGCGTGTTGTTTTTTTGCGTGTTTTATGTCAATTCAATTCCCCTGAGATGGTGCCAAAAACTTGACCCGACCCATAATTACGCAGTAATTTAGCTTTCAGAAGACGATAAAAAACTTGACCCAATTTATATTTAGCAGCTAATATACAAAATTGAAAAATTAAGAAATATAGCAAACAGTTCACACACTATGGGTTCTACACAAGTGCACGTATTGCTTCAAGTAATATATGACTTTCTGATTCAACCCCAAATATCAAACCCACAAGGAAGCGAGGAAAGATGTCCTTAGTCAAATTCCAGTCTATTAATTTTAGTCCATAGTTTGGAATGTTGATTAAAATGGTGTTTAATTTAAGAAACTACTCCTAAATGCAAATGTTAAATGTAAGGATGGTAACTATTCATAAATGTAAATATTAATTATAAAGATAACCCTTCTTGGATGAGATGGTTCGGAGAACTTTAAGATGTTAAAACCTACTATTCTTAAGTAACAAATTTGATAATGTAAAGGAATGAGATACATTAAATATTGTATGTGCTAAATAGGAGCAATTTTAATTCTCTACCCTGATTCAGTGTTATAGAAAATCAATGGCTAATCTTAAGTTTAGTTCCTAAATTCATGGCTAGGCTAGGAGGATACTGGCTCCCACTCTAGAGCTCACACTTCCTTTCCCCTGAAGGCTAACTCTCGCTTTATTCAAAATGGGGATTTTTAGTCTGTCACCCTAGAAATCTCTTCTACACCCAACAAAGTATATTTTCCTATTTATTTGTACTTAATCCCATGAACAAAATACTTTATCATGAACTTAAATGTGATTCTCACTCTGTTGTAGAACTCATACTCCATTTCCCGGATCATATGTTTCATAACATATTTTAACAATTCAATTTGCTAGATTGAAAATTAATTTAAGAGCAGAGTTGAAAAACCATCATAATTTATAATTAAAAATTCTTATAGCATGCATCACAACATCTTAAACATGAATCCTACTCATCGCAAAAGAAAAGTAAAAAGAAAATAATGACATAATCTTCTCGTGCTACTATTTCCAAAAAAGAAGGAAAAGTAAGGAAACACTTCACAAAGCACGAAGAAAACACAACAAAAAACTTCATTAAATTAAAGCAAATACACTAGATAAGTGTTTACAAAGTCATAAGATAATGAAGAACACAATACCTAGCATTTTCCCTTTGAAATAAAGATAAAAATGTCTCTCACAAAGTCTCTCGTTGATCCATGCAATGCTAGAACATTCCCTTTCAAATTCTCTCAAAATCCCCTCACCAATATCTCCAAAAAAGTAGAAATCCACATTTCTACTCCTATTCTAAGATCTCTAAATATTCTTCACATTTTTCCACTCACACACACCACTTTTTATAACATAAAATAACTCTATTATAGTGTAGGGATAAATTTCCCAAGAGTTGTCTCAAGCAACCTTCCAAAAAGCGTCCAAATACGTTGAATCTTCTAGAAATTCACCTAAGATTGCATCCAAACTATCTCAGCCACTGTAGACACCATTTTGGACATTATCGGTGCCATTTAGGCATCATTTTCAGCACTCTGGTACTGTCGACGCCGGTTCTAGCCCCTTCGGCCCCCACCCTACGTAGCTCCACCATTTTGCTTTGTTTGACTCCGTTTTAGCTCCGTTTTGTCCCATTTCAGCTGTGCTGCATTCCTAATAGATAGACCTAAAATAAGCATAGAAACAAATTTCCTTTAAAGTATAATTTCATTCAAAAAAGTGTGAGAAGTGTAAAAGAGATTAAGCATAGAAAGACATATCAAAATGTGACAGCACAAAATTTTCTTTCTTGCTCATTTTTTGCTCTAAATTGCGCCGTTTTTGCTTCTTTTTCTCCAAAACTCCATTTCTTGTCTCTGAAACTAAGAATATGCAAAATAACTTGCTTTAAAGTGTAATATCATTAAAAATTATTAAAATTGAGTATGAAATATATATAAAAAAGTTGTCATTTTTAAGCGTATCAGCAGTCAATCTCACGTTCCATATGAAAGTTGGAAGAAAGCTTTATTACCATGGGAGCCCATGATTCCTTTTGATGGCAATTATATTCGGAATGAAAATGAAGCATTAGATATTATCATGGATCATTCATCACATCCTTTAACACCATTGATGCCACCAGTAGTTGGAAGTTCAATATATTTAGAGAAGGGAATGAAGGAAATAAAAAGAGAAATTCGGAGTATTACGTACGTAATAGGAAATCTTAACTACCTTTTTGATCACCTAGATTGGAGAATGAAAAAGAACTTTGATCATACTGAAATAATTGAAGTGTACATTTGTTTAAGAAAAATGGACAGATCGATGAAAATTTGACTGATCGATTCCCGTATCGACCCTTCTATAATTTGTATGTTCATTATGAGTCTATGAGAGATATTAGAGGAGGAGAAAACATTGAAGATGAATTGAAGGAGTTGGACTTCTTACTAGTTTAAAATACTTATGCTTTTAATGTAATTGTGTGGATTTGATTTACTTCAATTTGCTTTAGAACTCTATTTGTGTGTATAGTTTTCTGTCAGCGTGTTAGTGTTGTGGCTTGATTTCAACACTAAATTATAATTTAGTTTGCTTTAAGGATGTGAAAGTATGATTAGAAAAATGTAGTTGTAAAAAGTGTATTTTCATAAATAAAAGATAGTTTGGCGTTGTTTGTGAAATTGCTTGCTTGTGAATTATTTTTAGATGAAAATTAGGTTAAAAAAAACTAAATATACTTTGGAGTAAATTAAGATAAAATTTAAATTTGAACAAAAAAAATAAAAATATGATTTTCTGGCCACTGACGCTGACGGAATGGGTGCCGACAGCGCCCTCTACCCGAACAGACCCAAACAACCTTAAAACTCACAATTTGCACAGTAAAACACATTGTTAACCTTTAAGTCACCTTCAACCTCCATTTTTGCACCTGTGGTTTGCTATTACTTGAATTTGAGGCAATTTTAAGGCAAACAAAGTTTGGATTTCATCTTCCTTAGGTAAGAGCTACACTTTGAACTCAAAATTTTTAATTTTCACCAAGGATTTATCTTACATTGCCGAGATCCAAAATTTTAAGAAATTCTTTGGTGAAGAACTCTTACTTAGTAGATTTAAGTTTAAAACATTCCACATTGTGATTTTCAGAATTTTTAGGAATTTATTTAGATTTTATCAAATTTTTGTAGATTTACCATGACACCTAAAATGAGCAAAGGAAAGAGAAATGTAGATTTTAATGACAAAAAGTTTGTCAACTACAAGGCCAACATTTGCTTCAATAGTCTACTTCACCTTTAACCACTATTTTTGCACCTGTGGCTTGCTATTACTTGAATTTGGGGTAATTTTAAGGCAAATAAAGTTTGGATTTCATCTTCTTTAGGTAAGAGCTACACTTTGAACTCAAAATTTTTAATTTTCACCAAGGATTTATCTTACATTGCCGAGATCCAAAATTTTAAGAAATTCTTTGGTGAAGAACTCTTACTTAGTAGATTTAAGTTTAAAACATTCCACATTGTGATTTTCAGAATTTTTAGGAATTTATTTAGATTTTATCAAATTTTTGTAGATTTACCATGACACCTAAAATGAGCAAAGGAAAGAGAAATGTAGATTTTAATGACAAAAAGTTTGTCAACTACAAGGCCAACATTTGCTTCAATAGTCTACTTCACCTTTAACCACTATTTTTGCACCTGTGGCTTGCTATTACTTGAATTTGGGGTAATTTTAAGGCAAATAAAGTTTGGATTTCATCTTATTTAGGTAAGAGCTACACTTTGAACTCAAAATTTTTAATTTTCACCAAGGATTTATCTTACATTACCAAGTTCTAGAATTTTAAGAATTTAGTCGGTGAAGAACTCTTACTTAGTAGATTTAAGTTTAAAACATTCCACATTGTGATTTTCAGAATTTTTGCGAATTTATTTAGATTTTATCAAATTTTTGTAGATTTACCATGCACCTAAAATGAGCAAAGGAAAGAGAAATGTAGATTTTGATGACGAAAAGTTTGTCAACTACAAGGCCAACATTTGCTTTAATAGTCTACTTCACCTTCAACCTCCATTTTTGCACCTGTGGCTTGCTATTACTTGAATTTGAGGCAATGTTAAGGCAAACAAAGTTTGGATATCATCTTCTTTAGGTAAGAGCTACACTTTGAACTCAAAATTTTTGATTTTCACCAAGGATTTATCTTACATTGCCGAGATCCAAAATTTTAAGAAATTCTTCGGTGAAGAACTCTTACTTAGTAGATTTGAGTTTAAAACGTTCCACATTGTGATTTTCAAAATTTTTGGGAATTTATTTGGATTTTATCAAATTTTTGTAGATTTACCAATGAGCAAAGGAAAGAGAAATGTAGATTTTGATGAAAAAAATTTTGTCAACTACAAGGCCAACATTTGCTTCAATAGTCTACTTACATCTAAAAAAGTGATTTTGGATCAAGGATTTAAAAATCTAGGAGGTGAAGTCGAGAGATTAATCAATGTTCAGTAGTGGGAGAAGTTTTGCTACTTTACTGCCAGGAGATTATTAGTGTAGTGATGGAGTTCAATGTCAATTTTAAGGAGACTTCTAAAGGTTATGTCTTTGTTCGTGGGAAAATGATAGAGTTTACTCCAAGAAAAATTAATGAATTTTATCTGTTAAAAGATGTGTATAACTGCCAGTACAAATTGTTTTCTGCTACCATGAGGCCTTGGATGAGGTTATTTATTTTATTACTGATAGAAGAGAAACTTGGAAGGTGAAGAATGGAGTTAAGGTAAACTTTCCTCTTTCTATGTTAAATGTAATATCTAAGACCTGGAACTACTTTATTTTTGGAAGAATGATACCAAGAAATCATCATAGTGAGGTAACAAAGAATAGAGCCACCTTGAACTTTTGTATCCAGCAGGCGATGAAGATAAATGTAGGCTCTATTACTTATAAGAACACTCGATCTATTTCTTTGGAAGAGACCACTTATGGTTTAGCTCACCCTGTACTGATCTTCACACCATGTGAATAGGCAGGAGTTGATTATAGAGCAGATGAGGAGAGGATTGAACCTCTAAACCTCTTGGGCCTGCCAATATAAGGACTTATGAATCTCATGTTGGATGGAGATCTGGAAGTAGGAACAGGGATATTCCTTCTACCTCAAGTACTTCTAGTACCCCTACTATCCATGAAATTATGGAGCAAATGATGATCCAACAATGAGATATCTTGAGATTGGATATTAGAATGGAAAATATGGAGGCCAGACATGCTCACAATGATGATTTGATAAGACACAAGTTGAAATATGATGCTGCTTATGATGATGCAATGGTAAAACATATGAAGGGTGATCACTCAGTTCAGTTTCCTACTCGCCCTATTTTTAATCCATATCAGCAGCATAATTTGGATGTGGAAGAAGAAGAAGAAGACGATGATTGATGATATGTGTGTTAGATTTTAGTTTATTTTTATGTTTAGTTGTACTTTATTGTTGAAATTGTTTGTTTGTGAACTGTAAAACTTTATTTTTCTGTGTTGTGAACTGTAAATTTGTGAAAGTGCTTGAAGTTATTAGTTTTTAGTGCTTTGTTGAATGTATTTGTAGTTAACTCTTTCTCAGACAAATTTTATATGTATTATGTGCTATTTAATGTTTTATGTCTTACAGCTTCTCATATTAGCACTTACAATATTTCAGAATTAAATTTCAAATCAGAACCTTAAACAGATTTTCCTTTTCTTTATGTATTAACTGTTTTCTTTCACCCTTTATTTTTCAGTTTTTCATTTAAAATCTTTTAAAAATTTAAGTTTGGGGGGAAATAATAATTCCTTTTTAAAGAAAAGAGACTTAATTTTATTTGTCCTCAATTAGTCATATTTTCAAAATATTTTAAAATTTAACATGAAATTTGGTATTAGATGGTAACTTTAGATAACTATATTTGTTTTTATAAATATATAGTAAACTTAAGTAAAAATTTTCAATAATAAAGGTTAATTTTAGAGATTAAGATATTTGATATGATAGAATAAGACTATGTTTTCTACTTTAAGTAAAGGAATTTGTGNACTTTAGATAACTATATTTATGTTTCTAAAAATATAGTAAACTTAAGTAAAAATTTTTAAATAATAAAGGTTTATTTTATAGATTAAGATATTTGGTATGATAGAAAAAGACTATGTTTTTCTATTTTAAGTAAAGGAATTTGTACTTTTTAAGTATTAAAAATCTTAGAGATTCATGTAAGAACAAAAGATTAAAACTTTATGAAAAGATCTTTAAAGCTAATATAAATTTATACAGTGAAGGAATGTAAAAATTTTTTAACTTTAAGAAGAGGATAGTGAAGTTCCAAATCATTAAATGCTATCTAGATATAATAATCCTCACATAAAAAAAAAGAAAAGAAAAAGGATTGAAAATGAACCTGAAAAGAAAAAGAAGAAAAAAAAAATAAAGAAAAGAAAAAGGATTAAAAATGATCCTGAAAAGAAAAAGAAAAGAAAAGAAAAGAAGAAAGATGTGAGAAGAAGCTTGAGGAGATGCCTAATTAAAAATTAGTTTCACTTGAATCAACTTAAAGAAGAAGGCTTGTCTACATTTTATAAACTTATATTTTAGCNAATTTGTGTTTTTGAAATATTAAAAATCTTAGAAATTCATGTAAGAAGAAAAGAATAAAACTTTATGAAAAAACTTGAAGGCTAATATAAATTTTTAAAGTGAAGGAATGTGAAAATTTTTTAACTGTAAGAAGAGGATAGTGAAGTTCAAAATAATTAAAGGCTATCCAAATATAGTAATCCTCACATTAAAGAAAAGGAAAGAAAAATAATTGAAAATGATCTTTGAAAAGAAAAGAAAAGAAATGAAAAAGGATTGAAAATGATCGTAAAAAAAAGATAAGAAAAGAAAAAGATGTGAGGAGAAGCTTGAGGAGACGTCTAATTAAAAATTGGATTCACTTGAATCAATTTAAAGAAGAAAGCTTGGCTACATTTTCTAAACTTATATTTCAATATTAGCATATTTACTAGTAAAATTTCATGAAGTTCATTTTCATATAGATATTCTAAGTGGTTTTAATATGAATAATTTGCGATTTTCCTTGAAAAGAATAAGGAATAAAAAATCTTAGACTTGACTGCTAGATATTCTTATACCTTTAGTATTAATTGGAGTTATTCTACATTTTCTTAAGTTATGCTATTGTATTTAGTGAACTAAAATATAAAAAATCTAGAAGTTAAAATCTTTGCCATGAGTCATATTTTTATGTAGTAAAGGAGTTAATTAAGGACAAGTAACATTTAAGTTTGGGGGATTTTAATACACCAAAAATATATAAATTTTTACACCCATATTTTATAATCATTTTTGATGATATTGCACTTTAATGGAGGGTATTTTTCAAGTTTTATTGCAGGTTGTTGATTTTTAGGACTTGGAGCAAAAAGGAAGAAAATAGAATGAAATTTGGAGTCAAAATAGAGTTTTGAAAAATTGTTTAGTGTCGACGGCACCAGACTGGGCACCAAAGGCACCGTTTGACAGAGACTACAGATTTAATTAAATGGCCACTGGAGCCGACGGTGCCAGAATGGGCGCTAAGGGCACCAGTGTCGGTGCAGATCCTGTTTCCAGAAGATTCGACAAATTTACACTTTATGAAGAGTTTTTGGATGCACCTATTTGATAACCTACCCTAGGCTCTATTTATTGCCAAAATTGATTAGAAAAGACTCTCTTCGAGCTCCTCCACTCACTCTGATCTCCTCTTCACTCTCTTTGCAGCCGCTTTGCATCCTTCTATGTCATTCTACACAATTAGTCATTTTTTTCTTTATATTTTTGAGTTTTTGTGGTGATTTTAAGTGTGAATTCTTCTCTAAAGAGTGTTGGAGAGGAAGAGAAGTGAGAGAATTCTTCTTCCTATATTTCCTAAGAGAGGCTACAAGGGATTTTCTTTACGAAAGAGATTCAAATAAGTGCTAGTTTATTATTGTTGTATGAACTTTCTTTTATATATAAAATTTGTGTTTTGTTGTATCTTTCTAATGTTGTTGTATGAACTTCCTTTTATATATGAAATTTGTGTTTTGTTGTATCTTTCTCATGAAGTATGAGTAGTTTTCTTTATCTTTCTCCCTACTCTGAGATAGGTGAAATAAAGAGATACTTTGGATGTGCTAATGTTAAAATATAAAATAAATTGTGATGATTTTTCAACTCCGCTTTTAATTTACGTTTTGATCTGGCCAATTGAATTGTTAAAATAAGCTGTGAAACATATGATCCGAGAAATAGAGTATGAGTTCTACAATAGAGTGAGAATCACATTTAAGTCCATGAAGGAGTATTTCGTTCATGGAATTAAGTGCAAAAAAATAGGGAAATATACTTTATTGGGTGTAGAATTGGATATTTTAGGGTGACACACGGCAAGCTTGGATATAGTCAGCGTTATTTCACTTCAAATTGGACACACTGCAAGCTTCTTGAGGACATAACGATCGATCCCATCAAATTTTATTGAGAACTTCTTCGTTTGGCTCAGGGATGGTGTTGGAATGGTGTTGGAATGGTCAATTTGAGGTTTTGAAGATTTTTGTGTCAAACTCGAAATATGTTCTAGATTTGGGGAGTGAAATTGGAGTAAGTCAGTGGAGGTGAGGGGTTGGAACCAAGGGGGTTCAACTCCTTAGGTCAAGGGCAACAATTTCTCTTTTGATGTTTCAGGAATTGGGGGCTATATGTTGGTCCTCTTCCCTAGTAGCTCATGGTTTGTCCCTTTTTATAGCCATTCATGGTAGCTATAGAGCTTATGTTCACTTAGGGAGGGAGATGGAGGTTGTATCTAGTCTGTGGATAAGTCACTTGGCTAGGAATAATTATAGATGTAGCTTCCAATGAATTATCCTCATGGGTTCTCACTTAGATTGATATTTGAGCTCTTATTTTGGCTCCCCTTCATTGGCTAAGTTGGGTGGTGGATAAGGCAACTCAAATGGCCTTAATCAACCTTCACCATATAAGCTCTGTTGGTTATTTAATGAAGTTGAGGATGGGGTGACAAGTATCCCCCTACCTCTTCAATTTTAATATCATGCTCATGATGGCCTTAATCATGAGCAGGATAAGGTTTATAGAGGTATTTCTTCCATTGGAGAATGGTGGAGGTGAGTGATGACCTCTCCTTATCTTTATTTAAAATTTCATGAGGGAATGACACCTCATTATTTCATTTATTATGCCTTCATGATAACTCTTTATCTTGAGCCAAAGGGGATGACTTATGAGTCATTCATGAGGATTAATCATGTCATTTTGTGATCCACAAGTCATGAATGACCCATTAATCATTTGTCATATGATGGGTTTAGGGTTTAAGTGTAAAATATGATTTTTTAGGTGGCCATAGACTTGTTTTTCCATGGTCTTAAATCAATATCTTAAACTTAAATTCTAGGTCTAATAATCTTAAATTTTTCTCTTTAATTAATTAATTAAGAGAATAAAATAATTTAATGAAAAGACCTAATTTTGACAAAAAATGATAATGTTGACTAATTTTAACCAAGTTGACCATGGTTCACTAGGGTTGACCATTTTAGGTCCAGGGTTGACCAGGATGGTCAAATTGATCACATGGTGATGTTTTGACCATATGGAGATCATTTATGTCTATGTATGACCAAATGGTCATTATGGTGACCATAAGGGCCTTATAGTTATTTACATCTTAGATAATGAAGTCACTTAAGAAAACTCTCCAAAACTAAAGCCAAACTATAGTATAGTTTGAGAAGTCACCAAGGTTCTCCTAAGGATCCATGACATCCCCTTGTTCTTCTTCCTTTAAATTCCAAAATGAAATGTTCCAAATTTGAGCCATTCTCTTTTTACACCTCTTTGTCCGATCTTTTGAAAAGTACTATCCTTTGAAATTCTTGAAGAAAATATATCCTAATTTTTATCGAGAATTTTCTTAGGTGACTTCGGTTATGTAAGATGTAATTAACTATAGGGGCTTACCCTTATAAGAAACTTTCAAGAACCTAGTTTAATATAAACCCTATTTTATTCTTCGTAATAAATAGGGAACTTTTCGTTCAACATAAAAAAAAATGGTTTTTTGCATACTTAAACAGATATCATAAATGCTTTAGTTTATTTAATCAAGTCTTAGCAGTAAGTAGTGTGTCTACCCTTCGTGATTATTGAATTGCTTACAACATTAGGCTCATTTTTTTAAACTACTGATAATATGAGATCAGTCTGTTCTTATGTTTTCAAAATTTAAAATACAAGTTTTTCCCAAATTATATATATAAATTAAATTAAAGTGGTCGTCAAGATATCCATTCCAGCAACTGACAACTTCTAATTTGGCAATCGATAGCTTTTAGCGACTCCGCTGGGGACTAGTTTCTCTGTCCATTTAAATCAGGGAATATTATCTTCATACATCAGTAATGTGTCCATGTCTCTTATTTCTTAGGTAAGTACGGTCAACTCAATTGGACTTTGGGATCTTCTGTTCAATCATCTTTGAACAGAGAGGTTCAACAGTTCATTAGGACTTTTATCTTTTGTGTGGGGTCAGACCCCCAATAGGTGTGTTGGTGGACAAGTTCTGCTTAGGTATTGTGCACTGTAAAGTCGGTCCTACACTGGGTCTTAAACTTTACTTTCCTCTTTATGTCCCTATGAGTTTGGTTTGCTACTTTGCAAATTATATCGAATTGTGTCGTGCTACGCTTGTTCTTTTTTACTAAATTTTAAGATCTTCATGAAATAAAATTAAATAAAGACTTTCCCAGTCTACGAATCAGCCTTTGTTAACTTTTAGTGTTCGCACTAGAATTACAAGGTGTTGGCCAAATAACTAACCCCATAGCTTTCTTTTCTAAAGCTGCATCAATGACGTTCGCTAAGCTCACTTTCTTCTAAAACCTGCCAACTAAACGGAATGCTCGTAGTGTCGCTCCCACCATCAAGTTTGGAACTTGATTCGATGAACTTGAAGTTGTTCTCAGAAAAGCCCCATTCATCATAATCAAAGTTGCTGCTCCAGAAGTTTAGGAGCTTTCCATTAAATTTAACCAGAATTGTCCTTAAAATTTCCCTTCCTGCAAGAAGGTGAAAACTGTTGCTGCCCCAACACCTGCTAAGTCTGTTGTCCCCTTTTCTCCCAAAGGAAAAGAGGTTATGATTGTTGAAGATACAACTGGAGGATTTATCATTCGACCGTTAGTATTTGAAAAATAATCAAGTTCAAAGTCTGCACCATTAACTCGATCTCAAAGAAGAAACCGCAGTCGAAGGGCTCAGAAGGACGCTAAAGCCCAAATTCCAGAAATGATATCTGTTAATGAGCTTCCTCTCGAGGAGGGAATTGGATTACTGGAGGCCTCTCTGCTTCTGTGATGGAGTAGGTTTCACCTATTGATGAATACTAATGGATATGAAAGTATTCAAAAGATTGTTGCTACCTTACCATCGTTTCATAGTCGTAGTGAGGAGAGGGAGAAGCCCACTCCTATCTATATAGTGNTACCTTTTCTAGTTTTCTAAGACTAGTCAATAGAAAAATCCTATGGCTAGACCTAGGCTACTGAAGAAGTTTATAGACCTCAACCAAAAGTGAGGTCAACACACATAAAACACTTCCATCAAAATTTTCACCGATAGCACACGGTATAGTGAAACTGCCAGTATCTTTTAAATTTTCAGGAAGCTTTTTCTGAATAATTGCACTACACTCTTCGCTAAGTGCAACAGTTTCATTATCCGTGAACTTCCTTTTCTTTTTCAGAATATATTTCATAAATTTCACATAATTGGGCCTGCTCTAAAGCTTCTACGAAGGGAATGTTTACTGTTAATTTCTTAAGAATTTCTAAAAATAGAATATCTTTCATAAATTTCACATAATTGGGCATTTGCTCTAAAGCTTCAACGAAGGGAATGTTTACTGTTAACTTCTTAAGAATTTCTAAAAACTTGGAAAATTGAGCTTCTACGAAGGGAATATTTACCGTTAACTTCTTAAGAATTTCTAAAAACTTGGAGAATTATTTATTTTTTTGAGCTTCTACGAAGGGAATATTCACCGTTAACTTCTTAATAATTTCTAAAAATTTTGAAAATTGTTTATTCTCTTTATTGTGCTTATTCACCGTTAACTTCTTAAGAATTTCTAAAAATTTTGAAAATTTTTTATTCTGTTTATGTTGCTTCAGTCTTTGAGGAAACGGTGGTGGAGGTTTCTCCACAGTAATTTTCATTGATGTAAATGGATACTCTAAATTTGGGAATTCATGATCCTTTTCTTTTTTCGTATCCACTTTCTCTTTTTCAGATTTTGTTTCTTTTTGCACCCTTGTTTCCACATCTTTTCCACTTCATAATTGTATTGCTTTGATTTGTTCTTTTCCTTGGTCTTTAGGATTNTTGATTGGGAGAAACCTTTTGAATTAATGTGTTATGTCATTGATTAAATAATTAGAGCTTTATTAGGACAGAAATATGATAAGATTTTTAAAGTTATATACTATGCTAGTAAGACTCTTAATGATGCTCAAATTAACTACACCATCACTGAAAGAGAGTTATTAGCTATTTTGTATGCTTTTGATAAGTTTAGATCATATCTGATTGAAGCTAAAAGTATTGTACATTCTGAACATTCAACTATTAAATATTTAATTCAAAAGAAGGATGNCTTAATGATGCTCAAATTAACTACACCATCACTGAAAGAGAGTTATTAGCTATTTTGTATGCTTTTGATAAGCTTAGATCATATCTGATTGAAGCTAAAAGTATTGTACATACTGACCATTCAACTATTAAATATTTAATTCAAAAGAAGGATACAAAATCAAGATAAATTAGATGAGTACTTCTGATGCAAGATTTAGATTTTGTGGTAGTCAATAGAAAAGAGATTGATAATCAAATTGCGGATCATCTATCTAGGTTCAAACAGGAAGAAATACTCAATTTTAAAATAGAAATTAATGAAACTTTTCCTGATGAACAACTTTATACTATAAAAGGATGGAAAATAGCTTGGTATGCTAAACTTATAAATTATATTGNCAATAGAAAAGAGATTGATAATCAAATTGCGGATCATCTATCTAGGTTCAAACAGGAAGAAATACTCAATTTCAAAATAGAAATTAATGAAACTTTTCCTGATGAACAACTTTATACTATAAAAGGATGGGAAATAGCTTGGTATGCTAACATTATAAATTATATTTTTAGTGGTATTTTACCATATGGGTTAACAAACTAACAAGAAAAGAAATTCATTTATGATGTAAGATCTTATTTTTGGAATGACTCTTACTTATATAAACAATGAAAATATTTATTAATAAGATGATGTGTGTCTTACAAAGAAATTCAGTAAATTATTCAGAAATNATTATATTGTTAGTGGTATTTTACCATATGGGTTAACAAACTAACAAGAAAAGAAATTCATTTATGATGTAAAATCTTATTTTTGGAATGAATCTTACTTATATAAACAATGCAAATATTTATTAATAAGATGATGTGTGTCTTACAAAGAAATTAAGTAAATTATTCAGAAACATCATGATTCTGAATTTGAAGGTCATTTTGTGAATGAAAGAACTGTTCATAAAATTTTGAAATTTGGATTTTATTGGCCCACTCTATTTAGAGATGCTAATATATACATAAAAACACGTGATCAGTGTCAGATAGTAGGCAATATTTTAAGGAGAAATAAAATGACTCTAAATTTTAATTTGGAAATTGAAATTTTTGATGCATGGGGATTGGATTTTATGGGACCATTTATACCTTCATTCAAAAATATTTATATATTGATTACAGTGGATTATGTTTCAAAATGGATTAAAAAAATCACTTTAAATCGATTGGATGCTAGGAGTGTTTCAAAATTTTTAATTAAAAATATTTTTATAAGATATGGAATGCCAAAAGTAATCATTACCGATGGAAGATCTCATTTTAGAAATGCAGCAGTTGCAAAGTTGCTGAAAAAATATAACATAATGCATAAAGTTGCAACTGCTTATCATCCCAAGAATAGTGGTTTAACAGAAGTATCTAATCATGAAATTAAGAGAATTTTGGAAAAGAGTGTTAATCCTAGTAAAATTGATTGGCCTGCTAGATTAGATACGACACTATGAGCATACAGGACAGCTTATAAAACACCTATAAGAATGTCCCTTTATAGATTAATTCTTAGGAAGACTTGTCACTTGCCAGTAGAGTTGGAGCATAAAGCTTATTGGGCTATAAAGGAATTCAATTTTAATTAAAAAAAATTGGTGAGAAAAGATTATTGAAATTAAATGAGCTTGAAGAAATTACGAATGAATCTTACGATAATACAAAGATTTATAAGAAAAAAATGAGCTAATGACATGATCAAAAGATAATAAAAAGGGAATTTGAACCTGAGCAAAAAGTTTTATTATATAATACAAGATTGAAATTATTTCCTGGAAAATTGAAGTCTAGGTGGAAAGGGCCATTCAAAGTTATAAACGGAGTAGTTAATATTGAAGATCCCAAGACTGGAAAGATATTTAAAGTGAATGGGTACAGATTGAAATCATATTTTGATGATAGAAGACCAGTTTTTAAAGAAACTATAATGCTGGGTGACCTAGAATAAAGACTGGGATTGTCAGGCTAACGACATTAAACCAAGCGTTTTGTGGGAGGCAACCCGNACAGCAACATCTCAAGAAGAAATCACAGAAATAAATTTAAGGAGTGGAAAAATGTTGCCTCCAAGAACAGCTCCAATGGATAAAGGAAAAGAAATCATAATTCAAGAAGAGTTACCTCCACCTCCACCATTGATAAAGGAAAACAAATCGTAATTCAAGAAGAATTACCTCAACCTCCATCAATGGAAAAGCAACATGGCCAAGATAAAGCCACAGGAACAAATAAAGTGGATTACAACGTGCTAGCACATCTTAGAAAGTTTTCGGCCCGACTAAGCATCTATGACGCTCTGATCCTGTCAAAGGAGACGAGGGAAGCTCTAGTTACAGCTTTGCTTGATCCAGATATTTTCTTAGCTCAGTTGGCCAGTACATCCTCAGATGAAGTTTGCTCGTTGAGAGAAAAATCTGGAGTAACCTTCACAGATGAGGATTTACTACTCGGTACAGCCGATCACAACAGACCACTCTATATCTCCGTCAACATTGGCAGATTTGTGCTGTCCAGAGTTTTAGTGGATCCTAGAGCATCCCTTAACTTGATAAGTCTACGAACACTAGCTTATTCAGACATCGAAGCCCAAGAGCTTACATCAGACAAAATGATGATAAGAGGGTTCCACCAAAAAGAAGAAAGAGCCCTTGGATATATTATATTACTTATGAAGGTTGGAGAACTAGCAATAACCANTCTCGTGGAATTGAGGCATTGCATGAGTATGCCTTCGCTTTGCAAAGTTTTCTCCCATTCAATTATGTTACCACCAGCCCGGTGAACAGTTGGGCTCAAGTTCTGCAGCTCTCAGTGAATAACCTATCAGCTGAGGTTCTCTCCCTCGCCGTAAGGCAAGCTGCTGATATTGTGGCAAAAGCCCAAGGGATTGGTCTTGATTCAATTCAAAAGAGGCATCAGGATCTCTTTGGCAGTATGGAAAGATATGCCATGGAAATCGAAACGCTTGATAAAGAGTGTTCTGAACTGATGAACTCTCTTGGTTCAGATACTGAAGCGAAATCAAAAGAGCGGTTGTTATCTGCCTTTTTGAAGCATTTGCAGTCTGCTTGGTATAGTGTTAGAGAAGATGATTTTCCTTTTAATCATCTAGGAAAGCAGAAGCTTGATGGCTCTAGGGATCTTGATGTGAAGAAAGAGAAGGCCCTATGTATTTTGAACATTGCTATCAATGAACTGTACATGGATGTTAAAGAGAATTTGATCTCCATATCCAAGGTCTCCAGCAGAAAAATTAGCTGGAGAACAGATGATGCTCCAGAGAATGATTTTGACATTGTCTCTCATGAGCTTGAAGAGCAGATTGAGAAATGTGTACTGCTTGCTGGATTTGCGGTAGATATTCAAGAAATTATTGGTATAGATTTTGTTACGTTTTGTGCTGATAATGATAAGCTTGAGCACAATTGGGCCTCTACATTTCAGTCCATTTTGCGTTCCATTAAGCATCTGACTGAAAAAATTACGGGATCTGTTCTCCCTGAAATAATTCATACACTTGTCTCTTCCAATGCAGAAGTAATGGATGCTTTTGGATCCCTTTCTCACGTTCGAGGTTCCATTGATACTGCTCTAGAAAAGCTTGTTGAGGTGGAGCTAGATAAAGCGTCTTTGTTGGAGCTTGAGAAAAATTATTTCATGAAGGTTGGTCTCATCACAGAGAAGCAGCTTTCCCTTGAAGAAGCCGCTTCTGATGGTCGTGATCATTTGTCCTGGGAGGAGAACGAAGAGCTAGCAAACCAAGGGGAGGCATGTCGTGCTCAGCTTGACAAACTTCATCAGGCATGGAATGAGAAAGATGTGCGGGTAACTTCTCTGTCAAGGATGGAGGCTAATATTAGTAATTCATTATCTTCTCTAGAGGTATACTTCTCGTCCTTGATAAGTTTAGAAGATGGAGAATCGAACGCAAAAGGAAGCAAGTCCCTCCTATCTGCACTGGTCAAGCCGTTTTCAGAGCTAGAATCTCTCGACCATATGCTATCATCATATACTGTTTCTGAATCCATTGGATCTTCCGATACTCTATCAAAATTTTTGACCGGTTTTCCACTCTTTAACTCAATCTGGAGGTTCTCTTACATTTTAAAAAACCATTCATTTTTTGTCTGGAAAATAGGCGTTGTAGATTCCATGCTTGATTCTTGCATGCATGAGTTATCATCTTCTGTTGATCATAATATCAGGCTTGATCAGCTATGTGATGTTCTCAAAGATAAGCTTGGGCTGCATCTGCAAGAACAACTTGGGCAATATCTGAAAGAGAGGGTAGCCCCTGCTTTTTTGGCACGGTTAGAAAGAGAAAATGAGAATCTCCATCAAAAGACTGAAGAAATAAAGAACTTCATTGCTGAGAAGAATGCAAAAGACTGTTCTGAAGCTGTGAGAAGGGTAAAGCTTATGCTTGAAGAATATTGCAACGCACATGAGACTGCAAGGGCTGCAAATTCAGCAGTTTATTCTATGAAAAGACGCGTCGATCAACTCACAGAGGCACTTCACAAGACCACATTGGAAATTATTCAGTTGGAATGGTTGCATGATCAAACGTTGCCACAATTACTAAAAAACAAGGTTTTCTTGCAAAATACTTTAAATAATAATAAACTCCTACAGATTAGCAGGGGAAAATTGTTGGAGAAGATGCGGTCTTCAATCTCCTCGGTGGCAAGATCATTGGAGAGTTTGAAAGCTCTTGAGAGTACTTCTATCTCGGCTGAAGGACAGCTAGAAAGGGCTATGGTATGGGCTTGTGCGGGTTCAAATACTGCTGGCACTGGCAGTTCTTCAACTAAGTGTTCTGGTATTCCTTCTGAATTTCATGATCATCTATTAAGGAGGAGAAAGTTGCTGTGGACTGCTCACGAACATGCATCTGATGTCCGCAAAATATGCACATATGTGGTCGAGCTTGAAGCATCGAGAGATGGTCTTTTCTGGATACATGGAGGTAAATTCTCTGGTCAGACTACAGGCGACTCCCGAACATGGCAACAAACTTACTTCACTGCTGTGACAAAATTAGATTCTGCATATCACTCTTTTGCACGTGAGTTTCTATGCTTATTGAGTATTTTTCTGATCTGTTGGTTCAACATTTATACTGACATCTAACAGTTTATCAGCAAAGTTTTTCTTCTTGAGATTATAAGGTTTCTAATTTTCTTAAATTCTTAATTAGGTGCTGAAAAAGAATGGAAGCTGTCACAGAATAAGATGGAAGCTGCTGCCAAGGGTTTGCTTTCTGCTACCAATGAGCTATGTATTGCATCTGCAAAGGCAAAATCGTCTTCTGGTAAAATTATTGCTACTGTCCTCAAACTATATGAGTTTGCTGTTTTTTTTCATGGTATATGCATTTATGCAATCCTGAAGAAATGATTCCTTATTGAAGATTTAAGATAATGGTGTTGTCGGCTCATAACCTGTAAATGAGTATATAAATATATAGATGTATGAGCAGTTTAGAGATTTTATTTGCACATTTTTGCAGCTGATCTACAAGACAATCTCCTGGCCCTGCGGAATTGTCTTTTTGATGCTAGCTTGGCCTTGTCTTCTGTTGTTAGTGTTTTAGAAGGGCGCACTGCTTTAACTTCTGAAGGCGGTTCCATGCTTGAGGAGGTATTGTTCTATTTATTACTTCATTTAGCAGGATATCTATATTTTCGTGAAAAGTAATTCGTTATGTTTATATAAAATTCTAATGTTTAGTTGGAGTTTTTTATGTGTCTTTAATATTGTTTGATTACTTGTTCTTTGGTACTTACGGATTCTTCTGTAGAGTTCTGTTTACAAGTGAAAAAGAATTACAAATGCTAAAAATTTCTGTGACAAGGCTTTTGCAACTCGATTGCTTTTTGTTGAAAGCAACTTGATCTCTTAGATCAATTGAAGGAAAAAAAAATGCTATCATACTATCCTTATATTTAACAACAATCCCAAATAGTTGGGATCTAGATGATGATGATGATGACCATCCTTCAAAGTTTTTAATGTCTCACCTCAATACACTCTTTTTTAACTCCATATGTAGGTCAATAGTTATTCTTTGAACATCACTTGCATTCTTGAAGTATTCCATCATATCATTCTTTATATCCTTGACTCTTTTCTTTTGGCTTTCAAAAAGCTGCAAATTACATTTTTTAATAGATTATTATCCCTAACCAATGTAATTACGTGAGGTGGTTTAAATTTGGCTAATTAAATGACTATTATGTTATAAAATATACATATATATACATCTATACATTATTTTTTTTTTAAAGATGGTTGACGGGCGGAACCGCCAACTACCCCCGGCTCGCAACCCGTCAGGTTTGGGTTAGACCCATGCGCCTAACAACTGAAATACCACCCCCATATAGTGGACATCTCGTCGGG
>JXCR01148688.1:133038-145180 GCA_002079205.1 Phalaenopsis hybrid cultivar | reverse complement strand
GTTTTTCAATTCTCCATTCATATGGAATTAATACCTTAACTCCAAATTTTTATATGTTGTAATNCCTGCCCTGATTTTCACTTTATGTGAGCAATCAAGAGTAGAGTCCCATAGAAATGAAGAAAGATTACAACCAAAAAATCTTATTGGGAAGCATATGATTTGAAGAGTTGAATCATTTGTTGAATCTCAAAGTGGTAGAAGGGACAGACCCTCTACATCAGCTTATTGCTTATCGCTTTCCATCACTTGATAATATTATGAAGCAGCTCATGATTCAACAAATGGACATAATTAAAATTCAGAGTCAGATAGAAGAGATTGGAGCAAGAAATTCTTATAATGATGAATATCAGCAGAGGAGAGCTCAACATGATATATATTTTGAGAATGCTATGATAAGAAATCTTATGGGTGAGCCCAATGTGGAATTTCCTCCTTGCCCCAGTTTCACTCCCTATGCTCCTATTCATGATGAAAATGTGGAAGAAGAAGAATAAGAAGAGAAGAAGAAGAAAATGATGATGAGGAAGGTGATGAAGAGTGATATTTTTATGAGTTTAGTCCAGTATCTTTTGATGTTTTTTTGTTATTTGTGATTGAGATGTGTTGTACTTTCATTTAAGATTATTGTAGTAAGAACTTTTATTTTGTGTTGTGGTAGTAACTGTAGATTTTTAATTTTCATGTTGGTAGATTTAGTGTTTTAATTTTTCAATTATTTTTCAATATTACAAAATACACGCGACATATATAATAATAAATATGCA
This sequence comes from Phalaenopsis hybrid cultivar, assembly GCA_002079205.1. Lineage (NCBI taxonomy): Eukaryota > Viridiplantae > Streptophyta > Magnoliopsida > Asparagales > Orchidaceae > Phalaenopsis > Phalaenopsis hybrid cultivar. The sequence continues at coordinate 144,410 of JXCR01148688.1, read as the reverse complement.
ATGTAATCCCAATAAAAATAACTTTAATAAAAATGGTTTATCTTTTAAACTCTTTTAAATTGCCAAATTCCCTTTAAAAAGAAAGTAAGTATAAGTATCACTCAAGTAGTAAAGGGCTCTAATGGAGTCCTAGATATCGATCTCACAAAGAAGTTAGAAATGCCTGTAATGTGGTCTTGAGATTATAATGTGAAGTACTATTTTAAAAATATAAAAAGTAAATTTTGAAGTTTGAATATTAACTACTAAAGTGAATGCTATTTAAAATGTAGTTGAAAGACAAAGTTAACTAAACCATAAACTAAACTTTCAAAATTATAATTACTAAAAGTAAATGAAATTTTTGTTGATAGAAAGTTCAAATTTAAGAAAGCATCCTTTCCCTTACCAGGAGCATATGGATTGTGAAGAAATTAAAATCATATATATATATAAACTATTTTGTGACAAATAGGAGCAATCCTATTCTTTACCCTCTTTCGAGTACTATAAAGAACACTGACTAATCCAGAGTTTGGTCCCTAATTTTGTGGTTAGGCTGGGAGAATACCAACTGCCACTCCAGAGCTCCCACTACTCCCTCCCCTAAGGGCTAACAATCTTACATTAGTTTCCAATCAACTGGACCAAATTGGGGATTTTAATAAGTCAACTTAAAATCTCCAATTCTANTGTGTTATTGAGATTATAATGTGAAGTACTATTTTAAAAATATAAAAAGTAAATTTTGAAGTTTGAATATTAGCTACTAAAGTGAATGCTATTTAAAATGTAGTTGAAAGACAAAGTTAACTAAACCATAAACTAAACTTTCAAAATTATAATTACTAAAACTAAATGAAATTTTTGTTGATAGAAAGTTCAAATTTAAGAAAGCATCCTTCCCCTTACTAGGAGCATATGGATTGTGAAGAAATTAAAATCATATATATATATATATATATATAAACTATTTTGTGACAAATAGGAGCAATCCTATTCTTTACCCTCCTTCGAGTACTATAAAGAACACTGACTAATCCAGAGTTTGGTCCCTAATTTTGTGGTTAGACTGGGAGAATACCAACTGCCACTCCAGAGCTCCCACTACTCCCTCCCCTAAGGGCTAACAATCTTACATTAGTTTCCAATCAACTGGACCAAATTGGGGATTTTAATAAGTCAACTTAAAATCTCCAATTCTGNCTTCTCCTCAATTTATATTTTTCTTATATAACCTTTTCTTTTTTAATTTTCGATGACTTATTCAATCCATAAATTTTTAAGGATTGCTATATCTGGATAGACCCTTAATGATTTTGAATCTTACTACTCNACTCTTAAGGGCTCGGTGTCTAGGCGCCAGTGTCACTTTGCGCCATTTAGCTCGAAGCCCTCTCCTAGTTTCGTTACTTTAATTACTTATTGTACCCGCAAAACAAATACACNATTCTTAAGGGCTCGGTGTCTAGGCGCCAGTGTCACTTTGCGCCATTTAGCTCGAAGCCCTCTCCTAGTTTCCTTACTTCAATTACTTATTGTACCCGCAAAACAAATACAAAAATAACTTTCTTAAAGTTAACTTTTTCATGCATCAAAATCCTCCAAACTTAAAAGTTAATTGTCCCCAAGTAACACTTCAATTTAGATAATGGTTTAGCAAACTCAAAGGAGTGGGTATCATGCAAAGCTACCTGCATCTTACTTCAAAGGATCCATACCTAAATCAACGCATTTACTCTAGTGACTAAGTCCATTTGATAGGCTCTANTTTAGATAATGGTTTAGCAAACTCAAAGGAGTGGGTATCATGCAAAGCTACCTGCATCTTACTTCAAAGGATACATACTTAAATCAACGCATTTACTCTAGTGACTAAGTCCATTTGATAGGCTCTAAAAGTTACATTCAACAAGTAAAGTGTACTTTCCCATCCATTTAAAAAAAAGTTAATTTATATCAATTAGTGCAAAGTAATTGTTAAATAGCAAGAATAGAGCACATCCATTAGATATATTCTAATAATTCATAATATTTAAGAAATTGTGAGAGATTGTGGAATTTTCTTAATTTAGGAGGAGATGGGGTAGTAAAACAAATTTTTGGTAAGGCTCTCCTCAAGCTTCTCCTCAATTTATATTTTTCTTATATAACCTTTTCTTTTTTAATTTTCGATGACTTATTCAATCCATAAATTTTTAAGGATTGCTATATCTGGATAGACCCTTAATGATTTTGAATCTTACTACTCTCTTTCTAAATTCAATCACTCCACAATTCTTTTCTACTCACTGATACATCAAAATAATATGTTGTTTTAAGTATATTTTTTATACCTATTTTTGGTGATATTGCACTTTAAAGAAGGATATTTTGTCTTTTTGCTGTAGGTATATCATTTTTAGGCATTTGAAGCAAAAGTAGCAAAAAGGATGAAATTTGGATCCAAAATAGCAAAATTTGGGAATCTGGCGCATGATGAGCTGTTTGATAGAGCTTTGGCATATGATGAGCCATATCTGGTGCTAGATGAGCCAAAGACAACTTTTTTTGTGGATGAAGGCAGTTTGAGATGAGTTTTGCATGAATTTTCAAAGGGACATTTGTTCTAAACACCTTTTGGAGTAATTTAATGCATCTACAAACTTTGGAAGGTTCTTTTATGAAGGGATATGTCTCTTGGATCAAATGACACATCTTTTGAATTCAAAAGAGTTTAATTTTGGAGGGAATTTTGAATTCCTTTTGAAAGGAGGCAACTCAAAATAAAATAAGGAGACTTTAAGGAGTTTGTGCATGATGTGAAAGGGGGGTGGCATGAAAGACAAGAGGAAGAGATAGAGAGATAAAGTTAAGGGCTTGGAGATTTTCTTCTTAGGTTGTAAGTGGAGAGTGAAGGTGAGAGATTTTTTCTTCATTACACTTCTAGGAGAGAATTGAGAGTGCTTGTAAAGAGAGAAAGGCTTGAAGAGAACTTCTAGGGATTTTCTTGGGAAGGATTGTGAGTTAAGTTGTCTTTTATTTATTTTTTTTTGTAAATTTGTTATATATATGAGTTCCATGTTTTGTTGTATCATTCCCATGAATTCTGAGCAATCTTCTTTATCCTTCTTCCTATTTTGAAATACAGTTTTGTGAAGAAGTAATTTTTTTTTCTATGGTTTTAAATGTTAATATTTTGTAATGATTTGAACTCAGATCTTCATTTACTTTTTAATCTAGCCAATTGAAATGATAAAATGTGTTGAGAAACATATGTTCCGAAAGGGCTATGATTTTTATAACATGGGGAGAATCACATTTAATTTCATGGCAGAGTATGTCATCGATGGAGCTGGGTGCAAATAAATAAGGAAATAGATTTTGTTAGATGTAGAATTGGAGATTTTAAGGTGATGAATTAAAATTCCCAATTTGGTCTAGTTGATTGGAAACTGATGCGAGATAGTTAGCCCTCAGAGGAGGGAGTGGTGGGAGCTCTGGAGTGGTAGTCAATATCCTCCCAACCTAACCACAGAATTATTGACCAAACTCTGGATTAGTCAATGTTGTTTATAGCACTCGGAAGAGGGTGAAGAATATGATTGCTCCTATTTGACACAAAACAATTTTTATATATATTTTTTCAAATAATTTTAATTTCTTCACAATACATATGCTCATTGTAAGGGAAAGGATTCTTTCTTAAATTTGAACTTTCCGTCAATAAAAATATTGTTTAGTTTTAGTAATTTTACTTTTGAAAGTTTAGTTTCTGGTTTAGTTAACTTTGTCTTTCAACTGCATTTTAAATAACATTCACTTTAGTAATTAACATTCAAACTTTGCACTTTACTTTTTGTATTTTTAAATTAGTACTTTACATTATAATCTCAAGAATTATTTACAAACTTTTCGCACATCCCTGTGGGATCGATATCTAGGACTCCATTAGAGCCCTTTATTACTTGAGCAATATGTATACTTGCGTTATTTTTAAAGGGGATTTGACAATTTGAAAGAGTTTTAATGATCAACCATTTTTATTAAAGTTACTTTTGTTGGGATTACATTACATATTTATTATTATATCTACCGTGTGTATTTTGTAATATTGAAAAATAATTGCAATATTAACACACTAAATCTACCCGTATTAAGTTTTTGGCGTTGTTGCTGGGGAAGTAACGAAAAGTAGTAGTAGTAAGTTACTTTATAATTTATAGTATATATATATATATATATAAAGAGTATTTATAGTCTAGTTTGAACATTTTCTTATTAAAGTGTGTTTGCTTATTTTAAATTACTTGTTTTATTTGTTTATGCATAGTGCAAGATCTCAAAATTCAGTACCTTACGATTCTGAGTTAGAATGAACTATTAGAAAAATTCGAAAACAACAAAAATAGATAGATCATATTTGCAAAATGACTTGCAATTTGAGTAATGCTGGAAATGAAAATGAACATCATCAGAGACCTTTAATAGATTATGCTAATCCTACAACAGATGAAATTCATTTAAGTATACAAAACCTTGCTGTAGCTGCTAATTCATTTGACCTTAAACCTGCTATTATTCAAATGATACAAAATAATCAGTTTGGGGGAACACCAACTGAAGATCCTAATTTACAGCTCACTAGTTTTCTAGAATTGTACGCTACATTTAAATATGCTGGAGTGTCAAATGATGCCGTCAGACTTACACTTTTTCCTTTTTCATTAAGAGATAAAGCTAAGATGTGGTTAAACTCATTAGCACCTGGATCTATCAAAACTTGGGGAGGTTTGTCACAAAAATTTTTATCTAAATATTTCCCACCTTCAAAAATTGCTAAGCTTAAGAATGATATTACATCTTTTTTGTCAGTTTGAAGGGGAATCAATTTATGAAGCATGGGAAAGATTTAAAGATCTCCTTAGAAAGTGTCCACACCATGCGTTGCCAGATTGGTTAATAATATAAAATTTTTATGATGGGATGGTTGGATCTCTTAGATTTGTAATTGATGCTGCTGGTGGTGGATCTTTAATGTCAAAACCATTCAATGAAGCATATCAATTAATTGAAGAGATGACTAGTATTCATGATTCTGATGCAATATCTATGTTAGTTGGACAAATAGCTACTATATCGAAGAAGATAGATATATATGGAATGAATTATTCTCAAACATCACCTGTGCTTGAGAAAAATTCAACGGGACAAATGATAGAATATCAATCTTATTATGAAATCTTAAATGAAATAAATAATCATTCTAATAATCCTTATGCCAATTATTATAATCCCAGTTGGAAGAATCATCCAAATTTTAGTTGGAGTAACAACAATTCTAATGTTGTAAAGAAATCCAACTTATAAACCTTATTACCCTCCCGGATTTAATAATTTACAAAGTAAGGAGAAAACATTATCAATGGAAGAATTGGTATTGCAAATAGGAAGTCAATTACAAAGTCAAGGAGCTGCAGTTAGAAACATGAAAAATCAATTGGCATGTATTGCTACGGCACTTAACAATAGACCTCCAGGAACATTGCTAAGTAATGTTGAAGTAAATCCAAAAGATCAAAACAAAGAACAAATTAAAGCTATTCAACTGAGAAGANTGCTACGGCACTTAACAATAGACCTCCAGGAACATTGCTAAGTAATGTTGAAGTAAATCCAAAAGATCAAAATAAAGAACAAATTAAAGCTATTCAACTGAGAAGTGGAAAAGAATTAAAAAACAGAGTTCAAAAAGAAGTTAAACTTGAAAAAGATGAGGTGAAATATGAAAAATCGGGTGAAGATTTTCATTTTGAGTCAAAATGTCCTATCAAACCAATGAAAATCATTGTAGAAAGACCACCACCCCCATTTCCTTGAAGATTGAAGCAAAAAAATAGAGATAACCAATTTTCAAAATTTTTAGAAATATTGAGAAAATTAATGATAAACATTCCATTTGTTGAAGCTTTAGAACAAATGTCAAGCTATGTGAACTTCATAAAGGATATACTTAATAAGAAAATGAAGTTTATAGATAATGAGATTGTTGCGCTCAGTGAAGAGTGTAGCACTACAATTCTAAAAAAGCTTCCTAAAAAACTTAAAGATCCTGGAACTTTTACAATTCCTTGTGCTATTGCCAAACGATTTTATGGAAAAGCTATGTGTGATTTAGGAGCCAATATTAATCTTATGCCGTTATCAAATTTCAAAGTTGGGCTTAAGAGATATTTCACCTATGACTGTAACTCTTCAGTTAGCTGATCATTCGATTACTTATCATAAAAGAGTTATAGAAGATGTTTTGGTAAAAGTTGATAAATTTGTCTTTCCTATGGACTTTATTGGATGAGATATGGAGGAAGATAAAGAAATTCCTATTATTTTAGGAAGATCATTCCTTGCCACTGGAAGAGCTTTAATAAATGTGCAGAAAGAAGAACTAACTATGAGAGTTAATGATCAAGAGGTTACATTTAATATTGCAAATTCAACAAGATATCTTGAAAAATAGGAAGAGATTGAATGCTTCATAATGAATATTAATGAATATTTAAGCCATGAATATTTCAAAAAGACATTTCNCATTCCTTGCCACTGGAAGAGCTTTAATAAATGTGCAGAAAGAAGAACTAACTATGAGAGTTAATGATCAAGTGGTTACATTTAATATTGCAAATTCAACAAGATATCCTGAAAAATAGGAAGAGATTGAATGATTCATAATGAATATTAATGAATATTTAAGCCATGAATATTTCAAAAAGACATTTTAAAGTGAATTTGAAAAGGAATATATGAAATATCATGATAAGGATAAAATTCAAGATGAATTTCCGGAAGCGAGTAAAAAAAAAATTGGATTATGTTTAGGAAAAATATGAGATATTAGATCCTACAAAAAGTATCAAGAATTTGATTTCATCTATTGAGAAACCTCCTAAAATAGAACTAAAAACACTTCCTACACATTTAAAGTATTCGTTCTTAGGAGATTTATCTACATTATCTCTTATAGTGTCCTCATAATTAACTGATGAGCAAGAGAAATAGTTGTTGGAAATGTTGAAAAGATATAAGAAAGCCTTTGATGGATATTAGCTGATATTAAAGGAATCAGTCCTTCAATTTTTATGCATTGAATTTTATTCGAAGATCAACATGAATCAAGATCTGATCCTCAAAGGAGATTAAATCTAATTNAAGAATTTGATTTCATCTATTGAGAAACCTCCTAAAATAGAACTAAAAACACTTCCTACACATTTAAAGTATCCGTTCTTAGGAGATTTATCTACATTATCTCTTATAGTGTCCTCAGAATTAACTGATGAGCAAAAGCAATAGTTGTTGGAAATGTTGAAAAGATATAAGAAAGCCTTTGATGGATATTAGCTGATATTAAAGGAATCAGTCCTTCAATTTTTATGCATTGAATTTTATTCAAAGATCAACATGAATCAAGATCTGATCCTCAAAGGAGATTAAATCTAATGATGAAAGAAGTTATGAAGAAAGAAATTTTAAAATGATTAGATGCTAGAATAATATATCCTATTTAAGACAGTGCTTGGGTAAGTCCAATTCACTATGTTCCAAAGAAAAGAGGTGTGACTGTAGTGACGAATGAGCATAATGAATTATTATCAACAAGATAAGTCACTGGTTGGCGAATCTGCATAGATTATAGAAATTCAAATTCTGCCACTAGGAAGGATCATTCTCCTGTACCCTTTTTGGACCAGATATTGGATAAACAGGCTGGGCACAATTATTTTTATTTTAGATGGATATACCAGTTATCATTAAATAGCAATTGCTCCAGAGGATCAAAAGAAAACAACATTTACTAGTCCTTATGTAACTTTTGCTTTTCGGAGAATGCCTTTTTGGATTATGTAATGCACTTCCAACATTTCAAAGATGTATGATGTCAATTTTTAGTGACTAAAATGAAAAAGGGATTGAAGTTCTTATGGGCAATTTTTCTGTATTTGGAACTTCATTTGAAATATGTTTAAATAATTTAAATAAAGTTCTAGAATTTTGTGAAAAGACTAATATCGTATTGAACTGGAAGAAATGTCAATTTATGGTTGCAGGAGGAATTGTGCTAGGGCATAAAATTTCAGAAAANATCATGATTCTGAATTTGAAGGTCATTTTGTGAATGAAAGAACTGTTCATAAAATTTTGAAATTTGGATTTTATTGGCCCACTCTATTTAGAGATGTTAATATATACATAAAAACACGTGATCGGTGTCAGATAGTAGGCAATATTTTAAGGAGAAATAAAATGACTCTAAATTTTAATTTGGAAATTGAAATTTTTGATGCATGGGGATTGGATTTTATGGGACCATTTATACCTTCATTCAGAAATATTTAGATATTGATTACAGTGGATTATGTTTCAAAATGAATTAAAGCAATCACTTTAACTCGATTGGATGCTCGGAGTGTTTCAAAATTTTTAATTAAAAATATTTTTATAAGATATGGAATGCCGAAAGTAATCATTACCGATGGAAGATCTCATTTTAGAAATGCAGCAGTTGCAAAGTTGCTGAAAAAATATAACATAATGCATAAAGTTGCAACTGCTTATCATCCCAAGAATAGTGGTTTAACAGAAGTATCTAATCATGAAATTAAGAGAATTTTGGAAAAGAGTGTTAATCCTAGTAAAATTGATTGGTCTGCTAGATTAGATACGACACTATGAGCATACAAGACAACTTATAAAACACCTATAAGAATGTACCTTTATAGATTAATTCTTAGGAAGACTTGTCACTTGCCAGTAGAGTTGGAGCATAAAGCTTATTGGGCTATAAAGGAATTCATTTTTAATTAAAAAAAATCAGTGAGAAAAGATTATTGAAATTAAATGAGCTTGAAGAAATTATGAATGAATCTTACGATAATACAAAGATTTATAAGAAAAAAATGAACTAATGACATGATCAAAAGATAATAAAAAGGGAATTTGAACCTGAGCAAAAAGTTTTATTATATAATACAAGATTGAAATTATTTCCTGAAAAATTGAAGTCTAGGTGGAAAGGGCCATTCAAAGTTATAAACGGAGTAGTTAATATTGAAGATCCCAAGGCTGGAAAGATATTTAAAGTGAATGGGTACAGATTGAAATCATATTTTGATGATAAAAGACCAGTTTTTAAAGAAACTATAATGCTGGGTGACCTAGAATAAAGACTGCGAATGTCGGGCTAACGACATTAAACCAAGCGTTTTGTGGGAGGCAACCCATATTTATTATTGTTTACTTTGCTTTTGAGTTTTTGTTCAAAATATTTTACGTATGTTTATATGTATGTATTTATATATTCTGTGTATTTGCAAACATATTTATAAACATCTTTATTTACCTAATTTTATGGAGAAANATTATTGTTTACTTTGCTTTTGAGTTTTTGTTCAAAATATTTTACGTATGTTTATATGTATGTATTTATATAGTCTTTGTATTTGCAAACATATTTATAAACATCTTTATTTACCTAATTTTATGGAGAAGTTGAGAATTTATTGGATTGAAATTGAAATAGTACTGTTTTTGGAACTGGCGCATGATGCGCCGAATTCCAGAGAGCTGGCACATGATGAGCCAGAATCGACACATGATGCGCCGTGGCAATGAAAATAAATTAAAATATTTTAAAAGGATGTTTTTGGCTATTTCTTCTCCTTATAACTCCTAAAAACTGATTCCTAAGTCTATTTTAAGAGGGAAAACGAGGGAAAAGCCACTAGATTTCAAATCCAATGGTGTCCCACTCCAAAACTACAGTGAGATTTGGAATTTTCAATCAGAGAAAGTTTGTCAGTTTTNGCTATTTCTTCTCCTTATAACTCCTAAAAACTGATTCCTAAGTCTATTTTAAGAGGGAAAACGAGGGAAAAGTCACTAGATTTCAAATCCAATGGCGTCCCACTCCAAAAATACAGTGAGATTTGGAATTTTCAATCAGAGAAAGTTTGTCAGTTTTGCTGCGCAGAAGTTGCATGATCGTGTTCTAGTGAAGAAGAGGCTAATCAAAGAAAGGGGGTTTGTGAATTAAGGATTCAACACACAAAAGACTCGAGTTAAAGAGATCATTATGCAAAGACATTGAGAAGTGCTTTGTTACACTTTTGTTGCCGTATTTGTCCCTGTGGTGAAAGAGTTATATGCAAATCTACCTGGAATCTACTAAGGAATTGTCTATGTGCGAGGAAAGTTTGTGTAATTCACACCTTCAAGAATAAACGAGATGTTTATGATTGAAATTGTGCCTATTTAATCAAATTTTGCCCCTACGAGNCGTGTTCTAGTGAAGAAGAGGCTAATCAAAGAAAGGGGGTTTGTGAATTAAGGATTCAACACACAAAAGACTAGAGTTGAAGAGATCATTACGCAAAGACATTGAGAAGTGCTTTGTTACACTTTTGTTGCCGTATTTTTCCCTGTGGTGAAAGAGTTATATGCAAATCTACCTGGAATCTACTAAGGAATTGTCTATGTGCGAGGAAAGTTTGTGTAATTCACACCTTCAAGAATAAACGAGATGTTTATGATTGAAATTGTGCCTATTTAATTAAATTTTACCCCTACAACAGATAATATGAATGAACTCTACCAGTACCTTACGGATGAAGATGTGAATTGGGAGGTCAGAGATGATGGGAATGTAAGTTTTCTTGTTGTCATTGTTAAATCATACTTCTAAGGCATGCCACTTCTTTATTGCATCAAAATTACTGCTTACCATGAAGATCAGTAAGGTGAATAAGGAGAGTGTTATTTTATATTATTGTATTCAAACCAGAAAACCTATTGATATTGGAGCTATCATTGTGAAATCTATTTTGGATTTGATTGTGAATGGGTTTGCAACTGGACTTGGACATCCATCCATTATTTTCGTACTGTGTTGTCAATCACATGTACCTTATGAGAGCTAAGAAAAAGTGCTTCTTCCTTGGAAATTGATGGATCGNAAAGATGTCATAAATTTTTTAGTTTATTTAAACGAGCCTCTCTAGTAAGTAATACATCTGTTCCTCTAGATATATGTATCACTTACGGTGTTGTGCTCTTTTATTTAAACTATTATTTATATTGGATCGATTCAATCTCATATTTTTAAAATTGAACTATTAATTTTAAAATGTATAATATATATAATATATTAAATTAAACATATCTTTTTCACATTTGGTGACTGATATAATCCAATGTTTAAGATTCAATGGGTGTTAGCCAAGTATGGTAGGCAAAGTTTGATTTTTTTTAAGCCATGAGGGGGCTCTTACGTTTGGAGTTTTTGGGCAACCAAGGCGGCTGACCAGGCTAGGCAGGATGAGTTATGGCTGAGGTGGATTAATGGTGACAGATTTTGAAAG
>JXCR01148688.1:93974-116820 GCA_002079205.1 Phalaenopsis hybrid cultivar | reverse complement strand
ATATATATATATTTAAAAGAGGTTCCTAATTCATTAAAAACAAAAGATACAGAAGAAGGGAGATAAAAAATCCCTTCCCAAAATAAAACGGGAAGGACTCTAATGAAAGGTAGAGCCACAAGGTCTCGTTTCAACAGTAACTCTAACTGGGGGGTGGGGGAAGTGCCTACCAAGGGAACCTCAGAGTGTAGGCCAACATTTTCCAGCCAGTGGGTAGGTCTATTGCCTTCTCTCAATGTATGGGAGAAGGAGGTGCTAAGTCCCAAACTCAAGGATTGAATGCTATTGATCCAGTGGATCGGGTACTATGAAGTTGGTATCTTCCCTTAAAATATATTAATTAAAACCATAGAATCTGATTCAACAATTAAGGAGTGAAAGCCACACTTATGAGCCATAAACATAGCCCAAAAAACTGCCAGAGTTTTAGCCTCCAGGGGATCCACAGCCCTTATAGGAGAGTGAAAGTAGAGTAAACGCTTCCCTTTGTCACGTATGAACACCCCTCCTATCCCAACATATGGAGTAGAAAGACTGCCATCAGTATTTACTTTAATTCCACCCTTAGGGGGACATCCCCAATGAATAAGTTCATACTTGATTTTTCTTGGGAGGCAGTAGACCGTGCTGCAAAAAATTTCAGGAAGCTTCCTATGACAATAAAATTTCTGCAAATAGCTGAAGCAGTTAGTAGCAATGGCAGCAGCTTCCACATAGGTGTCTTCATATTTCAGTTTATTTCTAGCCATCCATATAAACCAGGTAGTGATACAAGTGATGGGGGGTAATGCTTGGGCATGCCAATCCTTTAAGCTAAGAAAGAAATCAAACCAAGAAAGTTGAGCAATATTCAACTTCAGTTTGGGCATTAAAAAGTTCCAAACTTGTTGAACAGTGGTGCAATTAAAGAATAAATACTGAATAGATTCCTCTTTGGGCTTACAGAACCCACATCATGAAGGGCCTCTCAAACCTTTTAATTTTNTAAGGAAAGTACATACCAGTTGAAGGTTCTGATTTTTGAAAATAAATTCTGAAATACTGTAGGTGCTAATATAAAAAACTACAAGGCTTAAAACATTAAATTGCACATAATACATATAAAATATGCTGAGAAAGTGTTAATTACACTACATATAACATAATGCTGAAACTAACAACATAACTAAACTAAATTCTAGAAATGAAAAAAGTTTTACAAATTACAGTTTCACAATACAACATAACAATAGAGTCTCAAAATCTAATAAATAGTCTCAACAACATCATAAAACACATAACATAGTCACAATGTACAATCACATACAAACTAACAAAAAGATCACCAGTCATCATCTTCTTCTTCATCAACATCCAACTTTTGTTGCTGATATGGAGTATAAATAGGGTGAATAGGGAAATAAACTGAATGATCACCCCTCAGGTATCTCACTAAAGCATTATTGTAAACAGCATCATATTCAAACTTCTGCTGAATCAAATTATCCGTATGAGCATTTCTAACATCCATGTTCTGTAATATATGACCCATTCTCAAAATATCCCCTGTTAAATTATCATCTGGTCCAATAGTTCCCTGTTACTGGGGTCACTAGAAGTAGGCTCACTAAAAGTAGGGGTCTTAGAAGTAGAAGGAATATCCCCGCCCTTACTTTCAGATCTCCAATCAACATGGGACTCATAAGTCTTAATGTTTGTAGGCCCAATAGGTCTTTGAGGCTCAATCCTATCCTCATCTGGTCTGAAATCAACTCCTACCTACTCACAAAGTGTGTGAATAAGAGCAGGGTGTGCCAAACCACCAGTGGACTCTCCCAGAGCAATAGATCGAGTGTTCATATAAATAATAGAGCCTACATTTATGTCCATCACTTGCTGAATACAGAAGTTCAGGATGGCTCTATCCTTGGTCACCTCACAATGATGGTTTGTTGGAATCATTCTCCCAGACATAAAATAATACCAGACATTAGACACTACATTTAACATAGAAAGGGGAAAGTTGACTTTAACTCCATTCTTTACTTTTTAAGCGCCTTTCTCACTAGTCAGAAAAGAAATTACCTCATCTAAGGCCTCATTTGTAACAGAAAATGAATGATACTGGCATCTATAAACATCCTCTAATTGATAAAAATCATTTATTTTTCTTGGAGTAAACTCCACCTTTTTTCCACGAACAAAAACAAAATCATCAGAAGCCTCTGGAAAGTTAGCATAAAATTCCATAACTATCCCAACTATCGCATCAGCAGTAAAAAAGTAGAAGTTTTTCCACTGCCAAGCGATAATTAATCATTTAACTTTTCCTCCTGGATTTTTGAAACCACGATCCAGAATCAATTTTTTATTCTCACGAAGATTATGAAATCGAGCACTAGCTTTATAGCTAACAAATTTTTGCTCGTCATAATCTATTTTTCTTTTGCTCGCTCTAGGTGCCATAGGAAATCTAAAAAAAATTTAATAAAAATCTGAATAAATTCCAAAATTCCAAAAATCAAAATGTAAAGCACTTTAAACTTAAATCCACTAGGAAAGAGTTCTTCATCAAAGCATTTTCTCAAAATCTCTAAAAAAAAATCCAAAACTTTCGGATCTAGGCAATGTGAGAAAAATCTATGGTAAAAATAAAAACAAATTTTAGTTTAAAGTGTAGTTCTTATCTAGAGAAGATGAAATCTGAAGTTCCTTTGCCCCTAAATCGCTTCAAATCTGCCATAAATCAAGCCCTAGGTGTGAAAACCGAAGGTTGAAGGTAACTCAAGGGTCAAAATGGAGGTTTGCGGTGAAAATCACAAATTTACGGGGTTAAAGGGCTGCTCTCAGGTCAAAGGCGCCGTCAGCGCCCATTCCAGCGCCGTCGACACTGAAGACCCGAAATTCAATTTTTGATTTTTTCAAATTTTCAATTTCCTTTAAATTTACTCCAAAGTTTTTTTAGTATTTTTAAACACAAATTTTTATCTAATAATAATTCACAAATAAACATTTCACAAACAATCATTTCCACAAATAACAACAAACTAGCTTTTATATAAGAAAATACACTTTTTACAAACACATTTTTCAAATTACACATTCACACCTATTAGGCAATCTAAGTATAAATCAACCTCGAAATCAAGCCACAACACTAAACGCTGACACAAAACTATACACATAATAAAAGTATAGAATTCTAAAGCAAAACAAACCAAACCAAATCCAATCCAAAAAATTATGTTAAATACAAAAATATTATTAAACAAACATAGAATCCAAAGTCTTCAATTATTCTGCCTCTTCTTCAGTGCTTTCTCCTCCTCTAATATCTCCCATGGATTGATAATGAACATATAAGTTGTAGAAGGATTGATATGGGAATTGATCTGTCAAATTTTCTTCGATCCACCCATTTTTATTAAATATCTGAACTAATCCTTCTTCAAAAGTTTGAGTATGATCAAAATTTTCTTTCATTCTACAATCTAGGTGATAAAAAAGGCACTTAAGATCTCCCATTGCATTCATAATACTCTGAAGTTCCCTTTTAATTTTCTTCAATTTCTTCTCCAAAGCAAGCAAACTTCCAACAGTTGGTGGTATTAATGGAGTTGAAGCATGTGAAGAATGATCTATAATAGAATTTAATGCTTCATTTCCATTTCCAACAAAATTATCATCGATAGGGATCATGGGCTCCCAAGGTAGTAAAAATTTTTCCTAACTTTCATATGGCACTTGGGATTGAGTGCAAATCAAAAAAAATTATAGAAGGATGCCTAGTTCCATAAATTGGCCCATTCATAATGATACCCATAACATATTTTAATATGATTGATCCCATATTAATGGGGTTTTTCATTTAAATGCAGTAATTTAAAATAGCACTTTCTTTGGTGACTCTACTAATCTTCATAGTAGGGAGTAATTTTGCAGAAATAAAGAAATGCATCTGCTTCAAAATTGGATTAAGTGATGAAGCAGGGAAACTAATATATCCCTCATCTCGTACTTCCCACATATCACTTTCATCCCCCAGAAAATTATAAACATCTTGCATCAAATCTTGTGGGGATAAAATTTGTATAATGACAAATTGGAACATTTTCTATCATATATAATTCATTAATCCTCGCAGGAGTAAATGGTACAGCCTTACCTCATACGAAGACAACTCCTTGGGTAATTCCATGTAAATTTACATAAAACTCCTTTACTACAGGTACAATAACTGCAGCGGTAGTGTAACACAGAACTTCCTATCGCCTTTGTAGAATGATCTTATCAACCGGAGCACTTGGATTGATCAATCAATGATTAACAAAACCTCTCTCCTTGATAAATATCTTCTTCGTATTAACTTTGTCGTATAATCTCTGTGCGTCAAAACTAATATACTTTCTTCTATTAAAAACTCCATACCTTGAAGTATTTTTGAAATTGGAAGCCATGGAATCTGAAAATAGGAAGTTGCTAGTCATACAAGGCAGTTTTTAGTACTTTAAAAATACCTCTCGATAGTTATTATGGAGCAAAATCCCGTAAAAGTCTGCCAAAAGTTGTCTGAACCGTCAAACCGCTCTCGACGCCATTAGCACTCCCGATTAGCGCTGCCAGCGCTGAAGTCTGATTTCTTGGGCGTCGTCGGCGCAAGTGGCCAAAATTTTCTACTTTCATTTTCGTTCAATTTAATTTCAAATTTTCCTCCAATACCAATATTTAACTTAATTTATAATAAATGCAATTGTGTAGGATTACTATCACTTATCAAATACATAAACTTATATGTATGTGTTGCCTTCCACAAAGTGCTTGGTTAAATGTCGTCAGCCCGACATAATATTTGTTTAGTTGGGTTAACTTAACATTCAAACTTCTTTAAATTGAGGTATGTGCCCTTCATAATAATGTTTCAAATGATTCCCATTAACTTTAAATATCATTCCAGTGTTAGGATTTTTAATAATAATAGTTCCAAAATGATAGACTTTAATCACTTTAAATGGTCCTAACCATATGGATTTCAGTTTTCTTGGAAACAATCTCAATCTTGTTTTATACAATAAAACTTCTTGTCCAGGTTTGAATTTCTTCTTAATAATCTTCCGATCATGCCATATTTTCATTTTCTATTTATAGATTTTTGCATTATCATATGCTTCATTTCTTATTTTCTCAAGTTCATTGAGTTGTAATAATCTTTTCTCACTAGCATCTTTTAGATTAAAATTAAATTCCTTAATAGCCCAAAATGCTTTATGCTCCAATTCTACTTGTAAGTGACATGTTTTTCAAAAAATCAATATGTATGGGGACTTTCCTATAGGAGTTTTATAAGCAGTTCTGTATGTCTATAATGTAGTATCTAATCTAGCAGACCAATCCAATTTATAAGGATTTAGAGCTTTTTCTAAAATGCGTTTAATTTCATGATTTGATATCTCTGCTAGACCGCTAGTCTGAGGATGATAAGCAGTAAAGAATCTATGCCTAATATCATATTTCTTAATCAATTTTTTGATTCTCTTGTTCCTGAAATGAGATCCTCCATCATTAATTATTACTCTTGGTATTCCATATCTTGTAAAAATATTTTTAATTAAAAATTTAGAAACACTCCAAGCTTCACAGTTGGGTACAACAATGGCTTCAATCCATTTGGACATATAATCAACAACAAGTAATATATATAAGTTTCCAAATAAAGGCATAAATGGTCCCATTAAATCTAATCCCCACACATCAAAAAATTTAAACTTCCAATGTGTAATTTAGAGGAATTTCATTTCTTATAGAAATATTTCCTACTCGTTGACATCTATCGCATGTTTTAATATATTCATTAACTTCTCTAAAAATAGTATGCTAATAAAATCCAGCTTGCAAAATCATATGCAGTTCTATTTGTTCCAAAATGTCCTCCAAATTTAGAATCATGACATCTTTCAATTACCTGTTGATTTTCTTCATAAGACACACATCTTCTAATAATTAGATCTTTACATTATTTATTTAAATACGAGTCATCCCAAAAATAGTCTTTTCAATCCTATGTAAATTTCTTTAATTGTAGATTTTTTATATCAGGTGGAAAATACCACTTACAATATATATTACAATATAAGCATACCACGGTACATCCATTTCATCAGTACTATATAACTGTTCATGAGGGAAATTTTCTAAAATTTCATTTGCAAAATTAGTTAATATTTCTATTTCTATTCTAGACAAATGATCAACTATTTGATTATTATTTCCCTTTCTATCAACTACGGTAAAATCAAACTCTTGCAATATAAGTATCCATCTAATTAATCTTGGTTTAGCATCCTTCTTGTGCATTAAATATTTTATAGCAGAATGATCTGTATGCACTATACATTTAGTTCCAATTAAATATGGTATAAATTTATCAATGGCATTGTAATAACTAATAACTCACTTTTGTAGGTAGTATAATTAATTTGAATTATTTAGAGTTTTACTAGCATAATATATAACTTTAAAAACTTTGTCGTGCCTTTGTCCTAATACAACCCTAATAGCATAATCACTAGCATCACACATTATTTCAAATAGTTTTTCCCAGCCAGGTGATACTATTATAGGTGCAGTGACTAATTTTTTATTTAATAATTCAAATGCATTTATGCATTCCTCATCAAAATCAAATTTTGTATCTTTTTGTAAAAGTTGGCATAACAGCTTAGTTATTTTTGAAAATCTTTTTATGTAGCGCCTCTAAAAACCAGCATGTCCTAGGAAACTTCTCACCCCTTTAACACTAGTAGGAGGTGGTAATTTTTCTATAACTTATATTTTTACAGGATCTACCTCCACGCCCAAGTACAATACCTCCTGTAACCATAAATTGACATTTTTCCCAATTTAACACTAGGTTGATTTTTTCACATACTTCCAGAACTTTTTATAAATTATTAAGACATAACTTAAACAAAGTCCCAAATACAAAAAAAAAACATCTGTAAACACTTTCATTCCATGTTCTATAAAATTGATAAAAATTGACATCATGCATCTTTAAAATGTTGCACGTGCATTGCATAGTCCAAAAGACATTCTATGAAAAGCAAATGTTCCATATGGCCTTGTAAATGTTGTTTTCTCTTGATCCTCTAGAGCAATTGGAATTTTGTGATAACCAGTATATTCATCTAAAAAGCAATAATATTTATTCCCAGCCAATCTATCCAACATTTGTCTAGAAAGGGTAAGGAAAAGGGATCTTTTCTGGTGGCCATATTTAATTTTTTATAATCAATGAAAATTCACCAATTAGTTACTTTTTTTATTGATATTAATTCATTTTTCTCATTTTTTTCAACAGTCACTCCTCCTTTCTTCGGAACACAGTGAATTGGGCTTACCCAAGCACTATCTGAAATAAGATATATAACTCCAACATCTAACCACTTTAAAATCTCTTTTTTAACAACTTCTTTCATTATTGGGTTTAATATTCTCTGAGGATCCGCTTTAGGTTCATACTATTCATCTAATGAAATTTTGTGCATACAAATTGAAGGACTAATTCCTTTAATATCTACTAAAGTCCATCCAAAAGTCTTTTTATACTTTTTCAACATCTCTATCAACTTTTGTTCCTGAATTTTAGTTAATTCAGAAGATATAATAACAGGCAATGTAGATGACTCTCCTAAAAATAAATATTTTAAATGGGCAGGTAATATATTTAATTCAAGTTCAGGTGGTTTAGTATTTGAAGGAATAAGATTTTTACTATCATTTTCCAGCAAGTCTAATGCTTCAAATTTGCCCTGAATATAATCTAAATCTTCTTCTTTTACTTCATCTTCAGTATAAAAAATTTCTCCTTGCTTTAATTTATCTTCGAATTCATTCTTAAACTGCTCATTACTTAGATAATCAGCTACTTCCATCCTGAAACATTCATTATCTTTTTCTATTGCATGATATTTCATAGCTTTTACTATATTAAATTTCACTTCTTGATCATTGACTCTCATCATTAATTATCCTTTTTGCACATCTATTATAGCTCTCCCTGTTGCAAGAAATGGTCTCCCTAAAATAATGGGAATCTCTTTATCTTCCTCCATATCTTATACTATAAAGTCTACTAGAAAAATAAATTTATCCACTTTTACTAGCACATCTTTTATAACTCCTTTGGATAAGTTATTGATCGATCAGCTAACTGAAGAGTTACAGTAGTAGGGGAAATTTCTCCCAAATTTAAATGTTTAAAGATCAATAAAGGCATAAAATTGATACTCGCTCTTAAATCACATAAAAATTATCCATAAAACCTTTCATCAATTGCACAAGGTATAATAAAGCTACCAGGATTTTTTAATTTTTCAGAAAGCTTTTTCTGAATAGTAGCACTACACGCTTGACTAAGTGCAATGGTCTCATGATCTATAAACTTCCTTTCCTTATTTAGCACATCCTTCATAAATTTCACATAACTTGGCATTTTTTCTAAAGCTTCAACAATAGGAATATTTATCGTTATTCTTCTGTTTCAGTCTTTGAGGAAACAGAGATAATGATTTTTCTAAAGGAACCTGTGTTTGTTCATCTTTATTTTGATCATTTTACCTTTCTTCCTTCTCTTCATCAACCTCAGTTTCTCTTTGGATCTTTGTTTCAACTTCTTTTTCACTTCATAATTGAATAGCTTTAATTTGCTCTTTATTTTGATCTTTTGGATTAACTTGCACAGTACTCGAAAGAATTTCAGAAGGTCTGTTACTAAGTGCAGTAGCAATATGTCTTAATTAATTTTCAATATTTCTAATAGCAGCCCCTTGATTTTGTATTTGATTTCCCATATTCAACATCACTTCTTCCATCGTCAACTTCTTTTCCTTTCCTTCTAGGTTAGGGTTGGAGTTAAATCTTGGAGGATAATAAGGTTGATAATTAGGATTTTCTTGATTATTCAGATTTTCGGATGACTTCACCGAATTATTATAATTTTTCCAACTAAAATTAGGTTGATTTTTCCATCCACAAGGTTAAAATAGTTAGAATAGGGATTGTTATTTTGATTATTTATAGCGTTTAAAGTTTCATAAGAAGATTGAGTATCAATAATCCGTCCAAGTGAATTTTCCTCTAATACTGGGGGTATTTGAGAATAGTTCACTCCTATTTGATCAATCTTTTTAGAAATAGCAGCAATTTGAGATGACAAAATATACATTGCATCAGAATCATGAATACTGGCTACTCTCTTAGGATTTACCTTTTCAGAGGGTCATTGAAATTTGTTAGTAGCCATTTTTTCAATTAAAAAATATGCTTCATCAAAAGGTTTTGACATTAATGATCCACTCGCAGTAGCATCTATAATAGATCTAAGTGATCCTACTAATCTATTGTAAAATGTTTGGATTATTAACCAATCTGGTAAAGCATGGTGTGGACATTTTCTAAGAAGATCTTTAAATCTTTCCCTGGCTTCATATATCGATTCCCCTTCAAATTGACAAAAAGATGTAATATCATTTCTAAGCTTAGCAGTTTTTGAGGGTGGAAAATATTTAGCCAAGAATTTTTGTGATAGTTCTCCCTAAGTTCTAATAGATCCAGATGCTAATAAATTTAGCCAAACCTTGGATTTATCTCTCAATGCCTAACAACATCATTAGACACTCCGTCATATTTAAATGTAGCATAAATTTCAAGAAAACTAGAAAGATGTAAGTTAGGATCTTTAGTAGGCGATCCTCCAAACTGATTATTTTGTACCATTTGGATAATAACAGGTTTAAACTAAAATGAATTAGCTGCAACATCAGGATTTTGAATAGTTAAGTGAAGTTCATCTATTGTCAGATTTGCATAATCTTTTAAAGGTCTTTGTCAATTCTCATTTATTGAATTATCTAAATAATTTGCCATTTATTTTAAATTTTTACTTTCTCTTTGTTGTTTTTAAATTTTTCTAATAGTACATTCTAATTCTGAATCGTAAGGTACTGAACCTTCAGATCCAATATTTCACATAAACAAATAAAGTAAGCAAAGTAAAATTCTAAAAAAAAAGACACTCTTAAATAAAAATATATTTCTTTTTGGATTTTTGATTTTTGATTTTTTATTGTATTTTTATGGTATATATATTATCTTTAAAATTCCTAATTTATCAAAACTATTTAATTTAACCGTTACCTTCCCCGGCAATGGCACCAAAAACTTGAGCCCAATTTTTTATATGTAAGAATTTATGTAGTTGACACCACTACGACGCCAAAAACTTGATCCGTGTACTAAAAGTAAGTTGTGTAAAATATATATGAGTTTAGGAAATTATTAATTAGATTCTACGTAAGTATATGTATCATTATCAAGTAATAATAGACTTTCTATTTAAGCCTCAAATATCGATCCTACGGGGAAGGTTTAAATTTGCAAACATAAATTTTACTAGGAAATTCACAGAAAGTCAAACGAAATTACTGTCACTAATTTTGAAGTTGAGATAAAAACTAAATTACTTAACTATTAGCAAAACATAAATGCAAGATTTAAACAATAACTACTAATCTACTAACTATGTTTATGTAATGAAAATTTCTTACGTCAAAAAACATCCTTCCCACTACAATGAGGTTTTGGTGAAATAAAATGAGATAAATGTTTATAATATGTAATGTGTCAATCGGATCAGTTTTAATTCTCTACCCTGATAAAGTGCATAAAAAAATCGTTAGCTAATCCCAGGTTTTGTCCATAAATCTATGGCTAGGCTAGGAGGAGACCGACTCCCAATCCAGAGCTCCCACTTCCCTTCACCTGAAGGATAACTCTATAAACACTAAGACCGAATTGGGGATTTTAGTCTGTCACCCTAAAGATTCTCCAATTCTACACCCAACAAAGAATATTTCCCTATTTATTTGCACTTAATTCCATGAACTAAATTCTCCTCAATAAAATCAAATGTGATTCTTTGTTGTAGAACTCATACTCCATTTCCTGGATCATATGTTTCACAACACATTTTAACAATCCAAAATGGCCAAATTAAAAAGTAAATTAAGTT
Source organism: Phalaenopsis hybrid cultivar (assembly GCA_002079205.1). Lineage (NCBI taxonomy): Eukaryota > Viridiplantae > Streptophyta > Magnoliopsida > Asparagales > Orchidaceae > Phalaenopsis > Phalaenopsis hybrid cultivar. The sequence goes on along the minus strand of JXCR01148688.1, from coordinate 105,773 downwards.
TGGAGTTGGAAAATCATCAGAATTTTTTTTGTATTTTAATATTGGCACATCCATGTTATGTCATCATTTCACCATATCTCAGAGTAGGAAAAAAGATAGAGGAAACTACCAAGACTTCATGAGAAAGATACAACAAAACACAACTTTCATACGTAAAATAAAGTTCATACAATACTAATAAAAAAACAACACTTATCTGAAACTCTTTCTCAAAGAAAATCCCTTGTAGTCTTTTCTTAGAAATGCAGGAAGAAGATATTTCTCACTTTTCCCCTTCTCCAACACTCTTACAGAAAGTTTCACTCTTAATATCACCACACAAACTCTAAATTATAAAAGAAAACTCACTAATTGAATCCAATGTGGTGGTGGGATGAAAAATGATTATGAAGAATGGCGAAAAAGGAGCATGGTGGAACATTGTGGAGCGAAAAGAAACATTAAGGAGTGAAAGAGTGAAGGAGTCCAAGAGAGAAGGAGTGAAGGATTCTAGCAGTGAAGGAGTGACAGAGTCCATTTCTTCATGAATTTTGGCCCCAAATAGATCCTAGGGTCTGTTCTCCAGGAGGTGCCTCCAAAATCTCTTAAAAAATCATGCAAATAACTCAAATCTTCTAGAAATAGGGGCTAAACCGACAGTTGTGCCGTCAGCGCCATTCTGGTGCCTCGGTGCCAGTCTCTCTATTTAAAGGCGTCGTCGATGCTCTTCTGGCACCATCGGCGCTGAGTAAAATTCGCAGTCTGTTCTGTTGTTCTGTGCGGTCAACGCTGCCCTTGGCGTAGTCGACGCTGAATATTTCTTCAAAAACATCATTTTGACTCCAAATTCCATCCTTTTTGCTTCCTATCAATAACCTACAAGAAAACATCAAAATACCTTCCATTAAAGTGCAATATCACCAAAAATAAGTATAAAAGATTAGTTTAAAAATGCATATATTTTAGGTGTATCAGCGATTCGGGGCTCCGCAGTGTTATCGCGCGGCGTAGGCAGGCTTGGTGTTATTTACAAATGTATTTTAGTTTTATGTTGGGTATATTACGGAATGGTAGTACAGTTGATACACAAAAAATATATGCATTTTTAGACCCATATTTTAAACTCATTTTTGGCGTGATTGCACTTTAATGGAAGGTATTTTGATGTTTTCTTGCAGGTTGTTGGTTTTTAGGGCATAAAGGAAAAATAAAGCAGAAAGGATGAAATTTAGAGTCAAAATTATATTTTTGAAGAAATGCTCAGCGCCGGCAGCGCAGAGGTCAGCGCCGACGGTGTAGAACAACTTAAGGTTAGAGATTTTTGCTTAGCACCGATGGTGCAAGACCGGCGTCGTCGGTGCCAAAGGCGGTGCAGACTGCGTTTCTAGAAGGTTCGATGTATTTGGATGATTTTTTGAAGAGTTTTTGGAGGCACCTCTTAGAGAAATGATCTTGGGCTCTATTTGGGGCCAAATTTCATCAGAAAAAGTGCTCCTTTACGTTTTTTGCTCCCCTACATTTTTCACTCCTCTACGTTCATTTTTCGCACCACATCATTCCATTCCACTACCATATTGGAGTCAATTTTTGATTTTGCTTTCATAGTTTAGAGTTTTTGTAGTGAGATTTAGTGTGAAACTTTCTATAAGAGTGTTGGAGAAGGAGAAAAATGAGAGATATCTTCTTCCTAAATTTCTAAGGAAAGGCTACAAAGGATTTTCTTTAAGAAAGAGTTTTCAGATAAGTATTGTTTATTTATCAATATTGTATGAACTTTATTTTATATATGAAATTTATGTTTTGTTATTTCTTTCTCATGAAGTCTGAGTAGTTCCCACTATCTTTCTCCCTACTCTGAGATATGGTGAAATGAAGAGATAATTTGGATGTGCCAATATTAAAACGTAAAATAAATTGTGATAATTTTTCAACTCTGAACTTAATTTACTTTTCAATTTGGCCAATTGAATTGTTAAAATGTGTTGTGAAACATGTGATCCAGGAAATGGAGTTTGAGTTCTACAACAGAGTGAGGATCACATTTGGTTCCATTGAGGAGAAAATCGTTCATGGAATTAAGTGCAAATAAATAGGGAAATATTCTTTCTTGAGTGTAGAATTGGAGAACCTTTAGGGTGACAGACTAAAATCTTCAATTCGGTCTTATTGTTTAAAAACTGAAGTGAGAGCTAGCCTTCAGGTTAAGGGAAGTGGGAGCTCTGGAGTTGGAGTCGGTATCCTCCTAGCCTAGCCACAGTTTTAGGGACTAAACACTAAGGTTAGCCAATATTTTTCTATGCACTGTATCAGGGTAGAGAATTAAAATTGCTCCTATTTGGCACAATATATATTATGAACATTTATCTCATCTCATTTTACCATAGCCTCATTGTAGTGTGAAGGATGCTTTTTCATATAAGAATCTTCGTTACATAAACATAGTTAATAGATTAGTTATTAGTGGTTTAAACTTTGCATTTTTGATTTGATAACAATTTAGAAATTTAATTTTAATTACATCTCAATAACTGAAATTAGTGACAGTGATTTCAATTGACTTTCTGGTGAATTTCCTAGCAAATTTATCATTTCCAATTTAAACCTTCCCCGTGGGATCAATATTTGGGGCTTAAATAAAAAGTCCATTATTACTTGATAATGATACGTATACTTGCGTAGCATCCAAATATTAATTGATTATACTTATTTAAATTTTACATAATTTATCAAAACAAAAAAATCAGATCAAGTTTATGCGAAATATTGGATCTGAAGGTTTAGCACCTTACGATTCAGAATTAGATAGTACTATTAGAAAAATTTGAAAATAACAAAGAGAAATTAAAAATTTACAAGAAATGACAAATAACTTAGATAATCTAATAAATGAAAATCAACAAAGACCTTTAAAATATTATGCGAATCCGATAATAGATGAACTTTTCTTGATCATTCAAAATCTTGATGTCGCTGCTAATTCATTTGAGCTTAAACATGCTATTATCCAAATGGTACAAAATAATCAATTTGGGGATCACCTATTGAAGACCCTAACTTACATCTTGCTAGTTTTCTTGAAATTTTTGCTACATTTAAATATGACGGAGTGTCTAATGATGCTGCTAGGCTTAGACTTTTTACTTTTTCATTATGGGATAAATCCAAGGCTTGGTTAAATTAGTTAGCACCTGGATCTATTAGAACTTGGGGAGAATTATCAAGAAAATTCATGGCTAAATATTTTTCACCCTCGAAAATTGCTAAGCTTAGACATGATATTACATCTTTTTGTCAGTTTGAAGGAGAATCAGTATATGAAGCCTGAGAAATCTTTAAAGATCTTCTTAGGAAGTGTCCACATCTATTATAGATACTGCTACAGGTGGTTCATTAATGTCAAAACCTTCTGATGAAGCATATTCTTTAATTGAAAAAATGAGTACTAATAATTTTCAATGGCCCTCTGAAAGGGTAAATCCTAAGTGTAGCTAATATTCATGATTTTGATGCAAAGTCTATTTTGGCATTCAAATTGCTGTTATTTCTAAAAAGATTGATCAAATGGGAATGAATTATTCTCAAGTACCCCCAGTATTAGAGGAAAATTCACTAAGATAGGTTATTGATACTCAATCATCTTATGAAATTTTTAGCGCTATAAATAATCAAAATAATAACCCCTATTCTAACTATTTTAATCCTAGTTAGAAAAATAACCCTAATTTTAGTTGGAATAATTATAATAATTCAGTGAATCCATTCAAAAATCTGAACAATCAAGGAAATCTTAATTTTCGACCTTATTATCGTCTAGATTTAACTCCAACCCTAACCCATAAGTTAAGGAAAAGAAGTTGACGATGGAAGAAGTAATGTTGAATATGGGAAATCAAATACAAAATCAAGGGGCTACTATTAGAATTATTGAAAATCAATTAGTATATATTGCTACTGCACTTAGTAATAGACCTTCAGGAATTCTTCCAAGTACTGTGGAAGTTCATCCAAAAGATTAAAATAAAGAGCAAATTAAAGTTATTCAATTACGAAGTTGAAAAGAAGTTGAAACAAGGATCCGAAGAGAAACTAAAGTTGATGAAGAAAAGGAAGAAATGGAAAATGATCAACAGGAAAATGAACAAACACAGAGCCCTGCAGAAAAACCATTACCTCCGTTTCCTCAAAGACTGGAATAGAAGAATAAAGATAAACAATTTGCAAAATTTTTTGAAATCCTTAAGAAGTTAACAATAAATATTCCTTTTATTGAAGCTTTGGAACAAATGCCAAGTTATGCTAAATTTATGATGGATGTATTAAACAAGAAAAAGAAGTTTACAGATCATGAGACTGTTGCACTTAGTGAAGAGTGTAGTGCTATTATTCAGAAAAAACTTTCTGAAAAATTTAGTTTTACTTTACCTTGTGCAATTGGAAAAAAGTTTTATGAAAAAGCTTTTGATTTAGAAGCGAATATCAATCTTATGCCTTTATAAATTTTTAAACGTTTAGATTTGGGAAAAATTTCCCCTACTACTATAACTCTTCAGTTAGCTGATCGATTTTAGGAGAGATTTCCCCTACTACTGTAACTCTTCAGTTAGTTGATCGATCAATAACTTATCCTAAATTAGTTATAGAGGATGTGCTAGTAAAAGTGGATAAATTTATTTTCCCTGTAGACTTTATAGTATTAGATATGGAAGATAAAGATATTCCCATTATTTTAGGGAGACCATTTCTTGCAACAGGGAGAGCTATAATAGATGTGCAAAAAGAAGAATTAATGATGAGAGTCTAATATCAAAGAAGAAATTTAATATAGCAAAAGCTATGAAATATCCTGCAATAGAAAAAGATAATGAATGTTTTAGAATAGAAGTAGCTGATTATCTAAGTAATGAGCACTTTAAGAATGAATTCGAAGATAAATTAAAGCAAGGAGAAATTTTTTATACTGACGATGAAGTAAAAGAAGAAGATTTAGATTATATTCAGAGCAAATTTGAAGCATTAGACTTGCCGGAAAATGATAGTAAAAATCTTATTCCTTCAAGTATTCAATCACCTGAACTTGAATTAAAGATATTACCTGCCCATTTAAAATAGGTATCTTTAGGAGAGTCATCTATATTGCCTGCTATTATATCTTCTGAATTAACTGAAATTCAGGAACAAAAGTTGATAGAGATGTTGAAAAATTATAAAAAGACTTTTGGATGGACTTTAGAAAATATTAAAGGAATTATTCCTTAAATTTGTATGCATAAAATTTTATTAGATGAACAGTATGAACTTAAAGCGGATCCTCAGAGAAGATTAAACCCAATAATGAAAGAAGTTTTTAAAAAAGAGATTTTAAAGTGGTTAGATGCTGGAGTTATATATCCTATTTCAGATAGTGCTTAGGTAAGCTCAATTCACTGCGTTCCGAAGAAACGAGGAGTGATTGTTGAATAAAATTAGAAAAATGATTTAATACTAATAAGACAAGTAACTGGTTGGCAAATTTGTGTTGACTATAGAAAACTAATTATGACCAGTAGAAAAGATCACTTTCCTTTGCCCTTTCTAGATCAAATGTTGGATAGATTGGCTGGGAACAAATACTATTGATTTTAAGATGGATATACCAGATATCACCAAATTCCAATTGCTCTAGAGGACCAAGAGAAAACAACATTTACAAGCCCATGTGGAACATTTTCTTTTCGTAGAATGCTTTTTGGACTATGCAATGCACCTGCAATATTTTAAAGATGCATGATGTCAATTTTTAGCAATTTTGTAGAGCATGGAATGGAAGTGTTTATGGATGATTTCTCTATATTTGGGACTTTGTTTGAGTTATGTCTTAATAATTTAGAAAAAGTTCTAGAGATATGTGAAAAATCAACCTAGACTTAAGTTGGGAAAAATATCAATTTATGGTTGTAGGAGGTATTGTTCTTGAGCATAAAATTTCTGAAAAAGGCATGGAAGTAGATCTTGCAAAAATCCAAGTTATAGAAAAATTACCACCTCCTAATAATGTTAAAGGGGTGAGAAGTTTACTAACAACATATTTTTTTTTTCAAAAATAACTAAACCCCTATGGCAACTTTTAGAAAAAGATATGAAATTTGATTTTAATGAGGAATGCATAACAACATTTGAATTATTAAATAAATAATTAATCACTACACGTATAATAATGTGTGATGCTATTGGGGCTGTATCAGGACAAAGGCACGACAAAGTTTTTAAAGTTATATATTATGCTAGTAAAACTCTAAATAATGCTCAAATTAATTATACTACTAATGAAAGAGAGTTATTAACTATTATTTATGCCTTTGATAAATTTAGATCTTACTTAATTGGAACTAAATGTATAGTATATACAAATCATTCTGCTATTAAATACTTGATGCAATAGAAGCATGCTAAACCAAGATTAATTAGATGGATACTTCTATTGTAAGAGTTTAATATTACCATTGTAGACAGAAAGGGAAATGATAATCAAATAGCTGATAATTTGTCTAGAATAGAAATAGAAATATTAAATAATTTTGCAAATGAAATTTTACAAAATTTCTCCTGATGAACATTTATATAGTATTGATGAAATGGATGTACCGTGGTATGCTGATATAGTAAGCTATATTGTAAGTGACCTTCTACCACCTGATATTAAGAATCCACAATTAAGGAAATTTATCTATGATTTGAAAGACTATTTTTGGGATGACCCATATTTGAATAAACAATGTAAGGAATTAATTATTAGAACATGTGTGCCTCATGAAGAAACTCAACAGATAATTGAAAGATGCCATGATTCTGAATTTGGAGGACATTTTGGAATAAATAAAACAATATATAAAATTTTGCAAGCTAGATTTTATTGGCCTACTATTTTTAGAGATGTTAATGAATATATTAAAACATGCGATAAATGTCAACGAGTATAAAATTTTTCCAGAAGAGACGAAATGCCTCTAAATTACATATTAGAAGTTGAAATTTTTGATGTACCTTAATGGGACTATTTATGCCTTCATTTTGAAATTTATATATATTACTTGTTGTTGATTATATGTCTAAGTGGAATGAAGCTATGATGTGCCTTGATGTGACGCTTAGAGTGTTTCTAAATTTTTAATCAAAAATATTTTTACATGATATGGAATGCCAAAAGTAATCATTACTGACCGAGGATCTCATTTCAGGAATAAGAGAATCAAAGAATTAATCAAGAAATATGATATAATGCATAGACTCTCTTCTGCTTATCATCCTAAAACTAGTGGTCTAGCAGAAATATCGAATCATGAAAATAAATGCATTTTAGAAAAGACTGTAAATCCTTATAAATTGGATTGGTATGCTAGACTAGATACTGCACTATAGGCATACAAAACTGCTTATAAAACTCCTATAGGAATGTCCCCACATAGATTGATTTTTGGAAAAAGCATGTCATTTACGAGTAGAATTGGAACATAAAGCATTTAAGGCTATTAAAGAATTTAATTTTGATTTAAAGGATGCTAGTGAGAAAAGGTTTTTGCAACTCAATGAACTTGAGGAGATTAGAATGAATCATATGATAATGCAAAAATCTATAAAGAGAAAATGAAAATATGGCATGATCGGAAGACTGTTAAGAAGAAATTTGAACTTGGACAGGAAGTTCTACTATATAATACAAGATTGAGATTATTTCCAGGAAAATTAAAATCCAAATGCTTGGGACCTTAAAGTGATTAAAGTCTATCATTATGGAACTGTTGTTATTAAAGATCCTAACACTGGAAAGATATTTAAAGTTAATGAGCATCTTTTGAAAAATTATGAAGGGCACAACCTTAATTTAGAGTAGTTTTAATGTTAAGTCAACCCAACTAAACAAATGTTATGTCGGGCTGACGACATTAAACCAAGCGCTTTGTGGGAGGAAACTCATACTTATATTGCTATGTATTACTATTTAGTTTGTTAAGTATCTTATATATTAGTAGATGATAATCCTACATAATTGCATTTATTATAAATTAAGTCAAATATTGGTATTGGAGGAAAATTTGGAATCGAATTAAAAAAAAAAGAAAATCTCAATTTTGGCCACGAATGTCAGTGACGCCAGAATGGGCACCGATGGCGCCCTTGATAACATACATTAGTGCAAGCTGCACCAATCGGGAGTGACTACGGCGCCAAGTGCGGTTGGAAGGTCTTAGAAGACTTTTGATGGGTTTTGGCGCGATTTCACTTCATAATAACTGCCGTGATGAGTTTAAAAAGGCCTAGAAACATTCTTGGACACCTAGTAACTTCCTATTTTTGAATTCCATGGCATCCAATTTGAAGTATGGAGTTTTCAACAAAAGAAAGTTTATTATTTTCGACACGCAGTGATTATACGATAAAGTTATTATGAAGAGGAGATTGATCAATGAAAGAGGATTTGTTAATCATGGAGTGATCAATCCTACTGGTCCGATTGATAAAATCATTCTGCAAAGGCGTTGGGAAGTTCTGTGTTACACTACATTTGTGGTTGTCGTATCTGTGGTGAAAGAGTTTTATGCAAACTTACATGGAATGACTCAAGGTATTGTCTTCGTACGAGGTAAGGCTGTACCATTTACTCCTACAAGGATTAATGAATTGTATATGATAGACAACATTCCAATCTGTCATTATACAAATTTCATTCCTACACAAGATTTGATGCAAGAAGTGTATAATCTTTTGACAGATGAAAGTGATATGTGGGAGATACAAGATGAAGGATATGTTATTTTCTCCACTTCATTAGTTAATCCAATTTTGAAGCAATGACATTTCTTTATTGCCACAAAATTACTAGCTACTATGAAAATTAGTAGAGTCACCAAAGCATGTGCTATTTTAAATTACTACATTCAAATGGTAAAACCCATTGATATTGGGTCTATTATTTAAATCTATTATGGTTATCCTTACTAATGGACCAATTTATGAACTTGGGCATCCATCTACCATCTTTTTGATTTGTAGTCAAGCCCAAGTTCCATATGAAAGTTAGAAAAAATACTTTATTACCTTGGGAGCCCATGAATCCTATCGATGAGCATTATTATGGAAACAAAAATGAAGTATTAGAAGCGATCATAGATCAATCGTCACATGCTTCAACTCCATTTATACCAGCAACAGTTGGAATTTCACTTCCTTTGTAAAAGAAATTGAATAAAATTGAAAGAGAACTTCAGAGTATTATGAATGCAATAGGAGATCTTAAATACCTTTTTGATCACTTAGATTGGAGAATGAAAGCAAATTTTGATCACACTGGAACTTTTGAAGTAGGATTAGTTCAGATATTTAAAGAAAATGGGTGGATCGAAGAAAATTTGACAGATCAATTCCCGTACCGATCCTTCTACAACTTATATATTCATTACCAATCTATGGGTGATATCAGAGGAGGAGAAAGCACTGAAGAAGAGACGTAATAATTGAATATTTTAAATTCTCTATCTATTTTAGAACATTATATATATTTAGTGTGATTGCGTGGATTTAATTTGGTTTAGTTTGTTTTTTTTTTTGCTTTAGAATTCTGAACTTTTATTATTTGTATAGTTTTGTGACAACGTTTAGTGTTGTGGCTTAATTTCAACACTGATTTATAATTAGTTTGTTTAATATGTGTGATTGTGTAATTAAAAAAAATTGTGTTTATAAAAAGTGTACTTTCATATATAAAAGTTATGTTGTTTTTGAAAATTCATGTTGGTGAAATGTTTTGTTTTGTGAATTATTGTTAGATAAAAATTTGTGTTTAAAATACTAAAAAATTTGGAGTAGGTCGATAGGAAATTGAAAATTAAAAAAAATCAAAATATGAAATTTTCGGGCCTTCAGCGCCGATGGCGCCCTCGACTACACAACAGATTTTAAACCCTAAAAATTTGCAATTTTTACTGTGGCCACCATTTTTACGCTTAAGTCAACTTCAACCTTCAGTTTGGGAGGCTAGGGTTGGATTGTGGTCGGATTTAAGGCCATTTAGAGGCTAAAAGACTTCAGATTTCATCTTCTCTAGGTTAGAGCTACACTTTAAACCAAAAATTTTTTGATTTTCACCAAGGATTTATCTCACGTTGCATGAATCCAAAAATATGAAAAAAATTTTTGAGAAATTTTTGAGAAAATTCTTTGGTGATGAACTCTTATATGGTGATTTGAAGTTTAAAATATTTTACATTTTAATTTTTAGAATTTTAGAATTTATTCAGATTTTTATAAATTTCTAGATTTCCTATGGCACCTAGATCGAGCAAATGGAAAGTAGAATATGACGAGCAAAGATTTGTTAGCTTTAGAGGCAGTGCTCAATTTCATAGCATTTGTGAAAATAAGAAAGTAATTGAGGACCGAGGTTTTAAAAATCCAGGAGGAGAAGTTGAACATTTGATTATTGCTCGACCATGGGAAAACTTCTGCTATTTTACTGTAGATGCGATAGCTAGGATTGTAATGGAATTTTATGCCAACCTTCCTGAAGCTTCTGATGATTATGTATTTGTTTGTGGAAAAAGGGTATAATTTACTCTAAAGAAAATAAATGAGTTTTGTTCTGTAGAAGATGTGTATAGATGCCAATATCATTATTTTTCTGTTACAGATTAGGCTTTAGATGAAGTTATTTCTTTTCTGACTAGTGAGAAAGGGGCTTGGAAAATAAAAAATGGAGTTAAAGTTAACTTTCCCCGTATTTGTTTAAATGTAGTATCTAAGGCCTGACATTATTTTATTTCTGGAAGAATGATTCCGACGAACCATCATAGTGAGGTGACCAAAGACAGAGCCATCTTGAACTACTGTATTGAGCAAGTTATGGACATAAATGTGGGCTATATTATTTATATGAACACTCAATCTATTGCCATGGGTGGGACTTCTGGTGGATTAGCACGCCCTGCTCTTATTTACACACTTTGTGAGTAGGCAGGAGTTGATTTTAGACCTGATGAGGAGAGGATTGAGCCTCGGAGACCTATTGGGCATGCAAACATCAAGACATATGAATCTCATGATGACTGGAGATCTGGCAGTAAGGCTAGAGATATTCCTTCTACTTCTAGGGATATTCCTTCTACCTTTCATGAACCTACTTCTAGTGACCCCAGAATATAGAACTTTTGGATCAGATGGTGATACAATAGGGAGATATTTTGAGGATAGATTATAGGATGCATAATATGGAAGTCAGAAATGCTCACATTGATGATTTGATTCAGCAAAAAATTGAGTGTGATGCTGCTTTTGATGATGCTTTAGATACATACCTGAGGGGAGAACATTCAGTTCAGTTCCTTGTTCACCTGGTGTTTACTCCATATCAGCAGCAGAAGTTGGATGTAGATGAAGATGAAGATGATATTAACTAGTGATCTTTTTGTTTGTTTATTTGTGTTTGTACTGTGTGACTGTATTGTTTGTGTTGTGATGTTGTTTAGGCTTTGTTTGTTATGTTATGTGAAACTGTAATGTGGAATACTGTTTTCATTTTTAGAATTTAGTTTAGTTTTGTTGTTATTTTCAACACTTTGTTTTGTTTTGTCATTAGCTCTTTCTCAGCAAATTTTATATGCATTATGTGTAATTTAATGTTATTAGTCTTGTAGTTTTCATTTTAGCACTTGTAGTATTTTCAAAATTTATGTTCAAAAATCAAAATCTTCAATAGGTATAAATTTTTTTTATGTATTTAATGCTTTCTTTTACCCTTCATTTTAAAAGCTTTTCATGTAAAATTCTTTTAAACATTTAAGTTTGGGGGGG
>JXCR01148688.1:39597-93968 GCA_002079205.1 Phalaenopsis hybrid cultivar | reverse complement strand
GGGGGGGGGGGGTGGAGAAGAAGAAAAATCATTTTTGGAAAGAAAGAAAGAACTTAATTTTATCTGTCCTCACTTCATTATATTTTCAAAATTTAAAATTTAAAATTACCTTTGGTAATTAGAGATTAACTTTTGATAACTATATTTATGTTTCTAAATATATAGTAAAATTAAGAAAAAATGTTCAATAATAAAGGTTAATTCTAGGGGTTAAGATATTTGGCAAAAGAGAATAAGACTATGTTTTTCTCTTTTTAGTAAAGGAAATTTGTATTCTTAAAGTATTCGAAATCTTAGAGCTATGTTTTTCTATTTTTAGTAAAGGAATTTTGTATTTTTGAAGTATTAAAAATCTTAAAAGATTCATGTAAAAAGAAAAAGAATTAAAGTTTATGAAATCTTTAAGTTAATATAAATTTGTTAAGTGAAGAAATGTAATAAGTTTTTAAAGAATTAAACTTTATGAAATCTTTAAGTTAATATAAATTTGTTAAGTGAAGAAATGTAAAAGTTTTAGAATTAAACTTTATGAAATCTTTAAGTTAATATAAATTTGTTAAGTGAAGAAATGTAAAAAATTTTTAAATTTAAGAAGAGGATAATGAAGTTCAAAATCATTAAAGGCTATCCAGATATAGTTATACTGAGATATATAAAAAAAGAGAATAAAAGAAAGAAAGAAAAGAAAAAGGGCATTAAAAATGACACTAAAAAATAAAGAAAAAGAACAAAAAATATATGGGGAGAAGTTTTAGGAGATGCCTAATTAAAAATTGGCTTCACTTGAATCAACTTAAAGAAAAAAGACTTGAACACTATTCCTAAACTTTTTATTTAAATGTTAACTTAATTATTAATAAAGTCTTATGAAGTTCTTTTTCATATGAATTTGCTAAGTGACTTTAATATAACAAATTGCAATTTTTCTTAAAAGAAATAGAGGATCGAATTTGCTAAGTGACTTTAATATAACAAATTATAATTTTTCTTGAAAGAAATAGAGGATCAAAAACCTTAGACTTAATTATTGAATATTCTTACACCTTTAGTATTAATTGGAGTTGTTTTGAATTTTTCTTAAGTTATACTATTATGTTTGGAAAACTAAAATATGAAAGTATAAAATTTAAGGTTTTTATCATAAGTCATATTTTCTTATGTGGTATAAGGAGTTACCTTGAGGACAAGTAACATGTAAGTTTGGGGGATTTTGATACACTAAAAATATATGCATTTTTAGACCCATATTTTATACCATTAAGTTTGGGGGATTTTGATACACAAAAAATATATGCATTTTTAGACCCATATTTTATACTCATTTTTTGATACACCAAAAATATATGCATTTTTAGACCCATATTTTATACTTATTTTTGGTGATATTGCATAAAATATATGCATTTTTAGACCCATATTTTATACTTATTTTTTGTGATATTGCACTTTAATGGAATATTTTATACCATATTTTTGATGATATTGCACTTTAATGGAAGGTATTTTGATGTTTTCTTGCAGGTTGTTGATTTTTTGGGCTTAAAGAAAAAAGAAAGCAAAAAGGATGAAATTTGGAGTCAAAAAGATGTTTTTGAAGAAATGCTTTGCGCCGACAACGCTGATGGCGCAGAGCAAATTAACGCGGAGATTTTTTACTCAGTGCCGACGGTGCCAAAGGCGATGCAGACCCCATTTCTAGAAGGTTCAATGTATTTGGACAATTTTTTAAAGAGTTTTTGGAGGTACATCTTGGAGAACCGACCTTGGGCTCTATTTGGGGCCGAATTTCATCAGAGAAAGCGCTCCTCTACGTTTTTCATTCCTCTACTTTCATTTTTCGCACAACATCATTCCATTCCACTTTCATATTAGAGTCAATTAGTCATTTTGCTTTCATAGTTTAGAGTTTTTGTGGTGAGATTTAGTGTGAAACTTTTTGTAAGAATGTTGGAGAGCAGAAAAGTGAGAGACATATTCTTCCTGCATTTCTAAGGAAAGGCTACAAAGGATTTGCTTTGACAAAGAGTTTTCAGATAAGTATTGTTTGTTTATTAGTGTTGTATGAACTTTCTCTTATATATGAAATTTGTGTTTTGTTATTTCTTTCTCATGAAGTTTAAGTAGTTCTTCTATCTTTCTCCCTACTCTAAGATATGGTGAAATGAAGAGAAAATATGAATGTGCCAATATTAAATTGTAAAATAAATTTTGATAATTTTTCAACTCCGAACTTAATTTACTTTTCGATCAGGCCAATTGAATTGTTAAAATGTGTTGTGAAACATATCATCCAGGAAATGGAGTATGAGTTCTACTATAGAGTAAGGATCACATTTGATTCCATGAAGGAGAACATCATTTATGGAATTAAGTGCAAATAAATAAGAAAATATTCTTTTTTGGGTGTAGAATTGGAGAACCTTTAGGTGACAGAATAAAATCTTCAATTTTGTCTTAGTGTTTAAAATTTGAAGCAAGAGCTAGTCTTCAGGTGAAGGGAAGTGGGAGGTCTGGAATGGGAGCCGGTATCTTCCTAGCCTAGCCACGGATTTAGGGACTAAACACTGAGATTAGCCAATGATTATTTATGCACTGTATCAGGGTAGAGAATTAAAATTGCTCCTATTTGGCACAATACATATTATGATCATTTATCTCATCTAATTTTACCATAGCCTCATTGTAGTGAGAAGGATGCTTTTTCACATAAGAATCTCCGTTACATCAACATAGTTAATAGATTAGTATTTACTATTTTAAATTTTTCATATTTGATTTGATAATAGTTCAGAAATATAAATTTGATTACATCTCAACAATTGAAATTAGTGACAGTGATTTCAATTGACTTTATGTGAATTTCCGAGCAAATTTGTCATTTCCAATTTAAAACTTCGTCGTAGGATCGATATTTGGGGCTTAAATAAAAAGTCTATTATTACTGATAATGATACGTATACTTGCATAGAATCTGAATATTAATTGATTATATTTATTTAAATTTTACACAATCTATCGCAACAAAAAGTTGGATCAAAGCCTTATGACTAGACCCTAGGCTTCTAAAGAAGAGAATCAAAACTCATAACAAATGAGATCAACAAATATACCCCCAATTGGTGTGGTGTGCTGGATAAGCACGCCACACGTATTGGTGTTGATCGAGGTGCTAAACAAAACCAATACAATTGTTTAAGCCAACTTGCTTAAAATAGAGTTGAGAATCGAATGGGATTTCAAATTGAGCAAATTGAGCTCAAATTAAAGATGTTGGAAAGTTTCTACTATGGAATTAGTAAGCAAATTCTGAAATTGAAGTCGTGAATTTAAGTTCTAAAATTTAAATGTTGATTTGATTTGTTTTTGTCTTGATTTCATTTTCTTTTGTTGTTTGTTTTGTGTTTTTTTAACTTTGTGGGTTTTGACGATTTTTGAACATAATTGAACAAAAATGATAGATTGAGAAGAAAAGCATTGAGACTCACATCCATGTCAAGTGCTGATATGAAGAGATATGCTTCATTAGGGAGGAAATCACTAGGACTACATCCAACCCAAGTGGCAGCAAAAGTGGAGATTGTACTATGTTGTTGAGGAAGGCTTAGGAATATAGTATTGTAACCCAAGAGATAGTGAAAGGTTGTGACATTAGGAAGGGAGGTCTGGAGACATGGAATCCCAACCCAAGAGGTGACAAAAAATATCACTCCATAGGGAAGGAAGGTCCAGGAGACGTGGTATTCCAACCCAAGTAGAAGTGGAAGGGTGTCACATTAGGAAGAGAGGTCCAGAGATGTGGTATCCCAACTTAAGATGTGACAGGAAATATCACTCCTTTGGGAATGAAGATCTAGGGGACGTGGTATTCCAACCCAAGAGTAAGTGGAAGGGAGTCACATTGGGAAGTGAGGTCCGACGACTTCGTATCTCAACTCAAGAGGTGAGTGACGGGAAATTGGAGCTAGGAAATATTATGATGCCTTGATGCATTTGAGGGGGTCTTACTTCTATCCTCCAAGTATCAAGTGCTCTGATATTTTTTGGAAAAGTTGTGAAACATGTGGTCGTGGGTATCTCGTGAGTGTATAGTTTTATGAGTGTCAATGTTAAATTTTGTGGAAGTTGTGAAGGTGCTTCAAATTTGATGATTGTTAAATATACAGAGCTGTATTAAGGCATTTTTTTTGTCAAGTTCCTTTATTATTTCATATTTTTTATTTAAAATTATTTTAATTTTGAGTTGTTGTCGGTGTTATTTTTTGTATTGTTCATTTCATAACTTTTGTATCGTTCTTTGTTCATTGTTATTTGTTGGACTGAATCCAAGGTTAAGTTCAAAAACATTGAATCAATCACACATTATGAGAAAAAAAACTTTGCTACCCTCTGAAAATCTATCACATCAAAATGCATTTTGATCATGCATTTCGGTGTACATCAAGAAATGTGTAAAAGTAACATCTATATCTGAAATGCTATCTCTATTTTCAAATCATCTGCCAAGTTTCCCGGCTACTTGGAGTTATGTGGAGACTAACCCTCCTCTTAAGGCATACTCTGGGACAGAGGTCCTTTCATATACGCTTAGAGATGTGCTATCTCACATCTCCAAAGGTTGTAGTCCATCGAGTTCTGCGTCAAAAAGGCACCCAAATGGTACTTTACTGTCATCCATCCTCTTGAAAGTGATGGACACTCTTCTTCGTGGAACCCTGGAATGCAATGTTTCACCAAATTGGCTCCATTCCATTTAAGCACTAAAATAGATCCCACTAGCAAGGGGATGTCAATTGGTCCTCGCAGCTCACCCAGTCTAACAATCCTTTGTTCTTTTCCAAACAAGATGTTGCATTAGTTGATGAAGGATATTGTACAAAATGAACCTACAAAATCATGATGATTTATATGTTGTAGAATGCAGTCCCTTTCCTCATAAATGTTGATATACAATTATTGGGGACACAGTCTACTGGAAGGACGTGCTTGAATGCCATCCTTTTAACTATCTTTTTTTATCACCAAAGGCATAAAATCTACTTCATAATGTCTTATGATGCCTAGGGCATTCTTCTCACTGTTGATAGTGAAGTTGTAACAACAACTACACTCAATAGTGATTCATCCTTTTCTACGATTTAGAATATGTTCTTCTCCTCAAGTGGCCTGTTAGACTAAAGTCCTTGAGGTTGAACACGCAATCTATTTTTCTTCTGTGCTCTTGCTCTGAGAAGATGTAAATATGCAATTCTAGTCCTTCAAGAATGTTAGCATACTTTACTTGTATCAGCTCAAAATGCTTAAAACTTCATCTACACACACTCTGGAATCTTTTCTAATTCTTCATCAGAAATAATCTATAGTCACCTCAACTGTACAAACTGCTGAACATATGGTTTAAATCCTTGATGATTTTCAGTCCTCTGCATTGCAGGGACTACGATACATTCTTCCAGAGGAGCATCACATTCCCTGCAACCCTAAAAAGGCTTGGTTGGATGTATTTTGGCAAAAAGGACTCCACACCTAGGACCATCCCTATTTCTCTCATTATAGATAAGGGAATAGTATGCCTTACTAGCTGACATGGAATCTGGACTTCCTCATGCACTGTTGACCTGACCCACAATTACACATATATTTACGCTCCTTAATATGCGTGAGAACAAATTTAATATGAATAAAGAAATGGTTTTCTTACTAAGGGTACTACGCAATTATATATATCGTTTGAGTAATATAGAGTTTTCTTTAACAACCCTAGTATCAATCACATGAGGAAGCCAAAAACAAGAAAAAAATAAAATGAAATAAAGGAATTTTGATTTTAAGAAAAATTTACTTAAAATTACAACAACTACCTAAAGATGAAAATTAAGTTTACTAAATTCTACAATTTGGAAATAGAAGTTAATGACTTAAACATTATATATAAAGAAACTTTCTCCTTGACAATAATTGATAATCATTAAAGGATTTCAAAATTGTTTAGAAACTTAAATGTGTTATTGTGAAAAATAGAAGCATATCTATTTCTTTACTTTCTTTTGAATTGTGTAAAGAACATTGGCTAACCTAAAGTTAGTGTCAACATGTATAGTAGTGCTGGGTAGGTTCTAGACTCTCACTTCTAGATTACCCATGGTGCCCTCTCTATAGGACCTACAGTGACCCTTAGTTCCAATCTCTAGACCAAATTGATAAAAGAATCTATCCTGTCATTCTAGAGACATCAATTCTACACCCAACAAAGCTTGCCTCTATGACTGCTCTTTCCGAGGTAGAATGTGATACTTACAAGTTAAGAAATCTTAATCATTTTGCGTATATAAGTTCCTCTACAGGTTTTAACAATACAAGTGGCCAATTTATAAATTAAATGAAGGACCGGTAAACATGTCATCACAGTTTTAAGGAATAAAAGAAGTTCTAAACTAAATCAAAATCACTTACCTAACTACTTCATATTGCAAGGAGAAAAAAAAAAAAAACTACTCATGAAGCATGGGGATAGCAAACAAACCATATTTATAAAATTCCAATCAAAATTATAAAACTTAAGGCCAAATATACAAATACTTATCTGAAATGTTCCTCCAAGCACTCCTTTGAAGTTCTCTGACTTTTCTAACTCCAACAACATTTACAAGTCTCACAAACTCTAGAAATAATAAAGACTCACAAAGAAAACTTCTCACACACTTTAACACACTCACACACTATAAGACTCTATAAATCTGACCCCCTAGCCGTTTGAAATTAATCCATATTTATAGAGCTTCAAAAATGACCAAGGGTTGCTTCCGACATCTCTTGAAAATTTGGCCTCATTCAATGAATTTTCTTGGAAGCAACCGTGGCACCTGGGCGCCAGTTCAACTGGTTTGGCACTTTTCTTCAATTTAGCCCATTTTGCTCCTTTTTGATATATTTTTGCTCATTTTTACTCTTAAACTCTTTTTCTTACACTTGCAACCAAAAACATAAAAATACCCCTCATTAAAGCATCATATCCTAAAAAAATTGAGCATAAAATGTGCAGAAAAATTAGGTAATTTTAAGGTGGATCAATTCCCCCAAATTTAAATGTTAATTGTCCTCAAATAACATTTCTTACTATATATATATAAAGTATAACTTATGGAAGTGATTTTTAGTTGAATATTTCTATAGTTTTTGTTTTATAAATGCAATAGTGAAACTTTAGAGAATTTTTTAATAACATAAGTTAAAAATAGAATGTAAGAATATTTAGTAATCAAGTTTAAGAATTTTAATTTCCTAAGAATAATTGTAATTTTTCATATTAAAGAAACATAGAAAAATTACGTGAAAAAGAATATCATGAGAACTTTACTAGTAAGGATATTTATACTTCATAAATAAGTTTAGAAATGTAATTAAGTCCTTTTCCTTAAGATGATTTAAGTGAAGCCAATTTTTGATTAGGCATCTTCTAAAGCTTCTCCAAATTTTTTTTTAATTTTTTAATTTTTTTAATTTTTTCAGGATCATTTTCTATCATTTTTTTTTTCTTTTTATGTCATGTGAGGATTACTATATGTGGTTAGCCTTTAAAGATTTTGAACTCCACCATCCTCTTCTTAAAGTTAGAAACCTTTTCACTTTTCTTTGATAAATGTGTATTAGAGTTGAAAAAGATTTTTCATAAAGTCTCAAATCTTTCTTTACAAATAAAAATCTAAGATCTTTAACATTCCTAAAAATACAATTTTTCTTTATTTTAAATAATAAAAGGAATTTTTTTTACTCTTATACTAAACATCTCAAGTCCAGAATTAATCTTATCATTAAAATTTTTCACTTAAGTTTAAGCAATTATTTATAAAAATCAAAAGTATATTTATCTTAAGCTATGTCAACATACCACAAGCTATATTAAAATAGATTTTGAAAATATATTTTACTTTGGACAAATAAGATTTAGTTTTTTTTTAATTTTCTCCCTTCTCCCAAACTTAATTTTAAATTATTTTAGACAAATAAGTTTATAATAAGCATGAATAAAGGAAATTTAAAATTTCTAATCAAGAGAACAGTACTTGTATAATAAAAAAAATGTGCTGAGTAGTTGACAATTTAAATTAAAAATAGAAGCATCATGATAGTTTGCAATGTGAAAGAACTACTCTAACACATATCGAGTTTTAAGTAAAAGAGTAACAAAAGGAGCAGTGAAAATATAAGTACAAAGCAACAAAACATACATAAACAATCTAACATAGAGTAGATCTAGAAATCATAACTACTACATAATCAGAAACAAATCTAATCTTCTTCCTCCTCATCATCATCACAACCAAATGGAATATCTTCATCCATAGATCTACGGCTCTCAAAAGGTGTAAATCAAGGACATGTAGGAAACTCAACTGTATGGTCTCCCTTCATGATTTTCACCATTGTCTCATCATAATTAGCATCATATTCACTCTTTATTCTAACAAAATCTACCATATGATCAATCTTGTTTTCCATATCTTCCATTTGACACTGCATCGAGAACATATCATTATGGTGTTCCAAATATCTTTCACTCAATACATCCCAGAATCCAAATGGAGGCTCAGTTGTAGTAGAAGTAGGTCTAGAAGTAGAAGGTATAGAACTAGAAGCAAAAGTTTCACGTTGGACTCTTTCTCTTGGTTGTCATACACATCAACATTAGCCTTCCCAATTGGCTTAAGTGGCTTAAACCGATCTTCCCAATGTTCAAACTTAAATCTATAGTATTTGCAAATAGTAAATATCGAAGATGGAAATCCAAGACCTAAATTCAAACTAGCTCTCACAGAAGAACTAAGAACATCACAAATAAGAGCATCCACACCTATAGGTTTTCTTTCTTGAATGCAGTAATTTAAAATAGCTCTTTCTCTAGTCACTTCACATAAAATATTTGAAGGAAGGTGGTGAGCATAAATAAAAAAATTTCATCCCTTTGAAGTGGCATTGAGCTTGCAAGATTAAGAATTTACCTTATGTTCATTTCGAATCTTCCAAGCTCCATAGCCATAAGCCAAATATGCTACAATCTGATCCAACTCTGCCTTAGATGGAATGAAATTTGAATAGAAACAATCAATCTCAAGTGGCAAACCATGTATCACATTAATTCTCTCAGTAGTAACTCTACTCCTCTTCCTTGAATAAGCACTTCGTCATCATCTGCTTTAGGTAAATTTACATACAATTCTAAAACCACAGCGATGATGACAACAACAGTAAAGTAAAATAAACTCTCCCATTGACATGCCACAATAATATTCTCTATAGCTCCATCAGGTCGATATAACTTCACTTAGCTATAAAATTTCTCAAAGAAACAAATTTGGCACTATCATAGGATTCTTTTCCTTATCCTCTCTTTGTCTTAAGAGCCATCTAAAATAATTTTGAAGAAAAATTCCAAAAAATTTCAAAATCATGAAAATAGGCTTCTTACAAGCTTTTTAAAGCTAACAAAGCTTAGATCCATGGATTTTTCACCACTAAATCAAATATTTTTGCATATTTTTGGTCTCTACTCAATGTATGAAAAATCCATGGTGAAATCACAATATAACTATGCCAAAATGTAGATCTAACCTTGAAAAGAAGTAATCTGGTGTTTTTAAGCCATGAAACGTGAAGATTTGATCTCTACGAAGCACCCTATAACTGGTTTTCATGAAAAATAGGATAAAGAAGGACTATTGGCGTCAACAATGACATATATTTGGCTTAAATTGAGAAAAAATAGAGTTTCAGCCTATTCAGGTGAATTGGCTCCTATGCGCGGGTTTTGGTGCCTAGGCACCAAGATGTGCAGATGGTCTGGTTCTTATTTTGGTTTTTAAGTGTAACACAACAAGGCAAAGCCTTTTAAACAAAAATTTCTCATTAATTTAACATCACAACACATGTTTATTATTTCCCCAACATCTTCTATTTTCAAATTTTTAATTTTAAATCAATTTCAATATTCTAACATGAGGTTTACACAAACATAAATTTCATTAATAAACTTTCAAATAACAGTACAATATCACACACAAACATAGCCTCCTTTTCATCAATCCATTTGTCCTTACTATACATGGCCACTTGAGCATCTTAATAACTAACCAAGTGGTCGAATTGAAGTTTTATCAGCCACTCCAAGTGCTCATACTGGTGTACATATCATGCAACTTGTTATGTAGATTAGAAAGCTCTTCCATCTTCCCCAACTTGCTTGTTATATTCTTCGAACTCAGTGCTAAGAATCCATTGGGGTATCATTATGCAAAAACTTATTTCCAACTCCATTCTCTCTAATATCCATGGAAGTAAGTAAGATCTCCAACCCTTTCTAAATTCTCTTCTCTGGTTGATATTTATAAGGTATGAAGATTAGGGACGAAGGCTAGGCAGTTTTATGGAGAAGGCATGGAGAAAAACTGCTTTGGGGCAGTTTTCCTACATCTAGAAATGGTGGCGCTGAGGTGTCAGTTTCGGGCCCATAGGTGCCATAATCACAGGACTTTGGCACTTAGGCACCAATTGTTGGCACCTAGGCTCCAGTATCCAGTTGAACACTGATTCACCTAACATAAAATTTCTTCAATTTCTATTCATGTTTAATAACTTAAAAGAATTCTACTAAAAAAAAGGATAGTCATGATACTACAAGGATCAAACATAAATCAAATCACACAGATAATCATGAGTTGCCTCCCATGAAGTGCTTGGTTTAACGTTGTCAACAAGACATATCCAAATATTTTACTCAGATAGACCCAACATCAAAATCTCTTTATAATAGCGCTTATTTTCTCCAATGTAAGGCTTCAACCTACATTCATTTGCTTGAGTTATATGTCCAAATTTTGGATCTTTAATCTCCATAACCTTGTAAAAATAAACTTTGGTCACAATAAATGGCCCCATCCACTTGGACTTAAGTTTTCTGGGAAATAATTTCAATCATGTATTGAATAATAAAACTTCTTGTCCAAGCTCAAAATTCTTCTTTAATATCTTTTGATCATGCTACATTTTCATCTTTTCTTTATAAATTTAAGCAATTTCTAAAGATTCATTCCTAATTTCCTTGAGCTCATTTAATTATAAAAATCATTTTTCTCCAGCATCCTTCAAATTATAATTAAATTATTTTATAACCTAATAAGCTTTATGCTTTAACTGAACTAGTAAATGACAAGCTTTTTCAAATATGAGCCTATATGGAAACATTTCTATATGAGTTTTATAAGCAGTTCTATAAGCCCATAATGCAGAATCAAGTCTATTAGACCAATCAATTCTATTAGGATTTACGGTTTTCTCCAAAATTAGTTTAATTTCACGATTTGATACTTCTACTAATCCATTAGTATGAGGGTTATCACCTATGGCAATTCTATGATTAATTCCATATTTTTTAAGTAATGTGTCCATTCTAAAATTCTTAAAATGACTTCCCCCATTAGTAATGATCACACTTGGCATTCCGAATCTAGTAAAGATATTTCTGTTTAGAAATTTAGAAACACTCACAGCATCACAGTGAGGCACTGAGGCAAAGATATAGTTTCAATCCATTTAGACATATAATCCACAACCAATAACATATAAGTCTTTCCTAAAAATGATATAAATGGTCCCATAAAATTCAAAGATCTAACATAAAAAATTTGAACTTCTTAAGTAAAATTTAGGGGCATTTCGTATCTTTTAGAAATATTTCCTACTCTCTGACATCAATCATAAGTTTTCACATAATTTTTAACATCCTTAAACTATGTAGGCCAATGAAATCTAGTGTGTAAAATTTTAAATGCAATCTAATCTATTCCAAAGTGTCCCTCTAATTTAGATTTATGACATTTTTTTATAATTTCTAAGGTTTCATTAATTGGTACACATCTTTGAATGATTGAATAATGACATTTCTTATATAAATAAGGGCCCTCCCAAAAGAAAAACCATGCATCATACATAAATTTCTTTTTTTTGGTGGCTTGTTAGTCCGTATGGTAGAATATTGCTAAGAAGTTAACTATATCTGCATACCACAGTATATGCCACTCAACAACAACATAGAGTTGGTCATCAGAAAAATTATCATTTATGTTATCTTCATTGTTCTTTTCTATTCCATGTTCAAGTCTTGATAGATGATCAACAATTTGATTATCAGCTCCTAAAATTAAATTCTTGCAAAAGAAGGACCAATCTGATTAATCTTGTTTTCACATCCTTTTTTGACATAAGATATCTAATAACAGAATGATTAGTATGCACAATAAATTTAGCTCCAATTAAATATGATCTAAATTTATCAAAAGCATATATTATTGCTAATAGTTCTTTTTTAGTTGTTGGGTAATTAATTTGAGCTTCGTTAAGAGTTTTGGTGGCATAATATAAAACTTTAAAATTCTTATCATATTTTTGTCCTAAAACAGCTCTAATAGCGTAATCACTTGCATCACACAATAACTTAAATATTTTTTCCCAATCAGGTGAAACAATGATAGGTGTCGTAATTAAATTTTTCTTTAATGAATTGAAAGCTTTAAGAAAATCATCATTAAAATCAAACTTAGTATCTTTTTCTAAAAGATGGAAAAGAGGCTTAGCAATTCTAGAAAAGTCTTTAATATACCTTCTATAAAATCTAGCATGTTCTAGAAAACTTTTTACCTCAGTTACTAAATTAGGAGATTGTAATTTAGCAATAATTTGATTTTTTGCTTCATCCACTTCCATTCCATTTTTAGAAATTTTATGTCTCAATACAATCCCTTCTGTGACCATAAATTGACTTTTTCCCAATTGAGAACTAAATTCGTTTCTTCACAGTATTTTGGAACCTCTGCTAAATGTTCTAAACATGAATCAAAAGAGGTTCAAAAAACTAAGAAATCATCCATGAACATTTCAATTCCTTTCTCAATTAACTCACAGAAAATAGACATCATACACCTTTGAAAAGTTGCAAGTGTGTTACATAAATCCAAAATCATTCTTCAAAAAATAGAAGTCCCTTGTGGACTTGTAAATGTAGCCTTTTTTTTTATCGTTTGGAGCAATAAGTATTTGGTGGTAACTAGAATATCGATCCAAAAAGCAATGGTATTCATGTCCTACTAGCCTATCCAATATTTGGTCTAAGAAAGGTGAAGGAAAGTGATCCTTCCTAGTGGCAGAATTTAATTTTCTATTTTCAATACAAATTAGCCAACCAGTGACTTGTTTTGTTGGAATTAATTCATATTTTTCATTTACGACTACCGTTACTCCTACTTTCTTAGGAACACAATGAATCTGATTAACCCATGCACTATCTGGAATTGGATAAATAATCCCAACATCCATTCACTTCAAAATTTCTTTTTTTACCACTGCTTTCATCATTGGATTTAATCTCCTTTGAGAATCAACCTTGGGTTTACAATCATCTTCCATTAAAATTTTGTGCATACAGATTAAAGGATTAATTCATTTAACTTCTACTAACGTCCAACCAAAAGCTTTTTTTATAATTTTATAATTTTTTTAATAATTTTTCTTCCTTATTTTTAGTTAACTCTCAGGATATTATAACTGGTAAAGTAGATGAATTTTTTAAGAATGCATACTTTGAATGCGTAGGAAGAACTTTCATCTCAAGTTTAGGAGGTTTTTCTATTGAAGGGATAAGAGATTTACTATTTTCAGCAGTATCAAAAATCTGAAAGTTTTCCTAAACATAATTAATATCCTCAGCATTTATCTCTGATGCTTTTATTCAAAATCAACTTCAGTTTCACTATCAATTCCTCCCTGATCTAATATCACTTCATTTTCTTCCTCAGAAATGACTTCACTTTTTTCTTGATAATGTTTATCAATCATATAATCTAAAATATCTATCTTATAATATTTTTCTTTAACAGAAAACCTCATTGACTTCAGAACATTAAATGTTACTTTCTAGTCATTAACTCTCATGGTTAACTCTCCTTTCTGCACATCAATCATAGCATACACAATAGCAAGAAAAGGACTCCCCAAAATAATAGGAATTTCTTTATCTTCTTCCATGTCTAACACAATGAAATCCACTGGGAAGATAAATTTATCCACCTTAACAAGTACAACTTCTACAACCTCTCTAGGATAAGTAATAGAATGATCAACTAACTGAAGGGTTACAGTAGTGGGAGAAATCTCTCTTAAGTCCAACATTTGAAAAATTAATAAAGGCATGAAATTAATTCAAGCTCCCCAATATTAATGTTTAATGAATTTTCTAAGAATGCATATTTTAAATGCATAGGAAGTACTTTTATCTCAAGTTCAAGAGGTTTTTTAATTGAAGGGATTAGAGATTTACTATTTTCAGTAGTATTCAAAATTTTAAAGTTTTCATGAACATAATTAGTATCCTCAACATTTATCTCTAATGATTTTTCTTCAAAATCACTTTTAATTTCACTATCTAGTGCTTCATGATCTAATATAACTTCATCTTTTTCCTCTGAAATGACTTCACATTTTTCTTGGTAATGTTTAACCATCATATAATCAATAATATCCATCCTATAAACCATGAGAATGAGGGGTAACTCTTTAATGTCAATCCCTAACCCACTTACGAGTTTGGGACATAAATTACTTCTCACATACCTAGATACCGTTCTCATCATTGCTCTTACCACCAAGACCCTCTGACTTACACCAACCCAATGATCCATATGTGTCATTTAAAATGTCCTCAATTAATGCAAGGGTTTGAGTGTAAGGTTCAAGCCCAAATCCCTAAGCATTGGGTTTGATAGTAGGTTAAGTTATAACAGGAATTTTTGTTAGTGATTTAATTAATTGGAAGGTTCCTGAAACACATCTTCAGCAAATCAAAGTAATTCTAAGTGGCTTCTAAAATATCCAAAAACTTATAAGGATGTCCAATGAGTGACTCTAGGCATCCTTAGAATCTTTCAGATTATTTTGAATTCCTTTAATCTTTCTTTGTTGTTAAATTAATCATCCTAGGTTGAACTAAAGTTGCATTGTTGTATTTGAATTTGTGCTCAATGTCTTAACTAATTCATGATCTAAGGTCAAGTAATTAACTTCAACATTCAATTGAGAGCTAAGTAAGTGAACCCCTGCCTGGGGTATGCTTATAGCACTTGGGGAATTCACATACATACTTGATTTTGTAGTGTTCTATAATGTTTTATTATTAGTTTTGTGTAATTAATCTTCAAATGTATTTTGATCAAATCTAACTTACTAACGAGCTCTTAAAGGGTTCAAGGGTAAATTTACAATTTTAAAAGGCTTTAAGAAGTGTATTTTATTTTTATTAAAAGACTGAATATGGTTCACTCATTGATTGAGGGGTTTTATATCAGTGTTTAATTGATCTTTAAATTCATGCCCTCTACTTTAGAATCATTCAAACTCTACTTCTTCTGAAACTCAATAGTTTAAATAATTACAATTTTACCCTTCTTGTACAAAGGTGGTGAGTGAGTTGCTACCTTATTGCCCTATATATTTCACTCATTCCAACAAATTAATTATCGTCATTTAAGTCCCTCTCTTCTGATTTAATCCTAATAAATTATAGTTAAAGTGCAAAATTCCTAAAATTACAAATCCACCCTAGGATTCAAACACTCGAACTCTCAAATTATAAGTTCAATGGTCATGCATTTTCACTAACCTTCTATTCATAGATTAATTAAGTTAAAAGTGAAGAAGTTACAATTTTTTTAACTATTTATTTATTTTTTATAATTATTTATACTCAAAATAGGCAATTTCACATGATAATTAATTTAGCTACTCAAATTAATTTCTCTATCCTTAATAAATTTATTTGAATTTGTTGAAGGTCAGGAGACTAATCAGAGCAATTTTGGAGATTTTTTAAAGTCAAATCAAATTTTTATAATTTTTTAAATGATTTTTGAAAGAAAACAAATAGAGAATATACTTGCATTTTAAATCAAATTTTTATTTTTACTAGTTCCCTTAACCACTGAGAACTCAGAAACTTGATTTTGTATTTTTATGATTTATATTTTATTTTTAATAATTGTTTTAATAAAATAATAACATTTATTTTACAAAATAGGGATCTTATGGTTAAGAGTGTCTTCTGACTTTGAAAAAATCAATGAACACTCCTAATGTTAAAGCTAACAAACCCTCAAATTTCCAAGTTGTGGTAATACATATTTAATTTTTAATATTTAAAATAAGTCTTTGGATAAAAAATTAATTTATATAAAAAATTTAAATAAATATTCTTAATTTTTCCTTTAGTAATTTTTCATCTATTCATTGAGCACTGGGATATTTTTATTTAATTATTTTGTTTTTTACAATAAGATATGATTTTTCAAAGTTTAAATCAATTTCTGGAATTAATTAAACCAAAAAATCCCATTTTTTAGCATAACCATGTGGTGCTAACTCGTCCTTCACCACTCAGAAGGAAGACACAAACAAAACCATGGTAAAACTCCCATAAAGTAAGAATAATAATGATATAATACCAAAATAACATAACACTATAGCATGACAAGGCAAATGACACCGCGAAATAGGGTCAATACTAACTAAACATTACTGTAATAATAAGTGAATAATGTGAGAATAAATAGAAAATGGAGGAGTAGTGTTAATACCACTCGGTTACTACCAAAATAACACATGAATAACACAGGTACTTCATTTTCCCAAAATTCACATAAGCCATAAACTGCCCAATTTAAAATATCAAAATCTTGCTCGATACTTAATGAAATTAAAAATAGTTTGATCCTAGACCATCATTTAAGCATGAAGAACACATCTATATGCCTTGATCATAATAGTTTGAAAATTTTCTTCATAAAGGTCCAAACTTGAGGCAAAAATGGAGTTTTCGGGTCAATACATTTGTCCAAGAGGTGAGGCCTCCATTAGATGGTTGCAGAAGCTTTGGTTGAGTCCCGTGAACTTGCTTTAAGCATTGGTTTTCTCCAGTAATAGGTCTAAGTACAAAATTGAACAAATCATTGTTCAACCTTGGTCATGAGCAAGGTTGGAGAGCTCTGGAAGGAGGAATTTTGATGGGGAACAAGGTTTTAAAGTGTTGTGAAGGTTAGGGAACAATTTATTTGAAATTTTGTTGGGATTAATGTTGGTGACTGAAAAATGCCATGGTTTTGGATTTCAAAATCAAGGCTTGACACTGACCAGTGGCTAAGGATGTGGGGGATATGTTTAAGGCTTGGAAGAGGGTCTGGGTGATTTTTGACAGGGATTTGCCAAGGTATTGAGGATGTTCATTTTTGGCCATGGAGGGATCCTTGTAGGCAAAATGATGGTGGTCGACTAGCTTGGCCAATTAATGGAAAAGAGTGCTGAGGTGGAGGAATCCAATGTTCAAGATCCAATGGGAGTTATCCAAGTAAGGTGGGTATGGTTCAAATTTTTTTTTCCATGAGGGACTCTTGGGTTTAGAGTTTTCTGGCGACCAAGAAGATAGACAATGCAATGCATTATCAAGTATTCTGAGGTGGATAAATGGTGATATGTTTCAGAAGCTAAGTAGGCTATAGCATAGAAAAGTGAGTGGGACAAAAAAAGGGAATCAATCATGTGCAATTTGAGGGTTCTTTGGTCCATGGCATAAAAATTGGTTTGGCTAAGTTGACATGATGGCTGACCCCCTGAGCTTAGGATGGGTTAGAGGTGATTAAGCTTCAATAAAAAAGATATAGGCTAGATTTTGATTTAAATGAACTACAAAAGGTGAAAGAAACCCTTGGCCAAGAGTGGGAGGCATGAAAAGAAGTTCCTCGTTTTTTCCAATTAAAGAATGTTCTTTGGGTGTAGAGTGAGGTACAAGGTCAAATTGTCCTCATCCATGTCAATTAAGCCAAATTAAGAGGCAAAAGACATCATTTAGCCCATTTACGTGTTAATGGGAGTTGTATTTTGGGTGTATTGTGATGTTATAGTTGGAAAAAACACAGTGAAAATGTGAAGGAAGAGTTATTCAATGGTTTCAAGGTTCTTGGAATTATTTGGGTTGTTAACATGGACTCATATGGAATGTTGTTATTGTTCTTGCATTGCTGTAGTATTGGTGGCAAATCGCAACAGAAATCTCCTAAAGGTAGGGTTGTTTGGTATTCTATAGAGTTTTGCGGAGTTCTGTGGAGTTATAAGAGTGAATGTTGAGGTTTTGGTAAGTGTTAATAGATTTTAAGAACTTGGTGTTATTTGGTTGTATTTGTGATTCTTGGGAATCTTTGGATGTAGGACTGTGGGAAAGGCCAAATTGTGTAGCTTAAATGTAAAGCGCTGGAGTAAATTTTATTTTATTGATGGAAAAATCAGCAATTTGGTGTTTTTACAGGTGTACCATGGTAATCCTTGGTGTTATCACCGATTATTTGGCAAAGGCAGATGGTATTGACAATGAATTGTGGTTGTTGTGGTGTTATTACACTGCAATTTTGGGTTCCATGGTGTTATCATGCGGCATAAGCGGGTATGGTCTTATTCACGTGCATATTTTGGTTTTATGGTGAGTGTATTATGGAATTGTGGCATGATTCCATAGCATTATGGAGAGAGCGTGGAGGTGGTGTTATTACAGGTTGGATTACAATTGTATTTTTGTGTTATTTGAGGTTTTCAGCAATATTTAGTGCTAGTGTTCAGGGATTTTGGCTAGCAGTGTTATTTGTCTCAGAGTCGTTGTGGTATTTGGTGTTATTGGGGATATTTTGGTGTTATTTACTCAAGTTTATAGCAAATTGAGCCCAAATGGACCTATACTCATTTCCTATCCAAATTTAACTCATATTCACATGGAAAAGCACAATTGGTGACTTGGTGAACCCTTTGGCCTGATCAATTTGGCAAAACCTAACTTGAATTTTGGATTTGATGAAGTTAAATTAGATTCGAGGTTGATTTGGGTTTTAATTTGGTAATTTTTTATTTGAGTTTGAAATTTGGTTTAAATTTATTTGATTTGAAATTTGGGTGCAATTTGAGGAGAATTTGGTGTTTTGAATCAAATTTGGGTATAATTTGGTGATTTTGATAAAACATGAGATAATTGGGTAGAGTTGAATTGAATTTTGAATTTTTGTGCGCCCATTAAAGATTTGAGTTGGAATTTGATGTAAATTGGACTTGATTTTAAATGTAGTATGACATTATAGTGAATTTAATGTGAATTTTTCAATTTGGTGTCCATGGGAACTGGGTTCAAAATTTGGATTTGATTTTGGGTTGACAATTTGTATAATTTGGAGCAAATTTGGTGAGGGGGAGTGCAGTGTATGTGAAGTGGTGAGTAGGCCACCTAGGGTTGCCCTAAAATCTGTTGATCTTATGGGAACTCATTCTTGAGTTTCCACGTGGTGGTCTCAATCACCCAAGTGCTGCAGGTTTAGGACCACCCATGTGGGACTTCAAAAAGAGCTAGGAAATGTTTTAAATTTCTAGGTCGGGTGGAATTCATCACTAGTTATTTAGGATAATCAATAGGATAGTCTTATGAGTAGACCCTAGGCTTCTAAAGAAGAGAATAAGACCTCATAAAAAAATGAGGTCAACAAACTGTAGCAAATGTTTCTCACCATCCTCTTTTATATCGTAATTGAACTCTTTAAAAACCCAAAATGTTTTTTACTCCACATCAAATGGCAAGTGATAGGTCTAAAGATATGCTACTTCTATATTCATGTTTAATGTCTATTTTTAGTGATATTGTGCTTTAATGTAAGGTATTTCAATTTTTTTATTTCAGTACAATAAGTTAGGGAAATTGGAGCCAAAAGAAGCAAAAAGAAAGGAATTTGGAGTAAAAAAAGAGGCATTATAAAAGTTGACCTGGTACCTATGCATCAGGATCTGGCACTTAAGCACCCATATACAAAAACAGTGCCGCTAGAAATGGTTTCTCCTGCAAATTCATTAAATTTGGATGAATTTTGAAAATATACGAGAGGCACTCTTGAAAATTTTGCCCTATGCTATACAATAGTGATTTTATTACTGAAAAAGGGGCGGCAAATAAGAAGAGGAGAGTAAGTGAAGAAAAGTGAAATAGAAGATTGTCACATAGAGTTTTAAGAGGAGAGGGGAAGTGAGAGATTTCTTCTTCATTACATTTCTAAGAAAGAATTGAGTGATATTTTAAGGAGAGAAAGTGATTCAAAGGAACTTTAAAGGATTTTTTTGGGGAGGAGATTTAGATAAGTAGTTTGCAATTTGCTTATTTTTTGTCTTGTTATGTAAACTTATTTTTATATATAAATCCATGTTTTGTTGTATCTTCCTCATGAGATTTAAGTAATTTGCTTTATTTTAAATTTTGTAATGTGAAAAAATTATGTGAAGAATTGAAATTGTTTAGAAGCTTTTTAATTTCATAATTGATTTGATTCAAAATTCAAACTTCATTTACTTAATCAATCTGGCCAATTTTTAAGTTAAAATTTTTTTGTGAAACATAATGATCTAAAAGAGCTATTCTTTCCGAAATAAAGTAAAAATCGCATTTGATCTTATGTATGAGAATGTAGTTCATGTGATTAAGTGCAAATAAATAAGGAAATAAGTTTTGATGGGAGTAAATTGGTAATTCTAGAGTGACAAGCTAGAACCTCCAATTTGATCTAGAAGTTGAGAATCTAAGGCTAGATGTTAGCCTCCATATGAAGGGATAGTGGGAACTCTAGAGTGAGAGCTAGTATCTTCCCAGTCTAACTAAGGATTTATGAACTTAACTCTAGATTAACAAATGTTGTTTATGCACTTATAAGAGGATAAAGAATGGGTATGCTCTTATTTGGCACAATGTAATATATAACAATTTTAATTATTTACTTATTATAATCTCATTGCAAGGGGTAGAATACTTTCAAAAATTTGAACTCTTATTCATAAAACTTAGTTTTAGTGAACTTAAATATTACTTTGAGTTTAGAGAAAAGAGTAGTAGATATAATTTAATTAGTTTAAAAATTTTTTTTTGACCTGTATTCCTAGTTAATTTTTCCGTAGTTTAACTAAAGTTTCTTTTAGTTAATATTATAAGAATTCCAAACTTCCTTATGGGATCAATACTTAGGACTCCTTTAGAGCTCTATATTACTTTTGTGATATGTATACTTGCATTAGCATCCTAGCAAATATTTGAAATTGATAAATAATACCTTAAATTGCTAGGAGTAGCAGCCATAAAGATTTAAAGAAATATTAACTATCTTGAATTATATTATTGTTATGGTTGCCGCAACAACTAGATTGAATCAAGTATTTGGTGCTGTTGCTAGGAAAGTGATGAAAAAATTTCTTTTTAACTTATAAGACTTTATTTGAACTGTAAGACTTATTTTAAGAAAATTGCAGTATAGTTACTATATAAATATAAGTTCTTATTTGTGTGCTTATTTTAAAGATCTGAAGAAGAATATAAATTATAAATAATAATGAGATTTGTATTTTTCTATTTTTCAGTTTAATTTTATTTACTTTACTGAACTTTTATTTGTGTATGTGTAGTTAAGTGTTTGAAGGATTAGTGCTTTATGATTATGAATTAGAACAAACTATAAGAAAAATTTGAAAAAAGAAAGAACTTCACAATTCAAACAAAATGAAAAACCATTTAAATAATCAAAATATTGAAAATGAACATCAACACGGACAAAGACCTTTAAGAGATTATGCTAATCCTAAAGCAGATGTAATTCACTTAGGTATGCAAACTCTTGTTGTAGCTGCTAATTCATTTGAACATAAACTTGCTATTATCCAAATTGTGCAAAATAATTAGTTTGGGGGAATACCATTTGAAGATCCTAATTTACATATTCCTAAATTTCTAGAATTGTGTGCTACATTTAAATATGTGATCCACCTGAAAATTACTAAATTTAGTGTACATTTCATGATCATTTTATGTATAATTTTAATGATATTATCCTTTAAAGGATAGTATTTTGCATGTTTTGTCTTCATGTATAAGAAATAGAGTTTTAGCGAAAATGGAGCAAAAATAGAGTCATTTGGAGTCAAATCAGGCAATGAAGAAAATTTTGACCTGACACATTTTGATATGTCTTTCTATGCTTAATCTCCTTTACATTTATCACATATTTTGAATGAAATTACACTTTAAAGAAAGGTTATTTTGATGTCTATTTGTATTTATATCAATTTGGAGTGCAATAGAACTGAAATGGAGCGAAACGAGACAAAATGGTGGAGTTGGCCTAGACACCAGTGATGATGAGGAAAAGGCTTTAGATGACTTTTGGTGGTTTTGATATGATCTGGAATGCTCTATATGACTATGCATGCCCCTTGGAGTGGCTAAATGAATCTAGACACTTAGAGTGGCTTTTGAATGAAGAGATGTCTCTTGTGGAGAGAAAGTGTGTGTTTTTTGGATGAAGAGATGTGTCTCTTGGAGAAAGGTTTTTTGCTTCTCTTTAAATAGAGAGGCCTGGTGTCTCTACTGAAAAGTAATTAGTGGAGTCTAGAGAAGAAATTAGGAAGTTTTTAGGAGGAATTTGGCTTGAGTTTATGGAGATATATATTTCTTCATTTTTTGGAGAGATTGGTCAGGTATTTTGAGAGATGTGAGTAAGGAAGTATGAGCAATGCATGGATCAGAAGGAGACTTTGTTGAAGAGATTTTCCTTTTTTCTTTTAGAGGGAAAAAGCTAAGTATTGTGTTCATCATTATCTTGTAATTGTTGTAAACACTTTCTAGTGGATTTTTTTTATTTAAATAAAGTTTTCTATTATGTTTTATTCAAGCTTCATAAGTAGTTTTATTTACTCTTTTCATTGAATATGAAGTAGTGGCATGTGTAAGAAAATTTTTTTCATGATAGAATTATTTTTATTTTCATGTGACGAGTAATATCTCCCATTGTAAACACTTTCTAGTGGATTTTCTTTGATTTAAATGTGATGATATTTTTACTGGTCCTTCACTTACTTTACAAATTGGTGGCTTGTATTGTTAAAACCTATTGTGGAACTTATAGACCCAAAAGGGCTAAGATTTCTTGACTTGTAAGTATCACATTCTGCCTTGGTAAGAGCAGTCGAGATCGGCCAACGGGGGGTGAAAATAAATATGGAGATACTATTTCATAGGCGTAGAATTGAAGTTTCTAGGGTGACAGGCTAGATTATTTTATCAATTTGGTCTAGAGATTAAAACTAAGGGTCACTGGTAGGTCTTATAGAGATGAAAAAGTGGGTAATTTTGGAGTGAGTGACTAGAACCTACCCAAAACTACAGTACATGCCAACACCAACTTTAGATTAGCCAATGTTCTTTACACAATCAAAAGAAGTAAAGAATATGTATGCTTCTATTTTACAATACAACAATATATTTTAAGCATTTTATTTCTATACATTATCTAGGTTAATGCATGATAAGGGTAGTCTTTAACATCTCAAAATTCTCTGAACCAATTAATCCAGATAAGTTATCTTTAGAATTAATTTTTGCATTTGCTAGATAAAACACCATCTTAATTGACAATACAAATTAATGCTTGATATTAGTAGACTAGAATTAGCCTAAGAAATTTCTTACCTTGCTTCTATGTGAGATCGATACCCTGGTTTTAAAAGAAAACCCTGTATTACTTGAAATGATACGTATACTTGCATAGTACCCCTAATGTGTAAACAATTTTCTAAATTTACTAACCTTTCAATTTTGCACAATAGCCGCTAAATATGAATTTAAGTCAAGTTTTTGGTCATCTTTTGGAAGCTAAATTACTGCATAATTGTGGGTAAGGTCAAGTTTTTGGCGCCTTTGTTGGGTAAGCTTCGGTAAGAACTTTAGGAGAATTTTTAATTGAACCTGTAAGACTTAGATTTGGAAAGTTTAGTGTGATTATATAGTGTATTTAATTATTGTGTGTTTATTTTAAAAATATAAAAAAATTAAAAATACCAAATATATTTTTGAGTGTTTCAAACACTTGAAATCTTTTATATTAGTTAAGTCTCTAGATTTGTATTCGTAGTTCAAGGGCTGTAGACCTTGAATCTTACAATTTAGAAATAAAAAGAACTATTAAGGGGATAAGGAAACTGAAAATAACTTAAAAAGTTGTTGTAGAAATAATGAAATATTATGAATATGATATGCTAAATATTTTAACTTCTCAGGTTGCAAATTTTTCAAGAAAGTTGGATCACTATGGGTGTGTCAATCTCAAGAACCTCTGTTCATTAAAGAAAACTAATTTGGATATTTGGTTGACACTAAATCATTTGAAACTATGCATGAGATAGAAAATCACTCAAACAATCCTTTTTTGATTACTACAACCCAAGCTGGGAGATTCCTTCCAACTTTAAATGGAATAACAATTATGAAAGAGGAAAACAATCATGGGATTACAATCAAGATGATCCTTTAGGCATTTAGAATAATCAGAAAACTATAACTTTGGAATTCTTTTCCTTTTGAATTTAACTCCAACCTACTTTATGTGGAGTAGGAGATGTCTATCATAGAGGTTGTTTATCAAATGGAAAGTCAGTTGAAAAGTCAAAGGGTTGTTATAATGAATATAGAAAACCAACTGTAGCTGGTTTTTAACTCAATTAATATTAATCCTCTAGATATTTTACCTAGTGAACTTGAGATAAACCATTAGGAGAATAATGGTGTTCAAGATAAAATTATCAAACTAAAAATTAAAAGAGAATTGGAGGACATATTTCAAAAGAGGAGATGGAGATTGAAAGACTAATGGAAGAAATTCCTAAGGAATTAGAAAAAAGCTATTTCATCAACCAAGTTTAATATAGAAAGACCTCCACTATATAATAAGTACCAATGAGATGACTTATAACATAACTTGTGATTGAAGAATATCGCAGTGAAATTTGATATAGGATCTGAATCATCTGGGGAGAATCTATCTCAAAATTTAGGAGACATAGAATTATCATATAGTGATCCATTTTTCATGATATTTAAGGATAATATTAAAATGCAAATTGAGAATACTAGAAGAAGAATATTTGATCTAGAATGGAACAATAAATGAAAACAGTTTGAGATGTTTGAAAAAAAGCTAAAATTTGAGGATTTAATAAGAATCCCAAGATCAGGAAAATATTGGGAGATTGATTGGAGTATACTTAAATGGAAAATTGATTTGAGAGGAAATCCTTTATTGGGCTAGTGACATTAAATCAAGTACTTCGTGGGAGGCAACCCATGGTTATCAGTGTGGTTTGATTTAGTATATTTGTAAGTTTTGATTATTTATGTTGTGTTGTGCTTGCTTTAGTGTGGATTGATCATTTTGATTGATGTTGGTGGATGTTGAGATTGTTTATGAATTGATTTGATCTCTTTGTGTGTCATGAGGAAGGTGATTCCTTAACTTTTTAATATGGCTAGACTTGTATGTGTTCTCTTGTAGACTTGGATTGACGAGTCCACAATGACTCGGGTTTTAATTGGACTTGAGTTTTACAGGAGCATATTGAGTTTATATTGTGATAGTTCCATTTAAATTCTATTACATCCTTTATATGACCTTTTTTCCATTCAGTAGGGTCATGAACTTACTTGATGAACAAAATGTGGATGATCTTGTACTATCTTTATAATTTTTAGAGGTACTTACTTTAAGGCATAAGTGATGCCTAAGGTTCGTGCGTGCTAGCCAATATATCAGGGATAATCGTATCCATGGGATTAGACTCTATAAATCATTTATAAGTACCCAATTTATCAGTGTAATGATTCCATTAGAAATTGGAACTAATGTATTGAGGTGTGATGAGTTAAAGGAAAAATTAACCTCATTTATCATGTGTGTTTGTGTTTGCATTACAACAAATAAAGAACTTGGAGAAAAATTTAAATATTAATTTTTATGCTGCTTCATGTTATGCTTTTTAGACATTACTTTAGTTCAATCTTATCTTAGCATGTTTAGTTTAGATTAACTTTCTATTGCAAATTTTTCTTTCTTGATGAATGCTTGTAGATGTTTCTGATAGACATTTGTGGTAGATATAATTGCTGAGCTATTATTCTTCCTGCTTAACTTTTCTGTATTGAAAGCTATACATATTAAAATCGAGTTTGGGTGGAGGACGAAAAATAAATTTCAAAATTAGAATACTTTCTTTTAGTTTAATATTATTGACATCATGTTTTAGGCTAGATTTACTTTTTCCTGCAGTCATTCTATCCTGATTGTGCATGTATATGAATTTGATAGGATGTTGTAGTAGCTGGTAGATTTAGCTTTTACTTTTTCTTCTTGCTACACTTTATGGAATTGACTGCAATATTTTAAAATTTAAGTTTGGGGAGGAAGAAAAATGAGTTTCAAAGTTAAACATTATTTTTCCTATGTAGCATGTATTTAATTTGACATCACTTTTAAAATGATTTATGGTATGTGGTGTTATCTTTAGGATGCTAAACTTATGATTTTTAGGAATTATATAAAAAAAAATTAGTAGATAAGTTAGTAAAAAGGATGAAACTAAAGTTATGATGTTTAGTATAAAATAGCCGGGAAATGAGTTTTCTATTTATAGTAGGAAAAATAGAGTTTTTTGAAAAAAATAAGGATTTTTAGAATAATATTTTTTTAAGAAATTTAGATTCTATGAAAATTATTTTTCAAAAACTATTAAAAGATGATGACACCCAGAGGGATGGTTGTTTGGTGGGGCCCGATCCACTGCCAATTCCCGTCGTGTCAGATGTGTGTCTTTTTAATTGAAAGGAGTCGCCACTCTGTTTATCTATTTATGTTGCCCTGATCTCCAGTTAACTCTTTCTCTTGAATCATGTCAAGGATTTTAAGATTTGAAAATAATATGAGAAAGAAGGAAAGGGCTAAAAATAAAAAATATGAGAAAAAGAAATGTTGAAAGAATTTTTACTTATGATGAACATTATAGAAAAATGATTTATGTTATAAGGAAAACAATATTAAAAAAAATAACCTAAGATTTTAGTAGCATCACCTATTAAGAGTGCTTAATTTTCCAAGAGGAGCAAGCTTCTATAGTTAATTAAATCTTAGGCAGTTAAAACTGTCTAAGAAAACTCCTGATTGTCGTTAACACTTATTTTCCTAAGAAATGTGAAAGTCAAAGAAAGAAACATCAAATGTTTTATTCCTAGGGTAATAGGTTCTAAAAATCTGATTCCACCCTAAAGGTTTTGTTTTGTTTTATTTGTTCATGTCATTTCATGTCGTCTTGTTTTGTTTTGTTCGTGTTTGTCATGTAATGTAGTTTTATTTTGTTCTATTTTTTTTTGTCATGTCATGTTGTGTTGTTTAGTTTTTGTTTTGTTTTATTTTTGTCATGTTGTGTTGTTTTGTTTTTTGTTTTATTTTAGTTTTGTTTTCTTAAAATTTACTTCAGAATGTCGTTATGCAAAACAATGTTAGCAGACCCTACAACATGCAAAGGAAATCTAAAGCGACTTTTTTTTATGTCTCCAGTAAACCTGCAAAA
This sequence comes from Phalaenopsis hybrid cultivar, assembly GCA_002079205.1. NCBI lineage: Eukaryota > Viridiplantae > Streptophyta > Magnoliopsida > Asparagales > Orchidaceae > Phalaenopsis > Phalaenopsis hybrid cultivar. Next base: position 66,425 of record JXCR01148688.1, on the reverse strand, counting down.
CAAAACATGATTAACATGAAATCATTTTGTTAGATTTGTCAGTTTTAATGAGTTATTTAATTGGTTGAATAATTTTTAAATGACCCGGTCAAGATGTCTATGGCTCCGTCGTCCCGGGGCTGTAAAAATATTAAGATTTACTTAATTCGAAAGGTCTTTAAACCAGGATCGGAAGATTCTTGTAATCAGCCAAAGATTACGTCGTCCAAGAAATCTTCATAAATTTGAACATAGATGTTCAAGTTGCGTTTGGTGAACTTTGTCAATTAGGGTTCAATTAAAGTTTTAATGTCTTATTCAGATTTTACGGGTTGTAAAATTTTAGGCTGTTTACGATTTATTAGTCGATTAGTTTTTTTGGTCATTATTGTTATTTATTTTTGTTTGGGATGACCCGATCAGGATCCCGTGGTTCTGTCATCCAGAGTCATTATGTTTGAGGTTTGATTAACCACAAGTGGTTCGAAGATATTTTTTTAGCAACCATGGGTTACCTCCTCCAAAATATCTTTTCAAACCTAGTTGTATTTTTAGGTTCAAGTTTAATTTTTTTTATTTATTAAAGTGAATTTGATGTCATTTATGTTGGTGAGTTAGGATTTTATGGTGTCATTTGTTTTAGGTCCGATGTCGATTAGAAGTTTATTTGAGACCTAAGATATAGGTTTAATGTCGGTGAAGCTTGAAGATTGATGTCATTATATTGGTTAGAGCCTAAGCTATGAAGATGATTTAGGTTCAATATAGATGGAACATAAAGTTTAAGTCCAATGTAAGTAATATTTAAGATAATTTTTTATCAATGTAGGTAGAACCTAAGGAATAAAATGGTTTAAGTCCAATGTGGGTAGTACTTAAGATAATTCATGTTCGACGTAGGTAGAACCTAAGGATTAAAATGGTGTACGTCCAATGAAGGTAGGACTGAAGGTGTTTTAGGTTCATTGTAGATAGAACCTAAGGATTAAAATGGTTTAAGTCCAATGTAGGTAGGACTTAAAATGACTTAGGTTCAATATAAGTAGAACCTAAGGTTTAAAATGGTTTAAGTCCAATGTATGTAGGACTTAAGATCATTTAAGTTCAATGTAGGTAGAGCCTATGGATTTAAAATGGTTTAAGTCCAATTTAGGTAAGACTTAAGATGATTAAGCCTAGTGTAAGTAAGGCTTAATAAGGTTAATTAATTCTAATTAAGGTTAAACTTAATTGAGGTTTTTAAGTTAATTAAGCATATTAATGTAAGGCTTAATGGGGTTAATTAGGTCTAATTAGGGTTAGAACTAATTGAGGTTTAAGTTTTATTAAGCCTAATGTACGTGAGGCTTAATGAAGGTTAATTAGGTCTAGTAGGGTTAGACCTAATTGAAGTTTAGGTTGATTAAGCCTAATGTAAGTAAGGCTTAATGGAGTTAATTAGGTCTAATTATAGATATACCTAATTGAGGTTTCAAGTTAATTAAGCCTATTATAAGTAAGGCTTAATGAAGGTTAATTAGGTCTAATTAGGTTTAGACCAAATTGGGGTTTAAATTTGATTAAGCCTAATGTAAATAAGACTTAATGTTGTTAATTAGGTCTAATTAAGGTTAGACCTATTTGAGGTTTAAATTTAATTAAGTCTAATATAAGTAAGGCTTAATAAGGGTTAATTAGGTCTAATTAGGGTTAGACCACCTAACTAAGGTTTTGGTTGATTAAGCTTAATGTAAGTAAGGCGTAATGTGATTAATTATGTCTAATTAGGTTAGACCTAATTGCGGTATAAAGGGATTAAGCCTAATGTAAGTAAGACTTAGTGAGGTTTAATTAGGTCTAATTAGAGTTAGACCTAATTTTTGTTTAAGTTTGATTAAGCCTAACATAAGTAAGGCTTAATGTGATTAATTAGGTGTAAATAGGATTAGATGTAATTGAGGTTTAAAGTGATTAAACCTTTTGTTAGTAAGGCCTAATGAGTGTTAAATAAGTATAGTTAGGGTTTGTCCTGATTTAGGTTTAAGTTTGATTAAGCAAAATGTAAGTAAAGCTTAATGTGATTAATTAGGTCTAATTAAGGTTAGACTAAATTAAGGTTTATGGTGTTAAACCTAATGTTATTAAGGTCTAATAAAGCTTAGTTAGGTCTAACTATGGTTTAGGCCTAATTAAGGTGTATGGTGTTAAACATAATGTGATTAATGTCTAACAAAGTTTAATTAGGTCTAACTTAGTTTAGATCTAATTAGGGTTTATGGTGTTATACCTAATGAGATTAATTTCTAACAAAGTTTAATTAGGTATAAGTGTGGTTTAGACCTAATTAGAGTTTATGGTGTTAAACCTAATGTGATTAAGGTCTAACAAAGTTTAATTAGGTCTAACTATGCTTTAGACCTAATTAGGGTTTATGGTGCTAAACCTAATGTGATTATGGTCTAACAAAGTTTAATCAGGTTTAACTTTGGTTTAGACCTCTTTAAGGTTTATGTTGTTAAACCTATTGTGTTTAAGGTCTAACAAATTTTAATTAGGTCTAACAATGGTTTAGACATATATAAGATTTTTGGTGTATGGGTTCACTTAGATTGAGCTTTAATGTCTCTGTCTGATTTATCCTAGATTCAGATTAAGTCAAAGTTAATTAGACTGAAAGGTAATATCACTTTAACTTTGAGTCTATGGGCTCAGACTCAATAGTTTGAGGAGATAAATGGTCCCTAAATAGGTTAGGGTTTGGATTCATCCTCTAACTTAGATCTAAGGATTAAGGTCTATTCAACCTTAGATATCTAAAGTCCAAGTTTAAGGAGATTTAGGGTTTAAAATGTAATTTTTGAATTTTACAATTTTGTTCCTAGAGGTAGAATTGTCATTTTTGAATTTTCCACTTGCTAGATATTATCAGTTTAGAGTTTAAAATTGTCTCTCTAAATATTCTAACAACTTCTAAATTTAATTTCCAATTTCTTAAATTATTATTATTATTTTTAAAAATAATTATAAAAATTGATGTAAATTAGAAAGTTGAATCCTAGGGAATTTTCCTAGCCTTGGAATAATCAGAGGATGTTCCCAAGGGCTTAAAGGTTAATCCCTATAATTTTTAAATTTTTTGAAATTATAAATATTTTTTAATATTTAAATTACTCAAGAGAGTAATTAATTAGTTAAAAATTAAATGTAATTAATTAAATTTTAATTTGACTTATGTAATTTTCTCCTCATTTTTCTGAATCCACGGGTATTTTTGTCATATTTTTTTGATTTTTCTTTGTTAAGATATGATTTTTTGAAGATTTAGGTATTTTCTGAAATTAAATAATTTAGAAAAACCTTTTTATCTGCTTATCTGACGCGGTATTGAGTCGAATCTCGGACTCGTCGAATTTCCACACAGTGTGGTTCGGTTGGATGCACTTTACACGTGGATGACCTCGTGGCCCGCAGTTTTATATGTTTTGTATGAACGGATGAGTGATCTGATCAGATCCTAGCCATCATTTTCGATATACAGAAATGAATTTCATCAATTCATTATTTCTACAGGCTATTAATCAAAAACTGCCCAATTTCAATCGCTAAGGTCTTGCTCATTTTTCTATTGATTTGGATGACATTTCTTCCTACAGTATCATTTCAATGATACAAATCAATCCATATGGCTAACTTATGAATTGATTGTTCTCTTCATAATGTGTGAAATCTGAGAAAACTTTAGGGTTTTAAGTCGTACCTGGCTTTGATGAGGTGAGGCCTCAATCAAATTTGATGGGAGCGATCATTATGTCCTCAAGAAGCTTGCAGTGTGTCCAATTTGAAGTGAAATTAGGCTGGCTTTATCCAAGCTAAAATAGCTACATGAGTTGATCTTGGAATAGGTTAGAGCTCACGAGAAGGCTCAATTTTGATTGAGAACTTCTTCGTATGGCTCAGGGATGGTGTAAGAATGGTCAATTTGAGGTTTTGAAGAGTTTTGTGTCAAACCCAAAATATGTACTGGATTTGGGGAGTGAAATTGGAGTAAGTCAGTGGAGGTCAGGGGTTGGAACTAAGGGGGTTCAACTCCTTAGGTCAAGGGCAACCATTTCTCTTTTGGTGTTTCAGGAATCGGGGGTTATATGTTGGTCCTCTTCCCTAGTAGCTCAAGGTTTGTCCCTTTTTATAGCCATTCATGGCGGCTATAGAGTTTAGGTTCACTTAGGGAAGTAGATGGAGGTTATATCTAGTGTGTGGATAAGTCACCTGCCTAGGAATAATTACGGATGTAGCTTCCAATGAATTATCCTCATGGGTTCTCACTTAGATTGATATTTGAGCTCATATTTTAGCTCCCCTTCATTGGCTAAGTTGGGTGATGGATAAGGCAACTCGAATGGCCTTAATCAACCTTCACCATATAAGCTCTATTGGTTATTTAATGAAGTTGAGGATGGGGTGACACATATCCCCCTTCCTCTTCAATTTTAATATCATGCTAATGATGGCCTTAATCATGAGCAGGATAAGGTTTATAGAGGTATTTATTCCATTGGAGAAGGGTGGAGGTGAGTGATGACCTCTCCTCATCTTTATTTAAAATTTCATGAGGGAATGACACCTCATTATTTCGTTCATGATGCCTTCATGATAACTCTTTGTATTGAGCCAAAGAGGATGAGTTATGACTCATTCATGAGGATTAATCATGTCATGTTGTGATCAACGAGTCATCAGTGACCCATTAATCATTTGTCATATGATGGGTTTAGGGTTTAAGTGTAAAATATGATTTCTTAGGTGGCTAAGGATTTGTTTTGCCATGGTCTTAAATCAATATTTTAAACTTAAATTCTAGGTCTAATAATCCTAAATTTTACTCTCTTTAATTAATTAATTAAGAGAATAAAATAATTTGATGAAAAGACCTAATTTTGACAAAAAATGGTAATGTTGACCATGGTTGACTGTGGTTGACCATGGTTGACCATTTTAGGTCCAGGGTTGACCAGGATGGTCAAATTGACCATATGGTGATGTCTTGACCATATGGAGATCATTTAGGTCTATGTATGACAAAATGGTCATTATGGTGACCATAAGGGTCCTGTAGTTATTTACATCTTAAATAATGAAGTCACCTAAGAAAACTCTCCAAAACTAAAGCTAAACCATAAGATAGTTTGGGAAGTCACCAAGGTTCTCCTAAAGATCCATGACATCCCCTTGTTCTTCTTCCTTTGGATTCTAAAATGAAATGTTCCAATAGCCAAAGAGCATGGAGTAGCCATCAATGATGATGAAGATTTTGATTTTAGCATTTATCTCGATGAGGATTTTATCGATATTCATGTCATCAAAACTATGGCCACTACATCTGCGCGCGATGCCCAACCTCTCGTTGAAGGGAACGCCATGGAAGATTTGCATAGGGTCGTTCTATTAAGAGATGAACAAATCAACTAGATGGAAAAGAGAATGGAGAGGTGGCTGCCAACATGGCTACCATGGCTACAGTTCATGGACAGTCCCAGTCACAACAGTTAGCTTCTCCAAGAGTCAACCAAGCAGAAATAGTTCATATTACTAATGAAAAGAGAGAGATTGCCTCTGCCAACGGAGATGATTAGCAAAAAAGGGATTCTTTACCAAGTACCATACAAGATAAAGATATTAAACAGTTGGTCCAACAACAAGTTCGGGAGGCCTTAGCCCAATCTAAGGGTGGTGCATTGATTTCAAGGGGTAGACCTTACCCGGAGTAATTCGATATCGTACCCTACCATAAGGATTTTGTGTCACCAAAATTTAAGACATTCGAATGGACCAGAAATCCCAGGCAGCATATAGCACATTTTCGAGCTAGTTGTGGCAACAGTGGAGGTAATGAAGGTTTGCTCTTCCGACAGTTTGTCAACAGCCTATTAGGAATAACATTTGATTGGTATACCGAGCTACCCAACGGATTGGTCAATTCATTTGTCGAGTTAGAAAAGTTGTTCTTGAAAAGATTTGTTAAAGCACAACATCATGTTTCTATTGAAGATCTCATAGTGGAGAGGGAAAAGCCTAACGAGACAGTAGTAGATTATATCTTGAGGTGGAGAAACCTTAGCATGAAATGTGATCCTCAAGTACAGGAACAACATGAGATTGAGATTCTACTCTAAAGCATCCATGGACCAGTATCTTTCATGCTTAAGGGACTCATCATTAAGTCCTTCAAAAAGGTTCTAAGCAAAGCCAATAGTTTACAAGAGGAAGTTAAGCATATGGATTCATAAGAGAAGTCAGAAAAGACCAGGAAAACTAGAATATTCGAGAAGAGGTCTGGAACAATGGAAACGGTCGATAAAGGAAAGCTGCCGATAAAGATACATGCAGAGCATTCTCATCAAAGTTCCCAACAGTCATCACATCATGCTCAATAGCAAAAAATACAGCAGTATGGCCAGCATAACCAATAGTTAAACCAGGGAGGACCGCATCGAGCAAAGGGTAGAGTAGGTCCAACTTTTTCAAAATGAAAGAAATGGGTATATTCTTTCAAAGGCAAGGCTGTGACAAGGATATTGGTTGTCTTCGTTTCGGGGAAGAAAATCACCCCAGATCATGTATGATTATCTTTTTGCCCCATCGGGGTATTATGAATATAATGATTATGATTTTAGCTGCATTTTAACTATTTTTAATAATAACATAACTGAATTTGATGAATCTAACTCTGATCTCGATTCCCAAACTGTTCCTCAAATCATACTTAAGTCTGATGACCTCGTTAACGAGAATGAAGATAATGTTGGCAACGCCGGTTATGATAATGCCGGGAGAGAAAACAGTCCTCGAGTGCCACAGTGCACCACTTACTATCAATTTGGATGTCTTTGATGAAGAAGAAGAGACACCAATGGTTTTGCCTACAACATCTCAGGAAGATGAAATAACAAAAATAAATCTAAGGAGCGAGAAAGTGTTACCAGGTCAGCTCCAATAGATAAAGGAAAACAATTAGTCACTCAGGAAGAGCTACCTCCGCCTTTGTCAATAGAAGAACCACATAATCAAGTAAAGATTGGACAATTATACAAAGTGGATTATATTGTGATAGCTCATCTTAGGAGGTTTCCGACCAAACTAAGCATTTACGATTCTCTAATCTTATCAACAGAAATGAGAGAATCTCTGGTTACAACCTTGTTTGACCCAGAGATTTTCTTAGCTCAGTTGGCCAGCACATCCTCGGATGAAGTTTGCTTGTTAAAGGGACAGTCTGGGATAACCTTCACAGATGAAGACTGTTTGCTCGGTACCACTGACTATAACCGATTGCTCTACATCTCCGTTAATATCGACAGATTTGTATTGTCTAGAGTTTTGGTAAATATGGGAGCATCACTCAACTTAATGAGTCTACAGACATTGACATATTTGGATATTGAGGCTCAAGAGCTTACAATCGATAATGATGTTAATAGGATTTAATCAAAAGGGAGAAAAAGCTCTTAGATCAATTATACTATTAATGAAAGTTGGAGAACTGGTAACAACCGTAAAATTCCATATCATCGAAGCAGAGACCTCTTTTAATTCTTTACATAGACGACCATGGATTCACAAGCCATAATATGGTTCAGTCATTTTTACACTATTGCATCAAATATTTTAATGAAGGACAAGAACATTGAATTACAGAAGATTTACATGTATTTTAAGTTCATGTAGTGGGCATCCATGAAGACGCCGCCTACTACACACCTCCAAAGAAAAATGTCTTTTTCAATGAAATTGTAGCAAATGAAGTGGAAGATTCAGAAGAATCACAATGTAGAGGTCATTCAACTCCACTTTGACGATCTGCTACCGTTACTTCATAACGAGCTAATAGATGTTCTTTAAGCCCATACACCCGAGATCGAGGCTGGGGACGTGGGCGAGGAAGAACCCAAATGATTGTTTAATAGACTAGGCCAACCATCAACATCAACATGGAAGAAATTTTTTATGAAAAATGTTACGAGAAAGAAATGATGACGATAAGATAGAAGAAACCTCAGTACAAGATTTCCTTGGAAGACGTGGAGAAGAGTGAATGCAAGTTGATGTACGATCGGATCAAACACTATGTAAATGCCATGTCCCTTACTCCAATCTACCCTCAAAAGGTTGAGAGTTTATTGGTCAAGGAAGTCCGTAGTGTTGGTTTGAAGTTGATCAAGTTTACCATACTTCCCCTTCTACTAGTTGTAAAAATCATGTAAATTTTGAAGAGGTTTCTAATGAATTAATGAAATTACATTTTGGTTTTTTTTTTCCTTGTGTAAAAAAGTTAATTCAACAGGGATATGTGCCAAAAAAAATGACAAAGGGTAAGCTACAACTTTTTGAAATTGTGAAATGTTAAAAGTTGAACTCCTAACTCAAAGGAAGGACTCGGATTTGGTACTGTATGACCAGTCAATGAATCAAAATTTTGCATGGTAGTTATTAGCTTATTGGAAGAGGATTTCCTCGATGTAGAGGATGAATCTAAAGATTAGTTGATAGATGATGCCCCACAGGAATTTGAAGAAAAAATTAAGTCAACAGAGGATGAATTAAAAGAAAACAACCTCGAGATTAAGGAGCAGCCCCGAGTTCTCTACACAATAAGAGAGAATCCACAGAACTGATAAAGTTATTGTCAACATTTAAAGATTGCTTTGCCAGGAGCTATGATGAAATGTCAGGGCTATCAACAGAATTTGCAGTTTAAAAGCTTGGGGTATGCAAATACATTAACCCATTAAAATAAGCTCCCGAAAGAATTCACCTTGAGATAGAGCAACAAGTGCCATTATAAAGAAGTTAATAAACACTAAATTTGTAAAAAAAGAGCAATAACCTATATGGTTAGCCAACATTGTGCTAGTTAAGAGGAAAAATGGACAAATCTGTGTTTGAGTCAACTTCAGGGATTTAAACAAAGCATGTCCAAAAGATGAATTTCCACTACCGATACCAAAATTAAGGATGGACATCACATCGATATATGAGATTTTCTCTTTCATGGATGTATTGTAAGGTTACAACAAAATCAAGATGGCTCCAGAGGATGCAACACTTACAGATGTTAGGACACCGATCAAGATCTTTTGCTACAGAGTGATGCCATTTGGGTTAAAGCACGCTGAAGAAACTTATCAATGAGCGATGACGAAGATATTTCATGACTTCCTTCATAACCAAGTGGAGTGTTATGTGGATGACTTGGTCATCAAAATAAAATAGAAAATAAACTATTTGTAAGATTTAAGGATCGTGTTTGAATGATTACGATAATATAATCTCAAGATAAATCCCTTAAAGTGTGCCTTCGGTGTCACCTCTGGAGAATTTCTAGGATTCCTTGTTTGTCATCGAGGAATCGAGATCGACCCGGATAAGATTAAAGCTATCTTGGAAATGCCTCATCCCAAAAACTTGAAACAACTACATTCCAAGGAAAGTTGGCATATCTGAGATGCTTTATTTCTAGTCTCTCAGGTAGGTGTCAGCCCTTCTGTGCATTAATTAAAAGGATGCCAAATTTGTTTTGGAAGAGAAATGCTTGCAGGCCTTTGAGGAAGTCAAGCAATACTTAATGACATCTCATGTTTTGGCTGCCCCTATCCCGAAAAAACCAATAATATTTTATATCATTGCCTTAGATGACTCACTTGGAGCCATGATAGCTCAGGTTAATGATGAGGGTAAGCAAAACACACACTAGTAATTGAGTCACCATCTAATACTGATGGAGGTAAAGCATCTGCCTATTGAAAAGCATTTTCTAGCTTTAATTTTCACTGCCCAAATGCTTAGGCATTACATGTTTTGTCATAAAATTACCCTTATTTTGAAAGTTAATCCTTTGCAATATTTGTTGACATGAAAAAAATTTTTCGGACCTCTAGAAAGATGGACAATGATTTTATTGCAATTCGATATAACTTTTGTTCCCCTCCAAGATATTAAGGGACAAATTCTAGCAGATATTCTCGCAGCGCAACCACTTCTAGCTGGGTCCCCACTCAATGATGAATTACCAGATGAATAAATACTATAATAGAATCATTCAGTGCTAGACATTGGGAAATGTACTTTGATGGGGCTTCATCAGCCAAAAAAGATAAAGGATTAGAAATGGTTACACCAAACAAATCAGGAAGTGGGCTGATTTTCATCACACTAGATCAGGGTATGTTGAGATTCTTCTATCACCTGACAGAGTCATGTACAAATAATGAAGTAGAATATCAAGCACTGATAACCAGATTGAAGTTGACAATCACAATGGATATAACAAATATTGCCATCTATAGTGACTCACAACTCAGAATCCAACAAGTTGACGGACAATACAAGATTTTGAAACCAAGGCTAGTTGAATACCACTGGTATACAATGAAGCTGTTAGAGCAGATTCCCAATGTGATTTTATACCAGATCCCTCGCGGAGATAACACCCATGCCGACGCTCTAGAAAAACTTGCTAAGGAACTGACATGCTCACCAGAAGATTCCATCGACATTACGGTAGAAGGAAGATGATTTTTATCTCGGATCAACCTCAACAATTTACTCAAACTTGAAAGAGAAGAAGGAATGATGATTGCATCTGCTGACATCAACCAAAACTGGCGCAAGCCATTGATAGAATATTTGCAAACCTAAAAGCTGTCAGAGGATAAGTTTGAGGCATATCACATCACAGAAGAGCCATGTCATATGCTCTAGTGGGTGATGTCATCTACAGAAGATCGTTCAATCAGATGTGGCTAGGATGTCTGAGTAGAGCAGAAGAAAAAAATATTATCAAAGAAGTACATTTGTGACACTCACCAGTCAAAGCCAAATATGAAAATGAAGATCAAATGACTCGGGTATTGTTGGCTAGCAATGATATTCAATTGCATGGATACAGTTAGAAGGTGTCACCTTTGCCAAGTGCATGGAGTGGTTTTACACCAACCTTTGAATGTGCTACACCCAACTGTTGCCTCGTGGCCATTCAAGTGTTGGGCGGATGGACATAATAGGTTCGATAGACCCTCCATCCTCTAAGGAAAATAGATTTATTCTTGTCGTTACAGATTGCTTCTCAAAGTGGGCAGAAGCAGTGTCGTTACGAGAGGTTACATCATAATGTGTTCTGTAATTTTTCAAGAGTCAAATTTTCTACCATTTCAGTGTACCATGCAAAGTGATTTCTGATAATGAAACAACCATCATAAGCACAAAGATCAACAAGTTTGTCAAACGACTTGGGATGGACTGGAGATACTCTATGATTTACTATCCCAGAGCAAATGGGTTGGCCAAGGCCTTCAATAAAATGCTCGTGCAAATCTTAGAAAAGACATTCAACGAAAATAAAAAAGATTTACATAATACACTATTTGAAGGGTTGTGGGCTTACAGGACGACGTTCATAATTCCTACTCAATGAACACCCTACACACTTGTGTACGGGTCTGAGGTCGTATTGCCACTAGAAGACCAGATGCTGTCTCTCAGAGTCACCATCACCAAACAAGTCACAACAGAAGAAAGTGCAAAACTCAAACTTAAAGAATCAGAAAGTCTCGAGGGAAAATGACTGGAAGCACAACAACATTTAAAGCTCTACCAAGCAAGGATGGTGCAGGCTCATGACAAAGTCGTCCCCTCGAGGGCATTTAAAGTTGGTGACCTTGTTCTCATTCTCAAAAGACCAATTCTTACACACCGCAAGATACGTGGAAAATTTGAACCAACTTGGGAGAAACCATTTGTCATAGAGAAGATCTATTCGGGAGAATCTTACCAGTTGGTGGATTTCCAAGGCAAAAGACCTATGTTACTGGTTCATGACAAATATTAAAAGATATACTACCTGTCTTGATGTTGCTTGAAATCAACCTTTTGAAATTTTGATTGTTCTGGGGTTATTTATTTGGCCAAGCGTCTATGACTGTGTCCAAAATTTTGTAATAAAAATAACCTCAAAAAAATAAAAATTATTGAATTTGTCCACTTTATTTTCCTCCTTTTGTCTTTAATTTTGAAATTTCATTAAATTAAATTAAATTGAATAAATAAAATTTTCACCTGTATAAATTTAAATTTTTTTTACTTAATGCTTCATTTTTTGTTATTGTTCGTGCTGAATTTTAGTGCACTTATATTTTTTTGTTTTATGCAGAAAATTGTCGGGACAAAAGCTGATTATTGCTTTTAGAGATGGCTTGAATCTTTCACTAAACAAAGAAAGGGCAGCTCAGGGTGGCCTCGTAGACTTTGACTTAGACTTTGGTCAGGTCAACTTTGAATATGAGGGTCCCCTGATGGACATAGTCAGTCGTCACGAGAAAGAAGGATTACCATTATTGCTAAGAATCAATACCAAAGAAGACTCTTCACTAAAGAGGAAGAAAGTGAAAACACAAAAAAAATCCGATGAAAGGGACTAGTTTTTTAGCGTCCATGATAACTACACTGACAGAGAATTTAGTCAATGCTGATGAAGAAAGAATGCCAGATCCGTTACTAAGAAGAATTCAATGCCGTAACGCTAATCATCACAAGCATAGTCTTTTTATGTGAGGAAAAGTGACATACAAAAGTGGTAGAAAATAAACTCACCCCAATTCTTGAGGGAAAAATTTATGGTCCTTGCATGAGAGAGACCTCTTCTCATCCGCCTGCTATGAAGGACGAGTTGGAGTTTGGTGCACAACCAACAATTCTCGATGAACTTTATAGGGGTTGCCCAACTTACAATGTTGAGATTCTCGTATAAGCAGCAACAGGAGTAGCATTTGTGGAATGCCTAAGATGCAATGTCCCTCATTTGGATCACTACAGTTCCTTTGAGAAGTTTATAGCCATCGATACAGTGTGCCAGGAGGCAACATACCAAGATACTGAGTCATATATTCCATTTTATATAGAGGTGAGTCAGACATGGTATCGTACAGATGTTGAGATGAGGGAGCCGTCCAGATGATCTAAAAGAATTCCTACGATAAAACTGGAAAGGTTGAACATAATTAAGAAGTAAGAACTTCAATTATATGAAGAAATGCAAGGGAAAATTGTCAACATTTTGGAAGGCCTAGAACTATATACATTTGTTTTCTTCGAAAATGATGAAGAAAGAATTCTGGACTGTGTATTTGATTAACCTGAGAGACATAGGTGGAGTTGGTCTACTAATGAAGAAATCTTACTCAGAGCCACATAAATGGATGCGTGGGAAAGGCATGATAACTATCCAGTGTAGTTGCTTCTATAACTTTATCAAATATAGAAAAGGGAACCCCCGGGTATCCTCAGATACAATGAGGTTGATCCTCTACCTTCTGAGATAAAGAGAATGATCAAAAGGATGATCAGATGGAGTATACTACCAGTGGACTGCATTCAAAATAGTTTCATAATTAATATTTATGTTGAAGGAGATTATATCCCTCTGCACATAAACCACCATGACTTTGTAAGGCCCTCCTGCACTGTGTCCTTCATGAGCTGAAGTAACAAACTAATTGGGAAAGAGATCAATGTTGTTGGCCTTGGGCAGTTCAAAGAATCTGTCGAGATTCTACTACCAATGGGTTCAGTACTAATTCTAAAGGGAAATGGAGTAGACCTAGCGAAGCACTGCATTTCGGGAGTACGACATCACAGAGTGCATATGACATTCAGAAGAATGGAAGAAAGTAAAGTACCACATGGGTTCCGTCCAGATCTAGAGTTGAAGGAGCTGTACCCTTATGAACTTTGAGATGGTTGCACCTCTAAGTACACATAAAAGGAATTATCGTTCAGGAGCGTGGCTTAGTAGGTCAGCTTGATCAAGAGCTCACCCAAAGAGGACAGACAAACAGTCAGTGGACACTTTTGTACCACATCATGATGTAGCAGATATGATGTGAAATGTATCAGATGTGTTCAATATATGATATGTACTCAACATATGATGTTTTAGATATATTCATCATTTTGTCTCTTTTGATGCTTCAACATGTATTCAGTCTGTAACACCTGTTTGAAGCATATTAATGAAATTACTTTTAGATTTTAAAATGTTCATGAAATTTCCCTTTTTGTGCGATTGATAAAGAGCCGTGGAACCATACTTTGGTTCTAAATTATAATGAACGAAGAAAAATACAACAAAAGTCTGATACTAAAATTTAAACTTATTTTTGAAAATTAACCACCAAAAATTAAAATTTAAAATTAAATAAAAAAATTGTGATAAAGATAACAAGAAAAGAAAATGATAAATTTTTTGAGTTTGTTTCCCTTGAGTTCCAGGTCTCTTATTCTCTACTTTCGTAGCACGACTATCCTTATCTACACCAATTTCTTCACTTCCCCAAGAAGTTTCACACTCTACACAAAATCTTACAAATTTTCCTCAACACTATTAATCTTCACATGCCACATATCTTTGAGCTCAACACCACAAATTCTCTACACTATTTTTATGTTGTTCTCGGGGTCAGTACCGAGATTCTGCTTCCTTCTCACTACCTCTTGGGTTAGATGTGTGTCATTGAGCTTTCCTTCTCAACGTAATGACATGATTCGAGTCAGCATTTGAGTTGGATGTGTCATCGTGATTTCCTTCTCAATCTGATCTTTTTGCTGCCTCTTGGGGTGGATGTGAGTCACAGAGCTTTCCTTCCCTACGTAGTGATATATTTCTGACCAGCTCTTGAGTTGGATGTGAGTCAACGTACTTTCCTTCTCAATCTGGTATTTCTGCTTCCTCTTCAGTTGGATGTGAGTCATCGAGCTTTTCTTCCCAATGTAGTGATATGTTTCCAACCAGCTCTTGAGTTGGATGTGAGTCATCAAGCTTTTCTTCCCAACGTAGTGATATGTTTTTGATGAGCTCTTGAGTTGGATGTGAGTCATCGGGCTTTCTCCATCAATTTGGTTTTGCTGCTACCTCTTGGGTTGGATGTGAGACATCAAGCTTTCCTTCCCAATGTAGTGATATATTTTGATTAGCTCTTAAGTTGGATGTGAGTCATCAGGCTCTCCTTCTCAATCTGATCTTTCTACTACCTGTTGGGTTGGATGTGAGTCATCGAGCTTTCCTTTCCAACATAGTGATATATATTTGATCAGCTCTTGAGTTGGATGTGAGTCATTGTGCTATCCTACTCAATCTGGTTTTTCTATCACTTCTTAGGTTGGACGTAAGACCTTGAGCTTTCCTTCCAAATATGACACAATTACCTTGAGATAGGTTTAAGGCCAGCTTAAATAGATTATGACGTTCTATTCTCATCTTTTGATATTGGTTTAAGAACACCTTGAGTGGATTATGACATTGAATTCTATACCCAATTTCTTTGAGAATGGTTTAAGACCACCTTCACCGGAGTATGGCATCCGATTATCATTCCGGGATTGATACCTGAATTTCAATTCCCATTTTGGGGTCAACATATAAATATTAATTCTCATCCTCTGAAGCACCCGAGACATGATAATTTGAAATTTACCTTCTAATCCCTAGTGAGAGTTCTGAATCTTAGGTTTTGCTCGAATATTCGCTTGCTAATTCCCAAGCAGAAATAACTTTCACTCAATTCTACACTTTGTTCCAAGTTTGTTAACTTAAAAGTCTGTGTTGTTTTGATTGATCTCGTTGGTCAAAGCCAATACGTGCAATGTGCTTGCCAGACATACCCCATCTATTGGGGGTCCATTTGTTGACCTCACTTTTGGTTGAGATCTAGTTTTTTCTCTATAGTAGCCCAGGGTCTAGCAATAGGACTTTCATGTTAACTATTTCAAGAGGACTAGAAAGGAACTCTCACCATTAGAAATTTTAAACTCTTCGTTACTCAACTTTAAGTTCCACATATTGGTCCTAACCTCTAGCAATTAGTAGGTGAGGTCAATATGGAGGAGCTCAAGGAGAGTATCCCTAGGATTTCTTGGCCTTAGGCTCAAACCTTTGGTGGTGTGGTCTTGGTCAGTCTCACAGACACACTTGCACATTACACTTCCACTCACAAACCTAAGCTTAACTGATGTTGATCCCTTAACCCTTTAGGAGACTCATGTAGATGGTCCCCTAGACCCACTAGCCCTAGGCTAGGATTTAGCTAAGACCAGTAAATGAGGGACCCAAATTAGGGAATTCTATTGGTCCATGGCTCAAGTAGGGTGATTGACACCCCAATTTTACCAAAATAACAAACTTAGCCTTTTGCCCCCAAATTTACCAAATTTACCAAATTGCCCTTGTAACCCAAAAATTGGCTGAAATTCCCAAAATCACCCAAAGTACCTAATTTTGCCCAAAAATCATTTTTAACTCTTTGAAAGCACCCAAATTGCACAAAACACCCCAAATTTTTCAAAATTACCAAAATACCCCTCATTTGGCAAAAATTACCAAAATTCCCATGATGTCTAAAATTGTCCCTAAACCTTAAAAATCACTTAAAATGTCCCAAAATCAATTTGAACTACTTCATTTCGCTCAATTTGACCAATTTGACCTATTTTGACCAAAACCCCAAATTGCCTTTAAGGGCCCAACTACCCCAATTCACCCCCAAATGTCCACCAATTTGATTGAAATTTCCTCCAATTTAAATTATAAAGTAAAATTCATCATGTACAATCTTAATTGAATCAAAATACAAGCCCATTTGACCCACATTTGAATCCAATTTCAACCTAAATCAAAAAGGCCCAATTTGACCCAAAACCAAAATCTCACTCGATTGAACCCCCAAATCTATCCAATTGCCCAAATTTTTTTATCATGAACTCCTTAAAACATTCCCACATATAAAATTGAATATTCAATTTTCCTTGTTCAAGCCTCAATTTCACTCAAAGTCAACGTGGACCAAAACCCCCAATTTTTCCCCAAATTGACCATGTCCCCAAATTCAACCAAATTTAACCCGATAACCCCAAAATTTCCACTCAATTTCTATCCAAAACTCTTCATGAAAATCCTTAGGATAAATTTGAACCATTAATTGGGAATTGGCCAAACTCTAGCCCAACTCAATCCCAAGTCTAACCCAACACCCCTAAAATTGACCAAAGGTCCAAATTCCTTCAAATTCAACCTCCACATAAATTTGAAATCACTCCCAATTTTTTCTAAAATCTTTGTGACAATCATCTAAACCATTTTGATCAAAAAATTGAGCTCAATATTATGCTAGCCCAACCTAAACCCAACTTCAAGCCAATTTGACCCAAATTGAACCCATGCACCAAAATTGACCAAGACATGCCAAATTGATTAAACCAAAGCCTCTCCAACCACCTTTTTGACCCTAGTGACCATGCTAGACTCACCTATGCCACCATACATGAGCTATGGATCAATGGTCCTTTAATTTAAGGAATATCATCCCATTTTGGCCTAAATCAAAATATCCTTGCCATCATGCCATACCATTAGAGGTTAATCTTTAATAAACCTCCCAATGGCTCACCTGACTGACTGGCCACCTCCTATGCCCTGGACGGCTGGTCTAGTGGCCGAAAAACTCTAAAATCGAGTGCCACCCCCCTTAAATCTAAACCCAATACACCCATCAAAGTTGCCCAGCTCTGGTTGGCCTTTAGCACTTTGAAGCCATCCACCTCAGCTCCAGAATGTAAAGTCCTAGCAGCCATCCTAAGCCCATCTGTTTAAACTCATTTTCCATGGAAGAAAAGAAGGTGAACCAAAATTCTTTGGGAAACTCTGCCAAAATTTTCCCAAAACTCCTCCAAGACTCCTTAAGCTCATTGCAACCTTCTCCTAGCCATTTCCCCCTCAACCTGAGCCCAATTTTGAGCTCAAAATCAGGACAAATTTTGACCATACTCAAAACACTGCCAAACTCCAAATTGAACTGCTCTGGAGCTTCCCTAGAGGAGTAGAGTAAGACTCCCACTAAAATCCCCCTCTGTTTAGCTCTCCAAACCACTCCTAGACCAAAGCCGCACCCCATTTCATTGAACTTGTACTTGGAGCTTACACTAGAGGAAACCAATACATCCATGAGGTTTTTTGGACTTGGAGTCCTCAATCAAATGCTTGTGGAAGCTTCAGTGGAGTCCAAAAAAAGGTATAGGCCATTAACCCTAATCTTTAGCTCGGTTTTCACCAAATGTGAAGTGAAGTTCAATTTCATAGCTTTGTAACCATATGGGTGTATTCATCTCGAGTAGATGAAGGTGCAGGAACAAACCATGCTTGATTTGGTTGAGTATCAAGCGAGATATTAGGTCTAGAAGTTGAACGACTCATAGGTTTGGTTGATCGGGGATGATGAAGGATGACCGTTCGATCAGACGTGTATTAGATGGATGACTGAGATTGCGTTGGACGGAGTCTTGGTGCATGAAAAGTAGGATGACTCAGCTAGCGGTGCCCAACTAGAAGCAGATGCGTGCGCGGTTTGGAGTTGCCTATGATGGGCTGACGCTGAGGAGGATAAATAGAAAAATATGGATTTTTCTTATTTATTTGAATGTCAGAACTTTAAAAATTCATATCTTTGTATAGAAAAATCAAAAAATAAATTAAAAAAACCTTCTTGCTCAATGAACAAAGAAGAATAATGTGGACCAAAAATAAAAATTATTTGTTAAATCTTTGATTTTTAATTAATTAAATACTCTCTGGGGTATTTCAATTCATTATGATTAAGCATTGCTCATCATAGCTTCAAATGTTTAGGGTTTGTTCCCAATGTCAAAGGCTATGATCTTTAATTTTTCCAAGGTCAGAGGACATCTCTGTGCTTCTAACCCTAATTTTCAAGCTAAGATGGCTATTTTGGCTTAATTTAAATATAAAAATTAAAATATCACTTGGAAAATTATGGAATAAATTTTAATAGATTTCTTGTGGTTAGAGAAGCTTAGGAAAAATGTCTTGATGGTTTGAATAATTTTGTACATTTATGTTTTTAATTAAGTGTCTATATCTTATATTAATTTTTGTAAGTGAAATAAAAATCAAATATTAAAAAAATCAACTCCACATTATGTGTAAAAATCATGTTAACCCATTGTAAAAATTTGAAAATTATTTGATTAAGTTTAAGCACTAAAGTTGATTTTTTAAGAAACATTGTATTCTTATACAAAAATAATTATATTAAATAAAATACACTTATGAAAATTATGAAAAGTGGTTTTCCAAGTTCCTTGTGACCAGGAGCACTTAGAAAAAAATAAAATTTATTTTTGATAAAATACTTGATTTTTGAGCTATATTTTAGATTAAAAATAATTAAAAATAATTAAAAATTACAAAAATATAAAAATATTTTAAAATGATTTTAATGGTTCCCTGATAACTTAAGACTCATTAAAATATTTTTTCTATGTTTTCTAAGTTAAAATTAAATTTTTAAAGGCCTAAACATGTTTTTTCTTATTTTTTTATTAAAATGATTATAATAAATAAAGTATAAATCGTAAAAAATATAAAATTTGTTTCTTTGAGTTCTTTGAACTTAGAGTGGTTTAATAAAAAAATATATTGAAATAATTTCTGTAATTAAATTATATTTTCTGAGAAATTAAAACATTCTTTTGAAATTAATAAATAATAAATAATTAAAATTTAATTAAAAAAATCATGGAATTTTTCCTAAGTGTTTTTCTAACCTAATAAAATCTATAATAATTTTTCCATAAAAAAGAATTATTTTCATTAATTAAGCAAATTAATTTTGAAAATCTTATTTTCTAAATTTAAATGATTATTTAAATTAAACTAAAATTTGAAAATCACATTTTCTTCTGAGATGCTTTAATTACTCTATGGATAGGGTAATCTAAAATTTTTAAATTCATTTGATATATGCTTAATGAGTTATGAGGTTGATAGCCCCAAGGGCAAAGTGGTAATTTTAGATTTTTATGCTTTAATTAAAATTTAGAATTAACTAAAGGGAAAATGGGTAATGTTGATCCTAACGGATACGTTTGGATGATTGAAACATAATGGGTTAAAAGGTAGAAACCAATGTTCCACCTTTCCATAATATGAATAAAATTATAACTCCTTAAACTTAAGTTAGGGAGATGATATTCCACTTTTGTTAAGTCCACAATTGATGATGATGTGATCCTTTAATCATGATATACACCACCTGAATTAAAATTCTAACATTTGCTAATCCTTTTCCCATTATGATTGTTAAGGGCTTGGTAGTGATATAGGCTTGATATTTAAATTCACTTGATGAAATTTAGAAGGATAATATGATTGGTAATAGAAATTTCTAAGCACTGCAAGCCCAACTTTAGTTTTGGGTACAAAAAAAATCTTTAATTACCTAAACTTGTCTTAGGGGCATTCACCCACATTACTTTTAAGAGAAATATCAACTGATTAATTGAATACCCTATCCTCAGAACGATTAAAACGTCAAGATTTACTGAGAAGTGGGGTAGTTTTAATTTGACCTAGGACGCTTAATAGAGCAATATTATAAGTTCAAAATGAACTCAAATGTTTCTAAAGATATTTAAAGCAGTTCAAGGTCATTCCTCGAACACTTTGGAATCTCTTGGATATTTTGAAGGACAAATTGAACTTGTTATATTTTGTTCTAAGATCATCCATTAAGATTATTCAAAACATAATAAGTCACAGTTCAGGATTTGTTAGATACACCTTTAACTATTCTTAATTTCCGCAAAATTTTATATACATCTTGTGAAAACTGACGTTTCAGCAGGAATGCCAAGAAGATGACAGATACGCTTTTATAATGTTATTTAATCTATTTCATTTTATGTTTTGCAATTTACTCTTGTAAAATATTACAACTACTTGGATGTGCACTCTACGTTTCTTGCAAAATGAAAACAACCTTCTTTTTAAAAATTAATCAACATTTTCAAAAATCTAAGAAAAATTATTTCAAAAGTAACCATAAATCCTTTGAAATATCACTAAACTTAAAACGTCATTTTGAATTTATGGGAGTCCCTGAGAGGAGGTAACCCACGATTACTAACGAGAACTCTCATGTTTAAATGGGTTTAACAACTTGTTTAAGCTAAGTAAATTCAGAAAAAAATAGTGATACCGGAACAAGAGAACTGTGGAATCCTGACCAGTATCTCTCTAATCAATTTTAACCCCCCATGATAAAACTTTTAACTTGTCATTGAAACCTTTAAACCTTTAGACTTTAAAATTGCTACTTCATCGAGGAGCTTAGAGCTAACTCTGTGGGCAGCCTTCTGCAATAATAAGCTGCAACATCACAAAGATATACAATAGTAAGAGGATCTACAATAGCATATCTTTCCTTTGAACTAAACAACAAGCAATAGGACTTTGAGGTTGTCCGCCTAGTGCGACATAAATCCTTAACCTTTTCTTTAGGCTTTTGCATAACTATGTTATGCAATTTAAGCACTCACTCATTTTAGGATTCCGAGGTTGTTATTCATCATGACCTAAATCCTCATATCTTTGAGGCTAATTGTGTGATCGTCTCACATGAATATAAGACCTAATTAATAAAATTGGTAGGATGTAACATTTAAATAATTTCTTCTCGAAACTGAAGCCGAACCATAAGATAGTTTGTGAAGTCACGGGGGTTCTCCTCAAGATCCATCAAATCCCCTAGTTCTTCTTCCTTTGGATTCCAAAATGAAATGTTCCAAAATTAAGTCATTCCCTTTTTACACCTCTTTGTCTGATCTTTTGAAAAGTCTTACCCTTTGAAATTCTTGAAGAAATAATCCCCTGATTTTTATCGAGAGTATTCTTAGGTGACTTCAGTTATCTAAGATGTAATTAACTATAGGGGCTTTCCCTTATAGGAAAATTTCAAGCACCCAACTTAACATAAATCCTACTTAATTCTTCATATTAAATAGAGGAAATTGTCGATCAACATAAAAAAAATGGTTTTTCGTAGACTTAAACGGATCTCATAAATTCTTAATTTTTTTTAATCGAGCCTTACCAATAAGTAGTGTGTCTAACCCTTGGGATAGATGCATTTCATACGGTATTAGACTCATTTATTTAAACTACTAAGGATATGAGATCGATTTGGTCTTATATTTTCAAAATTTAAAATACTACTTTATCCCAAAATATTTATATAAATTAAATTAATCTGAGCATTGAGATTTCTATTCTGGTAACTGATAACTTCTAATTTGGTGACCTACATTGTTCTTCAAAATATCCAAGAAATTCCAAAGTAATCAAGGAGTGACCCTAGACTGCTTTAAAGATCTCTTAAAACATTTTGAGTTCATTTTAAACTTATCATATTGTTTCACTAATCATCCAAGGTCAAGTTAAGAAGGGTTACCCAGCTACTCGGTGAACTTTGACATTTTAATCATCTGAAGGTTAGAGTACTTAGTTAATCAGTTGATATTTCATTTAAGAGTTATGTAGGTGAATGCCCCTAAAAAAGGTTTAAGTCAATAAATATTTTGTACCCATCATTAAAGTTGGGCTCATAGTGTTTAAAGGTTATTATCATCAATCATGTGGCCTTTATAAATTTCATCAAACAAGTTTAAGGATCAAGCCTAAATAACTACCAATCCCTTAATAATCTCAATGGAAAAATGTGAAATTATTAAAAGTTTAATTTAGGTGGTATGTATCCATATTGAAATGTCATATGATCATCAATTGTGGGCCTAAAATAAGTGAAACATCATTCTCCCAGCCTAAGCCCATCACTTCAGAATCATTTGATTTTGATTAACTTCCAAATCTTGAAAATTTAGAATATGGAAAGGTGGCAAATTGGTTTCTACGTTTTATCCCATCATGTTTCAATCATCCAAGAATATTCATTAAGATCAAAATTATCCATTTTTCCCATTGATTGATCCTAAATTTTAATTAAGCAACAAGGATCTAAAATGACCATTTTTCCCTTGGGACTCTCCCCACCTCATAACTCATTAAGCATAATTCAAATGACTTCAAAAATTTTAGAGTACCCTATCCATGGGGCGATCAAAACAACAGGGGAGAGAATGTAGTTTTTTCAAAATTTAATTTATTTTAAATAAATATCTTATCTAAAAAAAAATATTTTCAATATTAACTTATTTAAGCAATAAAAACCAAATTTTTGGCTCATAGAAATAATATTAGAGATTCACTTAGGTCAGAGAAACACTTAGGCAAAATTCCATGATTTTTAAATTTTAATTTTAATTTTAATTTACAAATATTTATTGATTTTTTTATTAAATTCACTAAATGAGAAATATGTTTTAATTACAAAATTATTTTTTTTATATTTTTATTAAACCTCTAGGAGTCCAGGGAACTTCGAGAAACAAATCTTATATTTTTATGATTTTTAATTTTTTAATTTTAATTATTTTAACGAAAAATAAGAAAAATACATTTTAGGCTTTAAATATTTATTTATAACTTAGAAAAATTGAGAAAAATATTTTAATGAGTCCCAAGTAATTAGGAAACCATTAGGCACCTTTTGAAACAACTTTGTATTTTTAGAATTTGTAATTATTTTTAATTGTTTTTAATTTAAAATATTGTTAAAAAATGAAGTATTTCTCCAAAAAAACTTATTTTTCCTAAGTTCTCCTGATCAGATGGGACTCAAAAAACCACTTTTTTATAATTTTCTTAAGTGTATTTAATTTAATATAATTATTTTTGTACAAAAATGCAATTTTTCTCATAAAGTCAACTTTAGTGCTCAAACTAAATCAAATATTTTTAAAATTTTTACAATGAGTCGACATGGTTATTATACACAACATGGAACTAATTTTATTTAATTTTGATTAATATTTAATTTAAGTAAATTAATACAAGATATAAACATTTAATTAACTATAGAAATAGACAAACTTATTCAAACCATCATGATATTTTTCCTAAGCTTCTCTGACCATAAGAAACCTACTAAATTTTATCTCATAAATTTCCAAGTGATATTTCAATTTATCCAATTAATTTAAGCCAAAATAGTCATCAAAGCTTGAAAAATAGGATTAAAAACATAGAGATCTGAACTTGGAAAAATTAGAGAAACTCCCCTCTATCATGAGGATTAAGCCCTAAAAATCTCAAGCCATGGTGAGCAATATTTGATCATATAAAATTAACATACCACAGAGAGTATTTTATTAATTAATAATCATGAAATAATTTTTTTATTTTTTATCCATATTATTCTCCTCTATTCACTGAGCAAGAGGGTTTTTTTATTTTATTTTTATGATTTTTTTCTATGAAAAGTTATGAATTTTTAACGATTTAGTAGTTAATTTACTTCTAAGAAAGCCTATTTATCTACTTGTCCATGTTGCACCATGCCATACTTGTCTGCTCCGAAGCCTCTATGTGGCGCTCCGCCATTTGATGCCGCGAGACACCTCAGCACCTCATCAGCTCACAGTTTTTTTCCATCCATCCGTCTAGTGTGATCATGACCGTCCATTGAATAAATGTGAAAATGAACAAAATCCATTCATCATCCCTAATCTCCCTAACCTAAGAGCCATTAAACTTCAATCCTTAATATCTCTCTTGATACTAAACCAAATCACATGGGATTTGTTCCTACACCTTCATCTACTCAAGATAAACACATCCATATAATTTTTATGATATGAAATATGGTCTATACACATGGAGAATCAAATTAAGCTTAGTTTAGTGTAAGAGCTCAATACCTTTGTCTTAGATTGGTAACCTCAATCAAATGGTGGGAGAAGCTTCTAAGGAGTCCAACAAACCTTCAGATGAGCTCCTGGGCTGTGGTGAATTTTTTAGGTATGATTTCGACTAAGGATATTTTCAGGTGTTGGTCTAGAGCTAGGTTAGAGGCTCTCTGAGATGGGGCTTTTATGGGGAATCAACTCCTCTCACTCTAGGATGGTGTGTGCAAGTTTAATTAAAGTTTGCTGCATTGTGTTGTAGTGGAGAAATCTGTCCTGGTTTCAGCTGAGAATTCAGTTGGGGAAATTGGCTCTGGACGGTGGAAGTTAGGGATGGAGAACAGTGGGATTGCACTTAGGAAGGTTTGGAGAAGCTTTGGTGAGATTTTGGCAGAGTTTCTCCTTGGTTTCCAAAACTCTCTCCTTTGGTCGTGAAGGGGTCAACTTATAGTCATGGCTGCCTGGTGAAGCTCAGGGTTTGACAATGGGTGCAAAAGTTTGCTGAGATTGAGGGGAGAAAATCTTTAATGGCCAATAGGACTTAGCCAACTCAGAGAGGTTTAATTTTTGATTTTGGTCACTTGGGGCTCTCTTGGTCTAGCTATTTCTATGGTTGAGGTGGTGGCTGTTTAAGGTTAAGTCATTTTTGGGCTCAGGGAGGCCAAAGAATGGCTAATGATGGTTAACTCCTAATGGCAAGTGATGATGGCCAAGATATTTAAGTTTAGGCCAAAAAAGGGGTGAGATCACTTAAATCAAGGGCCAATTGTTTCATAGCTCATGTAGGATGGGCTAGGTGGGTATAGCCTGGTCACTAGAGTCAAAATGGTAGCTGTAGTGGCATTGGTTTGATCACTTTGGCTTGGTTTGGTTACATTTGTGTCATGGGTTCAATTTTGGTCATCTTGGCATGAAGTTGACTTTAGGTTGGGTTATTCATTAAATTGGACTCAAATAAGTGATCAAAATGTTGTAGATGATTGTCATAAAGAGTTTAGAAAATATTTAGAGTGATTTTGAATTGATTTGGGGAGTCAATTTGGTAGCATTTGGACATTTGGTCATTTTTGGGCATGTTGGGTTAGACTTTGGTTTGAGTTGGGATAGAGTTTGGACATGGCCAAATTGATGGTTCAATTTTGTCCTAATAATTGTCATGAAGAGTTTTGGATATCAATTGAGTGGAAATTTTAGGGATATGAGTTCAATTTGGTGGAGTTTGGGGACATGGCCAATTTGGGGCAAAAATTGGAGATTTTGATTCAAGTTGATTTTGAGTTAAATTGTGGCTTGAACAAGGACAATTTAAGGTTCAATTTGATGTGGGGAAGCGTTTTAAAGAGTTTATGTTACAAAATTGGGGCAATTGGATAAATTTGGGGGTTCAATTGAGTGACAAATTGCATCTTTTTGATTTGGGTTGAAATTAGATTCAAATATGGGCCAATTAGGCTTCAATTTAGTTTCAATCAAGCTTGTACATGATGAATTTGAGTTTGGAATTGAAATTGGGGAAGATTGGGATCAAATTGGTGGACATTGGGGTGAATTGGGGTAATTGGGAGTTTGAAGACAAATAAGGCTTTTGGTTAAAATAGGACAAATTGATCAAATTGAGCTTAATTGAGTGGTCTAAATTGAATTGGGGGACATTTAAAATGATTTGAAAGGTTTTGGGACAATTTTGGTCACCAGGGGTGGTAAATTTTTTCCAAAATAAAGGGTATTTTTAGTAATTTTAAAAATTTGGGGTGTTTTGGATAATGGTTTGAGATGATTTTTGAAGAAATTTTGGTATTTTGGCTAATTTTATGAGTTTTGGGTCGCAAGAGTACTTTGGTAATTTTGGTAGATTTGGGGGCAAAAAGCTACGTTGAATATTTTGGTAAAATTGGGTTGTCAATCATGCTACTTGAGCCATGAACCAGTAGATTTTTCTACTTTGGGTCTTCCATGTACTAGGCCTCGCTAAACCTTAGCCTAGGGCTAATGGGTCTAAGGGACCATCTACATGATTCTCCTAAAGGATTAAGGGATAAAAGGTAAACATGTTTGGATTCAGGGTAGTGAGTGGAAGTGTAATGTGAAAATTTGTGTGAGACCAACCAAGACCACACCACCAGAGGGTTAACTCCTAAGGCCAAGCAGTGCTATAGGGACTCTACTTGACCTCC
>JXCR01148688.1:11713-39556 GCA_002079205.1 Phalaenopsis hybrid cultivar | reverse complement strand
TGAGAACCCCCATATTGACTCCACCGATTAAGTGCTAGAGGTTAGGACCAATATGTGGAACTTCAATTTGAGTAATAAATAGTTTAAAATTTCTAACGGTGAGGGTTCCCTTTGTAGTCCTCTAGGAATAGTCAACAGGAAACTCCTATGGTTAAACCCTAGGCTACTAAAGAGGAATAATTAGAACTCAACCAAAAGTGAGGTCAATAAAGCCCAAACGAGGTATTCTAAGAGTTAATTTAGTTTTTAAGGTTTTAGGAACCTTAGATAAGCTCAAAGGAGTCAATGTTGGTAGACTCTTTGCATTAATGATCATGATGATCATTTTTAGGTCTTTATGAATTGCCTGAGAATCCTAAGCAAGAGGGTTACTCAAGACATGTCTGGCCTATGGATATTATCTTAAGATCCTCAAAAAAGTGAGGTCAACAAATGGACCCCCAATATGTATGGAATACTGGACAAGTATGCCGCACATATTGGCGTTGACCAAAATGGTCTATATCACCCAAATGAAATTATCAGTTTGTCAATAGTTTTGTAAGGAATAATATGATTATATCGTGTTATGTAATTTATCCTTCGATTTTCAAAGACTGTCGAAGGGTAGGAGTGTCATGATTTATGAAGAAGTCATAAAAATATGTTAGAGGAAGGCTTATTGGGGAGGTCTTACAATTTACAATAAAAGAGAAAATCAATGTAATGTTCCATTGAAGGAGGTCTTATATGATTTCTCGTAGATAACAAATGTCAGTTCTGTAAGAGGAATGCTATGTGATTTACATCCTATTCAAAAGAAAGAAGCTAAAGGACTACCATGATTCATTTAAGGAGGTCTTACATTTGATAGCCAAAAGAGAGTAGTTTCCATAATCCTTTTAAGGAGGTATTACACTACCTCTTAAGGATGACATATGTTGGAATTTGTCAGTTTTAGGAAGGCATGCTATGCAACTTACATCCTATCCTAAGGAAATAACTACAGGAAAGTTATATCTCCATGTTAGGAAGGTCTTATATCAAATTGTTAGAAAGAGATTAGATGTGATAATCCATTTTAGGATGTCTTATACTACAACTTAGAGATGTCAAATATCGGTGTCTGTCAGTTTTGAGAAGGAATTCTATGCGACTTACATTGTATTTCAAAGAAATAACTATAGGAAAGCAATACCTCCATGTCAGGAAGGTCTTACATCCAATAGTTTGAAAGAGAATAGATGTCATAATCCATTTAAGAAGGTCTTATAGTACTACTCAGAGATGTGAAATGTTGGTGTCTGTTGGTTTTGAGAAGGAATGCTATGCAACTTACATCCTATTTTAAAGAAATAACTGTAGAAAAGCCACATCTCCGTGTCTAGAAGGTCTTACATCCAGTAGTCAGAAAGGGATTAGATGTCATAATCCATTTAACGAGGTCTTATACTACTTCTTAGAGATGTAAAATGTCAATGTCTATTTGTTTTGAGAAGGAATCCTATGTGACTTACATCCTATCTCAAGGAAATAACTATAAGAAAGTCATATCTCCGTGTCAAGAAGGTCAAACAACCAATAATTTGAAGGAGACTAGATGCCACAATCCATTTAAGGAGGAAACATAGTACTATCCAAAGATGCCAAATTTCATTTTTTATTGATTTTTAGAAGGAATGCTCTGCGACTTACATCCTATCTCAAATAAATAACTATAGAAAACCCTTATCTTCGTGTAAGGAAGGCTTACATCCAATAGTTAGAAAGATAGTAGATGTCATAATCCAATTAAGAAGATCTTATACTACTATCCAAAGATGTTAAATGTCAATGTATGTTGGTTTTGAGAAGGAATGCTGTGCGACTTACGTCCTATCTTAAATAGATAACAAAAGGAAAGCCATTTCTTTGGGTTAGGAAGGTCTTTTATTCAATAGTTAGAAATATACTAGATGCCATAATCCATGTCTTATACTACTATCCAAAGATGTTAATTGTCAATTTTTTTTGGTTTTCGGAAGGAATACTACAAGAATTACATACCATCTCAAGGAAATAACTATAGGAAAGCCATATCTCTGTGACAGGCAGGTCTTACATCCAATATTTAGAAAGGGGGTAGATGTCATGATCTATTTAAAGAGGTCTTATATTGTTACTAATAATGTTAAATGTCAATGTCTGTTGGTTTTGAGAAGGAATGCTATGTGACTTACATATTATCTCAAAGAAATGGCCGCAGGAAATCCATATCTCCATGTAAGGAAGGTCTTACATGCAATAGTTAGAAAGAGAGTAGATGTCATAATCCATTTAAGCTGCTCTTATACTACTATCCAAAGTGGTCAAATGTCAATTTATATTAGTTTTGAGAAGGAATGCTATGCAACTTACATCCTATCTCAAGGAAATAACTATAGGAAAGTCATATCTCCATGTCAGGAAGGTCTTACATCGAATAGCGGGAGCGAGAGTGGATACCATATACCATTAAAGGAGGTTTTATACCATCTCTTAAAATATCAAATGTTGAGTTCCTATTTTATTTGAAAGGAAAACCAGGGGACTAATATACTAACTAAAAGGAAAATAAGAAAGCTAGAGGAAAGCCATAACTCCATGTCGGGAAGGTCTTTCCATGTCGGGAAGGTCTTACATCCAACAGTAGGAGAGAGAGTGGATACCATATACCATTAAAGGAGGTTTTATACTATCTCTCGAAGATGTCAAATGTCAAGTTTCTTTTTAATTGTAAAGGACTATCAAGGGACGGATATCCTAACTAAGAGGAAAATAGGCATACTAGAGGAAAGCCGTAACTCCATGTTAGGAAGGTCTTACATCCAACATCATGAGAGTATGTGTAGAAAACACATGAACTTGACTGAATTTTTTTGAAATCTTAATGTTTTTTGGGTTTAAGCCTCCTAAAAGAAAATTACGTTTTACCCATGTTTGTCATTTAGTTTGTGTGAGGATTAAGAATCAATTTTATGTTGTTTCATGAAGTTGAGTTTATGTCATTTTTGTTTTGGTAGTTTGTTTCCCAGTTTATAAATGAGTCATTATTTTTATGTCGCATATAATATTTTCAAATACTGCTCATTGATTAGGGGTAAAACTCTTCCTCCTTGACAACCAATCAAATGAGAGGAACCCCCTAAATATGTCTTTCAACCATACGAGGCCTCCCACTATTTTTGTCAAGGTTGTTCGTATTATCTTTTAAAAATAATTTTGACATTCATGAATTAAGATTAGAGTTGGAACTTCTAGATATTGAAAGATATGACTCCAGAGTAAATTTTCAATTAATGTTTCTAATATCACAGTGTTCTACCATAGCTCCCTCTTTCCGGGTCTAGGCAAATTTCAAATATTTTGATTTTATGATCAAAATATTTTTATTTTCTAAAGATATGTCTGAGCCAACTAATAGCCGATAAAAAGGCAAGATCACTTGATTTTCTCCTGAATATAATTTATGAAAGAATTTTCTTAAGACAATTTTCCAAGTTTTATTAATTAGGGGAGAGTTTGGACACCAATTTTTTATTTCATTCTCACCTTAAGCTTCTTCACAAGGAATTACTATATATGGTGGAGCATATTTTAAGGGTTTTGAATGTCTGAATTCAAACACCAATTTTTGATTTCATGCTCACCTCAAGCTTCTTCTCAAGGATTTACAATATCTGGTCGAGCACATTCCATTTGAAGTTTTTGAATGTCTGATTGAAAACCAATTTTTCATTTTATGCTCACCTCAAGCTTCTTCAAGGAGTTACTATATCTGGTGGAGCATATTCCATTTAAAGATTTTGAATGTCTGAATTCAAACACCAAATTTTTGATTTTATATTCACCTCAAGCTTCTTCTCAAGGAATTACTATATCTGGTGGAGCATATTCCCTTTAAAGATTTTGAATGTCTGAATTTAAACACCAATTTTTGATTTTATGCTCACCTCAAGCTTCTTCTAAAGGGATTACTATATATGGTGGAGCATGTTTTAAGGGTTTTCAATGTCTAAACTTTCATAATTAATAATTCTCAAATACCCCTTAAGACAAACTCAGAGATATTATAACTCACTCAAATGCTAGGACCTGATCATTTTCCATTAGATTAAAAGGCTCGTAATATCCTCAGTCAATTACTTGTATTTTGATCATACTATTTTTTTGAAATTTTTATCGGACCCAATCAAGATTTATTAAAGTAAAGGACCCAATTTTTAGGGCAATAATTTCATTTCCCCTTGAAATCATATAAATATATATATATATATATATATATATTCCCAAAATGTTGGAATTTTTGTCTTGGATTACTCCTTTTTGGATTATTTTTCTATTGACGATTGTTTGATATATCAACACCTTGAGGGTAGGAAAAGATCAACTTTGGGGAATCCATCGAAGTAGTTCTGGTAATTTATGAAAAATGTACAATGTCAAATTGTTTTAGACTCATTTTGTAAACTAGGAGTTTATTATGTTATGTCATTTTTGTCTTCTCGTTGTCGAATGTCTGTCATAGTGATCGTGGAATGTTTGTCATAGATATCATGGAATGTCTGTCATGTATTGTCTGTCATAGATATTATGGAATATCTATCATAGATATCATGGAATGTCTGTCAGCCAGTGATATTATGGAATGTATATCATAAATATCATGGAATGTCTGTCTGTCATAGATATCATGTACTATCTGTCATAGATATCATGTACTATCTGTCATAGATATCATGGAATGTCTGTCCATAATAGATATTATGGAATGTATATCATAGATATCATGTACTATCTATCATACATATAATGGAATGTCTGTCTGTCATAGATATTACGTAATGTTTTTCATAAAAATTATTGAATGTCTATCATAGATATCATGGAATGTCTGTCTGTTAGAGATATTATGGAATGTCTGTCATGGATATCATGGAATGTTTGTCAATCATAGATACTATGGATTGTTTGTCACAGATTTCATTGAATTTCTATCTTAGATGTTATGGAACGTCTGTCATAGATGTCGTCTATCATAGATTTCATTGAATGTCAGTCGTGCATGTCATAGAATGTCTGTCGTGAATGTAAAGAAATGTCTATCGTTAATTTCATGAAATGTCTATCGTGAATGTCACATAATGTTTGTCACAAATGTTATGGATAACTCTTATTGTCAAAGAGTTGAAATTAAGTAAGATAGTCCAATCTATCAAAAGATAGAATACCCTGGAATGTCTTGTCATTTGAACTCTTAATGTCAAAGAGTTGAAATTTGGGTAAGATAATCTTATCTGTCAAATGATAGAATATCTTGGAATGTCTTGTCATTTTAACTCTTAATTTTGAAGAGTTAAAATTTTGTTAATATAAGCTTATCTATCAAAAGATAGAATATCTCAAAATGTCTTGTCATTTTAACTCTTAATTTTGAAGAGTTAAAATTTGGGTAAGATAATATTATCTGTTAGAAGATAGAAAATCTTGAAATGTCTTGTTGTTTTAACTCTTAATGTCAAAGAGTTAAAATTTGGGTACGATATTCTTATATGTTTAAAGATAGAATATCTTAAAATGTCTTATCATTTTAACTCTTAATGTCAAAGAGTTAATATTTTGGTAGGAAAATCTTATTTGTTAAAAGATAAAATATCTTGGTTTGTAGTCATTTTAACTCTTAATGTTGAAGAGTTAAAATTTGGGTAATATAATCTTATCTGTAAAAAGATAGAATATCATGTCATTTTAACTCTTAATGTCGAAGAGTTAAAATTTGGGTAATATAATCTTATCTATCAAAATATAGAATATCTTTGTATGGAGAAGGATTGATTTAACAAGAGATGTGGAGAGAGAAGAGTCCCCAGCAGAGTCGTCACTCTCTTGATGGCGCCCGACGGGGTGGTTTTTGGTGGGGCTCGGTTCGCTGCCAATTCCCTTCATGTTGGATGTGTCTTTTTGATTGAAAATAGTTGCCACTCCATTTATCTATTTTTATTCCCCTGATCCCCAATTAAGTCATTCTCTTGAAACATGTCAAGGATTGCAATATTTTAAGAAACTAGGAGAAAAAAGGAAAGGGTTAAAAATAGAAAACATGAAAAAAAAAATGTTGAAAGGATTTTTCATTTTGGTGAACATTATAGAGAAATGATTTCTCATATAAGGAAAACCACAAGAAAAATAAATAATCAGAGATTTTAGGTTTATCACCTATTCTGAGTTCTTAATTATCTTATAGAAGCAAGCTCCTAAAGTTAATTGCATCTTAGACAGTTAAAACAGTCTAAGAAAACTCCTGATTTCTGTTAACACTCATTATCCTAAGAAATGTCAAAGTCAAGGAGAGAAACATGAAATGTTTTATTCCTAGGGTAATATGTTTCTAAGAATCCAATTATACCCTAAAGGTTTTGTTTTATTTTATTTGTTCATGTCATGTCATGCCATTTTATTTTGTTTTGTTTGTTTTTGTCATTTCATGTCGTTTTATTTTGTTTTGTTTATTTTTGTCATGTCATGTCATTTTATTTTGTTTTGTTTATTTTTGTCATGTCGTGTTGTTTAGTTTTGGTTTTGTTTTGTTTTTGTCATGTCGTGTTGTTTTTTTTTGGTTATGTTGTCTTGAAATTCCACTTCTAAATGTCATCCTGCAAAACAGAGTTAGTACACCCTTTAACATGCAAAGAAAATATAAAGTGAAATTTTGTTTTTATGTCTCATATAAACCTGCAAAATAAAACACGATGAACATTAAATAATATTTTTAGATTTGACAGTTTTAATTGGATATTTTTTAGATTTGACAGTCTCCAATAAACCATGCAAAATAAAACACCATAAAAATATTCATATTTACTTAGTCCAAAAAGTGTAAACCAGTACCGGAAAATTCATGTCAGCAACCACAGATTGCGTCGTCTAAGAAATCTTCGTAAATTTGAATACAGATGTTCAAATTGTGTTCAATGATCTTTGTTCATTAGGGTTCAATTTAAGTTTTAATGTCTTATTTGGATTTTAGGGGTTGTAAAATTTTAGGTTGTTTACGATTTATTAGTCAATTAATTCCTTTATCATTTTTGTCATTTTTGTTATTTATTTTTGTTTGGGTTAGACCTAATTGAAGTTTAGGTTTGATTAAGCCTAATGTAAGTAAGTCTTAATGGGGTTAATTAGTTTTAATTAGGGTTAGAACTAATTGATGTTTAATGTTAATCAAGCCTAAAGTAGGTAAGGCTTAATGGAGTTAATTAAGTCTAATTAGGGTTAGACCTTATTGAGGTTTAAGTTTGATTAAGCTTAATGTAAGTAAAGATTAACGAAGGTTATATAGCTCTAATTAGGGTTAGACCTAATTAAAGTTTAGGTTGATTAAGCCTAATGTAAGTAAGGCTTAATGGGTTAATTAGGTCTAATAAGGGTTAGACCTAACTAAGGTTTTAAGTTAATTAATCCTAATCTAAGTAAGGCCTAGTGAAGGTTCATTTTGTCTAATTAGGTTTAGAATTAATTGGGGTTTAAATTTGATTAGGCCTAATATAAGTAAGGTTGAATGTGGTTAATTAAGTCTAATTAAGGTTAGACCTAATTGAGGTTTAAATTTGATTAAGCTTATTGTCAGTAAGGCTTAATAAGGGTTAATTAGGTGTAATTATTGTTAGACCTAATTGAGGTTTTGGTTAGTTAAGCTTGATGTAAGTAAGGCTTAATGTGGTTAATTAGCACTACTTAGGGTTAGACCTAATTGAGACTTAAAGTGATTAAGCCTAACGTAAGTAAGGCTTAATGAATGTTAAATACGTATAATTAGGGTAAAACCTAATTGTGGTTTAAGTTTGATTAAGAATAATATAACTAAGGCTTAATGTGATTACAAAGGTCTAATTAGGGTTAGACCTAATTGAGGTTTAAAGTGATAAACCTTATGTAAGTAAGGCCTAATTGAGGTTTAATTTTAATTAAGCCTTAATTAATAAAGAATTAATGTGATTAATTAGTTGTAATTAGGGTTAGTCCTAAATGAGGTTTATGGTGTTAAACCTAATGTGATTAAGGTCTAACAAAGTTTAATTAGGTCTAACTTTGGTTTAGAGCTAATTAGTTTTTATGGTGTTAAACCTAATGTGATTAAGGTTTAACAAAGTTTAAATAGGTCTAACTACGGTTTTAACCTAATTAGGGTTTATGGAGTTAAACCTAATATTATTAAGGTCTAAAAAAGTTTAATTAGGTCTGAGTGTGGTTTAGGCCTCATTAAGGTTTATGGTGTTAAACCTAATGTGATAAGGGTATAACAAAGTTAAATTAGGCGTAACTGTGATTTAGAACTAATTAGGGTTTATAATTTTAAACCTAATGTGATTAAGGTCTAACAAAGTTTAATTAAGTCTAACTATGGTTTATACCTAATTAGGGTTTATGGTGTTAAACCTAATGCGATTAAGGTCTAACAAAGTTTAATTAGGACTAAATGTGGTTTAGTCCTAATTAAGATTTATGGTGTATGGGTTCACTTAGTTTTAACCTAAATGTATCTGTGTGATTTGTCTTGGATTCAGATTAAATCAAAGTAAATTAGACTTAAAGGTCATATAACTTTAACTTTGAGTCAATGGGGTCAGACTCAATAGTTTGAGGAGATAAGTGGTCACTCATCCTCTGACTTAGATCTAAGGATTAAGATCTGGTCAACTTTATATATCTAATGTCTAAGTCTATGGAGATTTAGGGTTTAAAATGTAATTTTGAATTTTACAATTTTAACACTAGAGGTAGAAATGTCATTTTTAAATTTTCCAATGGGTAGATCTTGTCACTTTAGAGTTTAAAATTGTCCCTCTAAATATTCTAAACATTTTTAAATTTAATTTCTAATTTTTTAATTTTTTTATAATTATTTTTAAGAATAATTACAAAATTTGATGGAAATTAGAAAGTTGAATCCTAGGGAATTTTCCTAGCCATGGAAAGATCAGGGGATATTTTTAAGGGCTTAAAGTTTAATCCCTAAAACTTTCAGATTTTTTGGAATTACAAAAAAAATTTAATAAATAAATTACTCTAGAGAGTAATTAATTAATACGGAAAAACCTATTTATCCACTTATCCGACACGGCGCTGACCCGAACCTCAAACTCGTCGATTATTCACGCGGTGTAGTTTGGTTGGATGCACTTTACATGTGGATGATTAAGTGGCTTGCAGTTTAATATGTTTCGTATGGACGGATGAGTGATCCGATCAAATCCTAGCCATTCATTTCTGATACATAGTGATGAACAACATTAGTTCATCATCCCCGCAGGCTATTAACCGAAAACCGTCTGATTTCAAACTCTAAAGTCTCACTCATTTCTCCATTGATTTGGATGAAATTTCTTCCTACAAGATCATCTCAATGAGGCAAATCAAAGTAGGGATAAGGGATGGTGTGTATGATATTGGGAAGGCTCAATTTCGATTGAGAACTTCTTCGTAGGGATAAGGGATGGTGTTGGAATAGTCAATTTGAGGTTTTGAAGAGTTTGAGTCAAACCCAAAATATGTCCTGTATCATGAGAGGGATAAGGCCATGCTCATGATTGTCTTAATCATGAGAGGGATAAGTTTTCTATGATAGACAGATATTCTATGATATGTATGATAGACATTCCATAATAACTATGATAGACAGTACATGACAGATATTCTATGACATCTATGATGAACATTCCATGATATCTATGACAGACATTCCACAATGAGAAGTCAAAAATGACATAACATAATAAACTCAAAGTTTACAAAATGAGTCTAAAACTATTTGACATTGTACATTTTTCATAAATTACTAGAATTGCTTTGATGGATTCCCCAGAAGTTGATCTTTTCCTACCCTTAAGGTTCTGATATATCAAACAATTGTCAATAGAGAAATAATACAGAAAGGATTAATTCAAGAAAAAATTCCAACATTTTGAAATATATATATATATATATATATATATATATGGATTTTTTTTGCATTTTATGGGTCTGACTTTCGCTTATGTGGATTGTCCTTTCATGCTTTTGTTGGAGATTGTTTCTGAGTGTATTATTGGCCTTCCTTTTTTGTGTTTTACATGGAATGGCTATTTTTTTCTTCTTACTATATTTCGGGAGAGGGATGCTTGTTTTCAAACTTTTATTGGTAGATCTTGTTCCTCTATGATTGAGCAGTTTTATTGCTTCTTCTTTCTTTAATATGGTAGTTGGTTTCTCGATTTTGGGCCTACCGTGAAGCTATTTTCAAGCATTAAATCATCTATTCTTTTTATATATTATACTATGAAAAATGAGTTTCCTGGTTACATTTTTCAATTTGGCCTAAATGGAGATTACAGTGGTTTGTTTTTATGGCTGCATATTCAAGAGTGCGATAAAGCCTGGGCAATGATTTTTAATTTCACTGGCAGAATTTTGATGATGGATTTTGGCTTAATGGGTAACTGTTTGCATTTGATAAATGCTTTAATGGTTGGACTTTCTTTCTTGGTTACCATAAATGAGCGGTTCTTCTATCTGATAACATTTCGCAATCATTTCGAGCTTCTTGCAATTTTTCCTGAAATTTTCTCGTAGTGGCCTTATGCATCTAGAAACACATCTTACATCCCTAAAACCCATGATGTTATTTTTTTGAAGTTTTTTAACAATTGGAGGCTTATGGTTTATGACATTTCTGCATGTTTTATTGGAAATCTTTTTGACACTACCCGAAAACCTTACTTTTGCTTCATTGATATATGTGGTGGTAGCACAATTACTTTTATGAATGGTTATAGGTGGATTGCCTCTTTTTGTGTCGTGAGCAATTTTTTGAAGCTTTATAGCTTCACATTGGCTAGCTTCATGATGGAATGCATTTTTTGTTATACTTTTGTCACTATGCTGATCATAGTTTTGTGTGGCTTGTTTCATATAAACGTTCATGATGGAATGCTGATCGTGGCTAACAGTTGCTATGGGTGGTTTTTGGTGTGGGAAGTGGAAAAATTTTGGTGGAACATTTATATGAAGATTGAGTATTTGTTGGGTGATAGGATTTTTGGGGCTTGTTTCTCTCTGGGGCTTCAACTATTATTTGAAGCTCTATGACTTGGCTAGCTTCAATGTGTGGAGTGGTTTATTGGTTTTATTTCTGATATTAAGCTTGGCAGAGCTTCTTTGACTAATTACTATCAAAGCCACTTTTTTTTAGCAAATTTTGGGTGGCTTGCTGTAAAATTTTGGAGAAATTACTGGCAGTATTTTCTGTGGCTTGTGGTGATTTATTGGTGGAAACATTGGTGGAGGTATATTAAGTCTTTGTGGTTTAAAGCCATTGGGTCCTTTTGCCAGATTTTTTGTTGGCCGTCGGATTACAAGATTAATGCTCATAGCCTTAAGGCTCATGATTTATTATCTTTGAATATGCCATATAACTGGAGGCAGTTAGCTCACATTGGTTATCGTGATTCCTCCTATGAAACTCTTATTTCTGATATACCTCAGTTTCATATTACATGGACAACAACATCTTTCTGGACTTTTGGAACTACTAATTTAATGCTTCACTTTCTTGTTACTTTTAACTCTCATAACAGGTTTGGTCTTGTGGTTACAAGCTACATTATCTTTTCTACGCTGAAGTTGTTCTTGGAATATTACAAAGCTACTCTCTTTCATTTTGACTGGATTTCACATACGGCTCAGAAGTTTTCAGCCTTATGTTTCACACAACTTATTTTGCACTTTCTTTACATGTATATAATGGGTATACTACACTAGTTTGGTATATGTTCTATTGGGACACATAAATGTATTTTTTAAAAATGGTTATGTTAAAATTTCTTTTATATGCTTTTTGCGTAGATTTGTAATGTGGATGGAGGATCCCTTAGGACTTATTCTTTTAGAAGGAATCCTCTTTCCCTCCCCTTTTTTGTACCCTTCTTTTTCAATTAACGAGTAAGGAGCCATGAGATGATCTTTTAATTATATATATATATATATATATATATATATATATATATATATATATATAAGATGATGGCGGTGGTGGCTAGGTTTGGTGCTTTGCTAGCATTTCTGGCAAGATGAAGCTCTGTTGTTGCTTGTTTGAGGGTGATGCCTCTACTGAGATCCCTAAGCTTGCTTGGTTTTGCCTTGGGAGTCAGCTTCTCTGGTTCAAGTCTCTGGTTTTTTGTGGGGCTTACTGTTCCATTGCTCTAAACTGTTTGGCTAGGTTTTATTTTTGTTTGAAGTTTCTTCTGGCCTCTCTTTCTTGCTGGGGGAGTATTACCCTTCCACCATTGGTGATTTGATTGAAGGTTAGTGATTCTATGTGAGATATGGCCTTTTTCAGGCTAATCTAAAATTTGAAGTTTACATTGGTTTGCTGGAGCTCTTGCTCTGGGTTCCTTAGTCCATTTGAAGTTTTTCATAATGGCTACTCCTATTGAGATTGTGATTGATGCTTAGTGGTCTAAGGCCACTTATGCTGGTGTTGTGGGTAAATCTTCTGTTACCCTTAGTGATTCTGATCACTTAGTTTTCCCCCAAGATTTCCATGATATTGCTGCTGGGAAGGGAAACAACCCTTGCATTCACCTTTTGGGATCCAAAGAGGGTGAACCTGCTATATATTTCTCTCCACAAGAAATTCAGAATCTGAATGAGCAAGTGAAATTCACTTTAATGGGCAAATTCCAACTTGGTCACCCAAAAATGGAATTGGTCAAAAACTTCTTTGATTCTTTAAAATTTAATGGAGATTGGCATATTGGAATACTTGATAGTAAACACTTTCTCATCCAACTATCAGGTGAGAAAGATTATGCAAGATTGTTTGCAAAATAATCTCTTCAGATTGGAGGTACCCCCATGAAGATTTTGAAGTGGGAACCTGGTTTTGATCCTAGCAAGGAGCCACGTGTAGTTCCCCTTTGGTTTAAATTACCTGGCCTTCCACTTCAATATTTTAACCTCAATGCTCTTTTCAATATTGGATGTGCACTAGGGAGACCTTTGAAGGTAGATGCCCCCACATATAACAAAGCAAGATCAGCTCTAGCTAGAATCCTCGTTCAGAGAGATATTACTCTCCCGGAAATCAAAAGGCTCTGGATTGGTTCTGACATAGATGGGTTCTGGTAGAATGTGGTGTTAGAACAGAAACCTTATTATTGCCACCATTGCAAGATGTTTGGACACACCAAAGATAGATGTTTCAGGCTTCACCCCCTTCCAAAGAGAAATGTGAATACTCATGAAAAGATCTGTCAGTCTGCTACTCAAGAGCCCACACTATGTGTGGAACCAACTCCAATAGTTAATAAGGAAGATATATTGGGAACATCCAAAAGCTCCACAGCTCCTTTTGGCTCCAATGCTCTTACAAACACATCCCCCAAATACTTCAGGCAGGAGTTAAATGAAGTTAACATTATTACCCCTCTAACCTCAAATGACTCACATAGTGGAGTTGAGACAATTAAGGAGGAAAACCAGATTGATATCACTGTCTTAGAAGCCCCTGAGAAAAGGGAAATGGCTGAGATGAAGCTCCTATTGGAGGAGGAATGGCAAATACAAAAATCGAAGAAAAAGAAAAAAGAACTTTCTAAAGTTTAGAAACTAAAAAAGGACCAATATGAGCACAGGTGTCTTGAAGATGGTTGGGCCTTCTCCCTCTAGAGGAAGGGCCATATCAAGATCTCAACCCTCCCTCCATATTAATCCCCCCCATGATTAATTTATTGTGTTGGAATATAAGGGGCATTACCCATACTCAGTCCTTAAAAAGACTGATCTATCTGAACAAAAAATACAAATATTTGTGTTTTGCTATATTGGAACCTATGGTTCAGCAAAATCCTCAGAGAATTATTAGTAAGTTCCATGCATTTTCACATTATTCTAATAAGAACAACAAAAATTGGTTCTTTTGTAGGAAGGAAATACAGTGAAATATCCAACTAGATCATCCACAGTTTATACATCTCTCTCTTTTGATTCAAGGCCATTTGGAATTTGCAACTGTCATCTATGCTGGCAATCATAAAGAGGATATATAAGAGCTTCGGGAGTGTTTACAACTTATCAGTGTAAATATGAACTCTCCTTGGATTGTTGGGGGAGATTTCAATTGCATCACATCTGCTGCTGAGAAATCTTGGGGGAGAGTCCCTAATCTTTCCAAAATGACTCTCTTCTGTGATCAGATATAGAAATCTGGTCAGTTTGATTTGGGTTACCAGGGTCCTAAGTTCACTTGGAAGAGGGGTAAAATTTAGGAAAGACTTGGCAGGTTGCTGGTGAATGATGGCTGGTATAAACATTATCTTCTCGCCTTTGTTACTCACTTAACCTTCATTGGGTTTGATCACATGCCTCTTCTCATATCTATTACCTCCCCTAACAATACTACATATCATCCCCCTTTCAGATATTTAAATATGTGGTCCAATCATCCCCTATTTGTCAGCTGTGTAGCCTCAAATTGGGTTGGTATTGACCATTCTGATCCTTTCATAAAACTTAGCCTCCTGCATTTGAAACTGAGCAAAGCTTTAAGAGAGTGGGGTTGGGAGACTTTTGGGACAGTCTTTTCTAATGCCTTAAATGCTGAAAAGGAAGTGGAGAAATTTGAAGTCGCTGTTCAAAATGGAACTGCCCCAGATTCTGATCTGCTCACTGCCCAAACTAATCTTCTAAATGCTATTGATAACCAGGATTTGTTACTTAAAACGAAAGCTTCTTTTAACATCTTTACTGAAGGTGACAGGAACACAAAATTTTATCATGCTTATATTAGGTACAAAAGAGAATGTAACACTATACACTCTATTTACACATCTGAGGGAAGATGGCTCAATGATAATGAGTACATTGCTATGGATGCTGTCAAGTACTACAACTCCTTGTTAAACTCTTTTGTTGATCTCACATAGATATTGAAAACAACTATTTTACAGAAGAATTTGAATTCACTAATTACCTCAGACTCACTGGCCCCCTTATAATACTGAAATTTGGGAAGCTTTAAACACCATTTACAGCTCTAAATATGCTGGCCAAGATGGATTTACTGCTGATTTTTATAAAAAAGCTTGGCATATTAATAAAATGGAGGTGATTGAGGCTATCAGAAGTTTCTTTAGGGTATTAATCTACCTAGCTATTTTAGAGATTCTTCTATGGTTTTAACTCCAAAAAGGGATCTCCAAAAGACTTGGGATCATTATAGACCTATCAACCTCACTTCTGTAATCAGTAAACTTATTAGTAAGATCATTGTTAGAAGACTTCAACCTCATCTTGACAAGATTATCTGCAGGTTCTCAAAACCAAAAAGAGCACTCAAAAGATTCTTAAAAATATTTTTAATAAATTCTTTTGGAAGGGCACAAGAACTACTAAAAATTGCACTACTTTGTACTATGCTTGTAAACCGCTTTCTGCTAGTGGGTTTGGGTTTAAAACATTGCAGCATACTATTGACATTAATATGTGTAGACTCTAGCTCAAATTTCGGCAGGGAGAGTCTCTATGTGCAAAATTTATGCAACATAAATATTGCAAAAATTCACATCCTTCCATTGTTAATTGGAGAATGGGGGATTCTATACTTTAGAAAGCCATCATTTCTGCACGTGATGTAGCTTCACATCTCATGTATTGGGACATTAGTGATGGTAATATTTCTTTTTGGAATGATTACTGATATCTCTCTACATTTTCTAATTTGTCAACACATGATTATGATGTTAATTTACTAGTCTCAGATTTTCGTATTAATGGTGATTGGAATCTTGATATGCTGAATTCCTTAGTTGGTGAAATTGCTCCTACCATAGCTATAATTCATGTTAAACCTCAAGATAAGGCTCTCCCTTTTTGGAAGAATCATGCTAGCTCATATGTCACAAAATGGCTTTACTCAAACCTACACTCTTTTACTCCGTGTAAATGGCATGTTTTTATTTGGCATAGACTTATTTCTCCATCAATTTCAATTTTCTTTTGGAGATACTTTCATAAGTTGCTTCCTCTTGATGATATACTTAAGTTGAAAGGACTGAAAATTTCCTCTTACAGTTATAATTGTAAAAAAGGTGCTGAATCTCATAATCATCTGTTCTTTGAGTGTCCTTTTGCTAAATAAGTTTGGCATCACATTGGGTGCTTTTTTGGTATCCATTGGCATAGTAATCTAAATTTTAAAATAGTTATAAGGATTTGGAAGGGTTTTGAACCCTCTTTCAACAAGTACTTTTGTTTCCCTGTTATTGTCTTATGATTTATTTGGATGGCAAGAAACAGTCATAAATATGAAGTTACTGATCACATCCCCTCTACCACTTCCATTTTAGTGGTTGCTTATTTTAAAAAGGCTAGGAAGTCCTTCTTTAGACAGGATGCCTCTCCTACTATGACCAAGGGTAGGAAACCCATTTTAATTAAATGGTCACCACCCACCCATGGTTGGTTTAAGTTTAATGTCGATGAGAGTTTTTCCAATGCCTATACTTGTATGGGACGGATTATCATAGATGTTTCTGGCAAATGTATAGCTTACTTTGCGTCACCCTGTATTGTTAACTCCCCTCTTGAGGTTGAGACCTCTATTGTGCTTGCTGCTCTTGATAAGGTTACCTCTTTAAATTTAAATGGCATTGTGGTAGAAACTGATTCTGAAATCCTGTTTAACATTCTTTTGGCTAAGATTAAACCTCCTTGGTATATCTTAGCTTTGCTAAATAGAATCAGGCATATTATTGAAAGGCAACACCTTAATATATTATTTTCATTTACTTATAGAGAAGGGAATCAATCAGTGGATTGGTTAGCCAAATGGAGGGTGCAAATTGTTTTTTTTGGAGATACCCCTCCCTCATCCTTGCATAAACTAATTAAAAATGATTTGGACACCCCCTATGTTCGTTTTTGAGGTGTTGCCCCGTCATTTGGGTTTCTTTTTGCATAATATGAGTCTGGCTTTAGTCATTTTCGATTGCCCTTTTCTGCTTCTCATGAAGATGTTTCTTGAGCTTTCATTTGGCCTACTCTTTTGGGGTTTTAAGTAGGAAGGCTTATTATTTTTGCTTACTATGTTTTGGGAGTTGGGTGCTCGGTTTTGGAATTATCTTGGAAGAACTTGTTGCTTTGAGATTGGGAAGTTTTCTTATATTTATTTCCTATGTTTTGGGCATTGGGTTCTCGGTTTTGGGCCTAGCATGAATGTATTAGTTGGCTTTATTTGTTGTTTTGGGTAGTCTTTGAGGACTGAGCTTTGCTTGGTTAGCATTTATAACTTAGGGATTGGTGCTGCTTGGGCCAATTACAATTCTTGTATTATGAACCAGTACTTCTCTGGGGACATTAGTCCTACTCTTGGCTACCTATTTATGAATTATAGTATAAAGGATGAGTTTTCTGGATATAGTATTGGGTTTGGCTTGTTTGGGGATTGCAGTATCAATATTCTCAACTTTTCTAGTTGGATTTTTTTGGGTCCACA
Source organism: Phalaenopsis hybrid cultivar (assembly GCA_002079205.1). Classification (NCBI taxonomy): domain Eukaryota; kingdom Viridiplantae; phylum Streptophyta; class Magnoliopsida; order Asparagales; family Orchidaceae; genus Phalaenopsis; species Phalaenopsis hybrid cultivar. The sequence continues at coordinate 22,029 of JXCR01148688.1, read as the reverse complement.
GGCAGGATTGTGAAACGGGCAGGGTTTTGAAATTTAGGTTGACTAGCAGGATTTTAAAACTAGAGCTTGGCTTAATGGTTGATTTCTTGAAACTAATTTTTACTTTAAAGGGTGGATTTGTAGCAACTTTCTCTTTTATGGGGCTTTATGGCCTCAGTTTAGTTATCAACACAGTGAACAACTTTTTATGAATATCATGCTTTTATCATTGTTATACTGAGTTGGGATTTGAGGTTATGACCACTTATTTCCTTCACTTGGTATTTTTGTGGTGGTTGTATGCACCAAAAAACATTTCTTATAGTTTTGAAGCCCCTGATGTTAATTTTTTGAACCTTTTTGATGATTGGAGGCTCACGGCTCATTATATTTATGCTTGGTTTAATGGATGGCTGATTGACACTATTCTTTGCTTCATTGATAAAGTGTCTGTAAGCCCTATTTCCTTTGTGAAAGGAAGTATTGGGCTATGTTTTCTCTGGGCCGTGAGCTATTTGTTGGGGTTCTATGGCTTCAGTTTGGTTAGCGTCATAGTGAACTGCTTTACTTGTTACCTTCGGGATACTAAGCTGGGATTGGTGGCTTTGACAAACTTTTACATTAAGGGCTACTTTTTTTGGGCTTACTTTGTGTGGCTTGCGGTGAAATTTTGGTGGTTGTATGTAGAGCATGTGCGGGTTAAGGACAATGTTTTCCTTTTCCTGATTTCCTTGTGTTGGCTGTCAGATTTACAGATTAGTGATTGTAATCTTGAGGCCCCTGATATCCTATCTCTGAAATTATTGTATGAATAGAGGCAAATAGCTCATGTTACTTATTTCAATTCCTCCCAGGAACCTTATTTTTCTACCATCCCTAAGGTTCAAACATCATGCAACACATTATATTGTTGGACTAAATGGACTACTATATTAATGCTTCACATCCTTGTTGTTTTTAACTCTCATAACAGACACTATCTTCAGGTGTTAAGCTGCAACTTCCTTACACCGCTGAGGCTATTCCAGGACTGTTACACAACAACTTTTTTGCACTTCGATTGGGAGTCCAAATCGATTCAGGAATTTTTGGCATTACAATTCCCACAACATTTTTTTGCTCTTTGGGTACATGTTTACTTAGGGCATACTGCTTTAGATTGGTATGCTTTTTGTTTGAATACATTTATTTTTGGAGGTGATAACTTTTTTGTATGTTTTACATCTTTTTTGTGTGGAGTTGTAATGCAGAAAGTGGAACCCTTAAGACTTAATGTATTTTTATTTCTTTTTATAAAGGATCCTCCTTTCCTCCCCAATTATGTACCTTTCTTTATTTTGATAAAGNGGTTAAGGTATGTCTTACTTTTATCAAGTATGCACGTTGCATACCAAAAAAATATCAATGAACTTAGTTTGACTTTTTTTAAATATCCACAAGTTTGGCTTTAGCCCATTGGAAGTTGTAGCGCACTTCATTTGGCACCATCACAATGGCATTAGGTTGATTAAACCCAAGTCAGTCAAGGTTGGTTTTGTGGATTAATCCTTTAGGTTTGATAATTCTAAGTTAAGGTAATTCTCTTGACAAACTTTCTCTTAGTCCAACTTATTACACACTGACGAGATATTTTGTTCCTTCCTTTAGAGTCCATTAGTTTTAATTAGACTATAAACAACCTCAACCAAAATAATGGCTTGACTGATTAAAACTAGGATAGATTTATGCCCATGTAACCATTTACTAGAATCTTTCATTACCTAGCTCTGTGTCGTAAATCCATACTTGAAGTTAGGGTGCACTAACCTATAAAATCAACTAGCTAATGTCAGTGGATTTTTTGGTCCAATCAATTTAGTACTTTTGACATTAAAATCTTTGATTGATCCATATGCACCTTTTGAATTGTTTAGTCTAATAAATGCCTATGAAGAATGCTTTTATTTCTCAAGTCTATAGGCTATTAATCAACAAAAAGTTGGTATTGCAGTACATGCCTTAACTGAGTAAGCCTATATTATAGCCATTAATCTCTAGTATGGTCACTTAATACCTTAGAGCAAGGTAGTTTGATCTATTTTGAAATTCACCATTCCCTCCACAGGTCTAGTTGAGGATCCGTCAAAAGTTGGAGCAAGACCCATATAGGTACCATCATGATGAGATTAGGTTCATTAATCTATTCATTGTTATGTTTGACAACATAGGTTAATAATTTTGAGTTTCAAAGACTAAGTTAAAGAAATTTCCTTAATTTTCTTAGTTTGACTCATCAAACATCAAACATCAAACATCTATCTTTCTTTTCTCAGGCTCTTTAGTTTTTGTTGACATAGTGGCTTCAATAAGAATTGGCTTCTTGGTTCTATAGCTCTAGGATGGGTCCTAACATAGTCATTGCACATCACCAAGCTAGGATCGTTGTGCCTTTCTAGTGTGTAATAGAAGAACAGGCTGGAGTTGGCTCTCCATTGTTAGAATGAAGTCCAGACACAGTCCCCACACTGAGCAATTGAGTTCATTTATTTATTATACTTTTGGGTATAATAAAACAATGCATTGGTTAGTGTAAACTAATTTTGAAGCAAGTGACACTATTTCTAGGAACCCATTTTAGTTTCATTCATTGAACACCTAAAAAATAAACTAACACAACCAACATAACAATATCTCCTACTTCTCAGTTCATTGACCTCAATCCTCGCACTAGATTTAACAAGTTAATGTCTTGACACTGTAAACATAGTAGAGTATGTGCAACATTCTAGTATTGTCATTATACACCACAATAAAAAAACATTAGAAGCCTAAAGCCCAATGGTTCACTTCTAAGACAACTGGGTCTATGCATAAGGTAAACATAAGTCCCTAAACTATCTACTTTAAGCTAAACACTAATTTGTTTTTAGTTTTGAACCCCATATTATCTATCCTTATCAAGTCACCCTTGAGCACCTCTAAGACAGAAAAAAAATTCCTATATTGTCACTCCTAATATGTTCAGGCACAACACAAATTCACATAACAAATACAACACAAACTTTCAAACTTCCCTAATGCAATTGAATCAAATTCTAAGCATAATTAAACCAACATCTCTATTAATCACAAAAGAACTGTGCTTCATGAACAAATCATTTTTATCAACTTTTTAGGATGGATGTTAATGTAGAAACTTCATCAACTTCTTCTTATCAGCTCTCAAGATGAATGATGGTTCCAGAACAGTTCTTTCTAATTTAGTCACTTAGTTTATTTACTAGATTGGATGTTAGTCCATGTGCTTTTATTTTCTATTATAGACAAATTCTCATCTTCCTTTTGCTAGCTCTCAGGATAAATGATAGTTCCAACATAGTTCTTCTTGACTTTGTTGCTTTGTCTACCTTCTAGGATGGATGTTAGTCCTCATGCTTTCCTTCTTAATGGACACTTTATCAACTACTTCTTGTTATCTCTAAGGGTAAATGATAGTTCCAGCACTTTCTTTCCTGATCAAACCAGGTGGTCTATTTTCTATGATGAATGTTAGTCACAGTACTTTCCTTCCTAAGTTGTTCAAGTCTTGTTTTCACTATGTTTAGCCCTTAGGACATATATAAATCCCCATGGTTTCCCATCCTTACTTAATCATCCTCATTCACCTCTTCAATTTGATGTAAATCTATATTATTTTCCAAACTAATGCATTCAAGTGAACCCAAAATTCCAAGAAGATCACAAACATTGCAAATCACAAACAAAGAACTCCAAATATTTTCAAATATCAAAACTTGATATCACGTGTCTAATCCATGGGACTTGGTTGATCGCTTCAGTCAACTACAATAAGTGTGCCAAACTTTGACCAATTTGCGACAAAAATTGAGAATCCATTTGTTGACCACATTTTTGGTCAACCAACTCACATTTGACTCAACATGCACTTATGGAGCCCCTCTCTATAACGACTTGGTCACTCCTGATTTGAGATTAACCATGCCTAGAATTTCTTGGTTACGATCATGCCCAAATTTGGTGCAGTTATGCCTATGAGTTTCTTATCATGGTCACACTCAACTCAAGCAAAGCTACACCCTTGAGTTTCTAGGTGTGCTCAATCTTAGTTTGAGCGGGCATGCCTGAATGTTCCACGATGTGATCACAACTAATGCTGGCATGATCATGTCCTTAAGGTAGGCTAATAATCTGAAGACTTCGTCCATGGATCCAGTGATGAAATGTTGTGTCACTTTTCTTACCACAATCTTTGGTGCCTCCATCTGGATTGTCGACACATCACTCAATCGACAACCAAGGAGGCCTGGGTCTCAGACTGCCCAACCTATCAAAAGGCACCTCTTCTACAGAATCCAGAGATTCAAACTCTTTGATCTCTATTGCCAGGAAAAGGAAGAAGAAGAGCCTCCTCCTTCCGTCAACTATGACAGCCTATCTTTTGATTAGGTTCCTCCCCGTTCCTCTATTGTTCTTTTCCTCTATAGTAATTACTTGGTTTCTTTAAATTATTTTGAGTTGTATCTTTAAACTAACCCAAATCAGTGGCCTTCAATTAGGCTTGGGTTTTGGTCTGACTCAGGTCTACCCAAACTCAGCTTAACCCCAACCCAACCAATAATCAAACCCAACGTGATCCAACCTAATAATGTTAACTAACAACTAACCCTTTGGTAGGATTTAGTTCAATTAAGTCATAATATCAATTCTTTTTGGATTGTGGGAGGTGATTTTAACTGCATTGCTTCACCACTGAAAAGAGGGGAGGGAGGTGTCCTTTAACTTCTACCATGACCAAGTTTAATGATTTTATCACTAAAGCTGCACTTTTTTATTTGGTTTTTCAAAGCCAACCTTTTACTTGGAGAAGAGGAACCTTGTGGAAGAGATTAGAAAGAATGCTGGGAAACTCTCAATGGCTCCAAACCTTTCCTTATACCCAGATTTCTCATCTTGCTATGCATGTTCTGACCACAGACCTTTGCTTTGTATCATCAACAATTCAAAACCTACAGGCAGCTATTCTTTCAGCTTCCAAAATATGTGGGCACTTCACCAAGATTTCATTAAGGAAGTTGATAAGGTTTGGGTTACTGAACAGGATGCCAGTCCCTGCAAAATTTATGGAATCTTCAAAAAATGGTGCCTTCCCACCTCAAAAGTTGGAATTGGGAGAAATTTGGGAATGTTCATAACAACTTAAAAGCTGCTGAGGAGGAAGTGCTCAAACTTAAGGCCAATCTTCAGCAAGGATTAAACTCTGAAGCTGATCTTCACACTGCAAATGAAAATCTTCTGGCCCAAATCAAATACTATGAAACTTTTCTGAAACAGAAAGTTGTCAGCATTAAGTTTACTGAAGGGGACAGAAACTCAAGCTGCCATCATGCTTGTCTCAACATTAAAAAAAATGCAATATGACTCTCTCTATTACAATTTCTGATGGGCATAAACTCACTAATGCTGATGACATAGCTAAGGATGTTGTGGCTTATTTTCAGCAGCTATTTAACAGCAGGAATATCTCTAGAGCTTCTATTGATGAACACCTATTTACTGATTGTAGGGACCTTCTCTAGAATGTTGATTTCTCTCAGATCCCTTTGGAGGATGAAATTAAGTTTTATTTAGACTCTATTTATGGACTCAAGGCTACTGGTCCAATTGGATTTTTTGCTACCTTTTATCAATCAACTTGGACTAGAATCAAAACTGAAGTCATTCTCGCTGTGCAGGACTTTTTTCGGAGATAGGATGCCTACTTTAATTCTTAAGAAAAAACTTTGGAGGAATTGGGGGGACCTTAAACATATCATTTTAACCAATGTAGTCTCTAAAATCATCAACAAAATTTAAGTGTTCAGGCTACAACCCTATCTGAATAAACTAATTTGTGCCAATCAAGCTACTTTGGTTAAAGGAAGATCCATATATGATAATATTGCATTGACTCAAGAACTCTTGCTGGATTTAGACAGAAGATGCAGAGGAAATAATGTTATTTTCAAATTGGATCTCAAGAAGGCCTATCAGGCCATTAATTGAGATTTTATACTATAGACTCTTTCTGCTAGGGGCTTCCAAGCTAACTATATACAACTCATTCATAGGTGGCTTCAGTGCAATGCTCATTTAGTGCTACTGAATGGTAAAGTTCATGGACTCTTCAGTGCATCCAGGGGCATTAAAAAGGTGATCCTTTTTCCCACACCATTTTTTATCTTGGCTTTTGATTACCTTTCCAGGCTTTTAAATCAGATGTTTGCTAAGACTCCTTATTTGGCAAACTATCATAATTCTAATATAGACATCAGCCATCTCTTCTATGCTAATGATATCAAAATTTTCTCTAATGCTTCCAAGACTTCTGTGAAAGCTCTTTTTCAGTCCCTCAAAAATTTTTAGATCACATCAGGGATGTAGCTAAATCTTCAAAAATGCCAAATCTATCTCTGTGCTCAGGTCAAAGATCAAACCAGGCAATGAATTTCTAGTTATACAGAATTCAACATTGCTTCACTGCTTATCAATTACTTGGGTGTTCATCTGATTATGGGCGGAGTTAAGCAAACCTAATTCAACGATATTATTGATAAGATTAAAGCTCAACTTCAATGCTGGACCATTTCATTTCTCTCTAATGGGGAAGGTTCACTCTATTGAAAAGAATTCTTATAGCCCTTCCAGCTTATGCATTACAAATGTTCTGCATGAAGAAAAGTACTCAAATCACTTTAGGTAGGATTTTCAATAAATTCATTTGAGCTAGACAGATAAAGCAATATCATTGGCTTTCTTGGCAGAAATTATGCAAACCCATACAAGCTGGAGGATTGGGTTTCAAAAGCTTCCAAAACTTAAGCTTCATCAAACTATGCAAACCATGGATCAAATTCAGGGCCCAGGATTGTCTTTGGTCTAAATTTTTTTATGGGTAAATACTGTAAAACTGTCCTCCCTACAATGATTACTAGGAAGCTAGGAGATTCCAAACTTTGGGTAAAGCTCCTATCCATCAGAGAACAAGCAGAAGAACTCTTTATCTAGGAGTTAGGGGATGGCCAAATTAATTTCTAGCTATACCAGTGGAACAACAATGGTGACAAGCTTTATTTTCTAGCAGCTCCCATTCCTGTCAAGTGAAAGAATACTGGACTAAAAACCAGTGGAACTGCAGGTTGCTAGAAACTATTCTAACTTCTGCTNCACTTTCTTTCCTGATCAAACCAGGTGGTCTATTTTCTATGATGAATGTTAGTCACAGTACTTTCCTTCCTAAGTTGTTCAAGTCTTGTTTTCACTATGTTTAGCCCTTAGGACATATATAAATCCCCATGGTTTCCCATCCTTACTTAATCATCCTCATTCACCTCTTCAATTTGATGTAAATCTATATTATTTTCCAAANTGGGGTGAAACCATTTGGAACAGATACCTATCCCCCTATATCTTTCATACAGTATTATCTGACATAGCTATGCTAACCAAAGTTTGACTAAAACCATCTATATCTTTCTTTTGTTGGAGGTTCTTCAACAATCTGCTGCCAACTGATGACATTCTTAAACTTAAGAGTTTAGGAGGGCCTTCTAGATGCTATCTTTGCCTGAGATTTGAAGAGGACAACAATCACCTATTCTTTAACTGTGAGTTTGCTCAAGAGGCATGGAAGGCACTTCATACTAAGATTAAAGTTGAGGGCTTGGATAAGGACTGATCCAATCTCAAGGATGGATGACACAGCTGGAAAAGTTAAAAAGGTGATTCTATCCCTTTTATTGTGGCCTGGATCTTGTGGATGTGCAAAAATAGAAGAAAACATGAAGGCAAGCCTATTCTTCATTCCAAGGTTACTAGAAACTGTATTTCCTACTTAAACAAGCTGATTCAACCTACCAACTTCCCTAATATCAGCTTGCCTCATACTACTGTAACCATAAGTCATAACAAGATTGAGAAAGTTATTTGGCAACCTCCTGATCCACAAACCATGAAGATTAATACTGATGGTAGCTTTTCTGAATGGGGTACTAGGGTGGGGGGGATTTTCAGGGATTCCTCTAACAAATGTTTGTTATACTTCCATGCTCCTACTGAGACCCATGATGCTCTGGAAGCTGAGCTAATTACTGTTCGCTGGGCCCTTACCTTTGCACAAAAAGATGCATGGTATAAACTATGGATTGAGGTGGACTCTATTCAATTGATTACTTTCCTCAACACTGAACAACTATCCTCTTGGCATCATATGCATAGGAAACAAAAAATTGGAAATCTCAACAAGCTAGTTAAAGTCAATATGTCTTTTATATATAGAGAAGGAAACCAACCTGCTAATTGGCTTGTCATACATGGCCTTTATACTAACTCCATCTCTGTTGCAACAAGGCCCCCCACCTCTCTTGCTCTCCTACTTCATGGTGATAAGTTGGTGACTCCTCATCTAAGATTCAAGGCTAATCAACTCAAAGATCTCTAGTTTTTTTAGGCTTCTTCTTCTTTTTTATCATTTTTAGTTTTTCTATATTCTTGTATGTTATAATTTTGAGGATTTGTCACCCTTTTGGTATCAATTGTATTTTGGTTTATAGTTAGGGGACCTCTCCAGTGGAATCTTTTGTACTGCTTTTAATGATCAACATGAATGGAGCCGAATAATGCTCCTTCACACACACACACACACACACACACACACACACACACACACACACACACACATATATATATATATATATACATATATATAAATTAAATGTCTTTCCAAAGCGGACGAAGGGATTCCGATCCCTGCGGACCAGCTTCCAATGGGCAACTCCACAACCAAATTGTGTCGGCATTTGTTATGTTATGTTGTGTTGTATTTTCTTGTTGCTTCAAATATTAGTTGAATTTCAATTACTTATTAATAATACTTCATAAAGGTTATCAATTTAATGAATCAACCTTTGTTTAAATTTATTTTATACAAATTACTTTGTTTCATTTTATGTTTGCCTGTGGGATTAAAGTNTTCAATTACTTATTAATAATACTTCATAAAGGTTATCAATTTAATGAATCAACCTTTGTTTAAATTTATTTTGTACAAATTACTTTGTTTCATTTTATGTTTGCCTGTGGGATTAAAGTGGGGGGGGGTGGCAAAACTTAATAGTTGTAATAGTGAACAAAATTTCCCAAATAAGTACTTATATCTAATACATCACTAATTTGCTAGGGGTAGAATGGTNATAAGGACCTACCACTTTGGAGCTATCAATGGAAGCCAGAGCAGACCAGATTTCCTCATCCCTAGGAATGGAAGTCAGGTCAAACCCCCTAGTATAGTTCTTATCCATGATGAAAAATTAATGCTGAATTGGTTGCCTAGAGACTGGAGGTTGGGTAAATAGTGTTTGGTAGTAATTGATAGCACTAGCAGCAATTTGGTCATCAAAATGGAGCCACTGTCCAGCTGGATCCTTAATCATGTGTATAGTATTACATTTTCTTCTGTAAATAATACAATCATGAAAATATTTATAATTTCTATCCTCCTCACAAAATCTATTCTTAGTAGCTTTTGGGTATAAAACTCCTCCTGCATGCAGATGACATCCATCAATTTTTCATTAGCTAATATTGAGTCCTTTTCCAACTCTGGGTTATCCTCTAAACAAGCCTCCAAATGAGCAACATCCTTTTTAGCCTCCAGCACTTTCAAGTTGATGTCCCTCACAGTAGTCCAATTCCAATTAGACAAATGCTTTCCTAACTTCTTTTGCCGCAACCAAAACTTAATCAGAGGGTTAGAGTGATGGAAGTCCCTCCAAACCATTGTGACTTGATTCAGAAAATCCTTGTGAGAAGACCACATATTGAGGTATATAAAGCTTGACTTGTGCTTGAAATGAGAGGCAGAAATGGACAAAAGCAGTGGTCTATGATCAGAGCCTGTCATGGTAAGATGTTGAACTAAGGTATGTAAAAACTTACTAAGCTAAAGGGAGTTCACAAATATTCTGTCTAACCTTTCCCAAAGAGGACCACTCCTCCAGGTAAACCTTGGGCCAGTAAAACTAAGGTCATAAAGGCCAGCCATGCAAATTTTATCATTGAAGTAATTCATTTGATTAATATTAGGAGGGTTTCCACCCAACTTTTCAGAGGGAACAAAAATGCAGTTAAAATCCCCACCAACCATCCAAAAAGAGTTACAATGGCTGCTTATAGCAATAATACTATCCCAAAGCTCCTTTCTAGCACTAGAAGAGCACCCTGCATAAACAAAAGTTGCCATACCTGCCTGGCCCCCAAACTAAAACTTAATATGGAGAAATTGTTGGTGATCCCACAGAATG
>JXCR01148687.1:25343-44497 GCA_002079205.1 Phalaenopsis hybrid cultivar | reverse complement strand
TGAATGTTGAAAACCATTTATTTTATTTAATTAAGTAAAAAATAATATTTTTTATAAACTTGATGTATATTAAGCCCATATTTATACAAATAAATCGAAATATTTTAAACAGTTTAACAGACAGGGGCAGATTGGTCATTTTTACATTAACAGCTGGCTCACAACATTTTTCACACAGCTGCACCAAACAGACAGTCAACTTCCCCACAGCTGCTTCCCTACAGCTGCTTCCTGGGGCAGCGCAGCTACAGCTGAAAAGCTGAGAATCTGCAACTGCGCCAAACAGGCCCTTAGTGTCATGTCAATCTCAAGGTTCATGCAACTTCAGTATTTTATTTGATGCGTTTCTAAAAATAAGAAATTGCGTGATTTTTTAGGCCCAATAATAATAGCTCCACANATATGTTTTTGAAGTGAAATGTTTATGCATGTAAACGCTTAAAATTTAAGAGAATCTGAACCACATATATTTGAAGTTTATGTTAGGATTTTAAAAAATCTGTGATTTATATGTTATGCATAAACATAAAAGGTTTCAAAAGAATTTGTGTCTGATGAATCATATGAAGATTTATATATATATATATATAGACGCACACACAGATTTGTAAAATGAGGTGTTATATAAGTAAATACATAAGATTTAAAGCAAATTTGAAATTTAACACTTCATTTTGGGTATTAGNATAAGTAAATACATAAGATTTAAAGCAAATTTGAAATTTAACACTTCATTTTGGGTATTAGATATGTAAATAAATCAAGATTTAAGTTATATGAATTTTATAGAATGAGATGTTGTACATATAAATACATAAGTATTAAATAACATGTGGAGTTCTTATAAGCATTTGAATGATATGTATGTAAACCTCTAAAAATTTGTTCTCACATATGTAAAATTCATAAAAATTGTTAGTACNGAATTTTATAGAATGAGATGTTGTACATATAAATACATAAGTATTAAATAACATGTGGAGTTCTTATAAGCACTTGAATGATATGTATATAAACCTCTAAAAATTTGTTATCACATATGTAAAATTCATAAAAATTGTTAGTATNATAAGTAAATACATAAGATTTAAAGCAAATTTGAAATTTAACACTTCATTTTGGGTATTAGATATGTAAATACATCAAGATTTAAGTTATATATATTTTATAGAATGAGATGTTGTACATATAAATACATGAGTATTAAATAACATGTGGAGTTCTTATAAGCATTTGAATGATATGTATGTAAACCTCTAAAAATTTGTTATCACATATGTAAAATTCATAAAAATTGTTAGTACCTATATGTCAACTTCGAAACACAATTGTACATATATTAAAAATTTGTCAAGGAGGGTTGTCGAATGAAGCCTAGAAGCTCTCTCTGCCTGCAAACTAACCAAAAAAGCATAGAGAAAATCAAACTCAGAATTCCTTTAAAATGAACTTGGCACCTCCCAAAAGAACTCTAAAGGGTGGTGGGCAGCCCAGAACTTGAATACTGTTTTTCGGCCCTACACCTAGTCGATGTGGGACTTTTTGTCCGTGACATTCTCCTCCACCCAATCACGTGAAGCCCTCGTCACGGATCGACTCCACCGAGGGTCCCACTGGACCATGAAGAGTCCATACACCTGGCAGGCAGCGAAGCATAAATGAAACCAAAATTTAATTCGAAAGATATTTTCGAACAGTTTTCTCACAAGAATATATGAACAACAAAACATAAAAGAATTTTCTAAAATCAATAGGGGCTACTTGGTTTAAAAATGAAGGAGAAGATTGTTTAGGGTTTGGCAAGAAGAATCATGATAATCCACTTTGTTCTTGGTTTTGTCATAACTACAAGACTAATTTTACTTTCTTAAATTCAGCATTTCAAGAATCTCACATTAACCTTATTCTGAANAACTAACCAAAAAAACATAGAGAAAATCAAACTCAGAATTCCTTTAAAATGAACTTGTCACCTCCCAAAAGAGCTATAAAAGGTGGTGGGCAGCCCAGAACTTGAATACTGTTTTTTNAACTAACCAAAAAAACATAGAGAAAATCAAACTCAGAATTCCTTTAAAATGAACTTGTCACCTCCCAAAAGAACTATAAAGGGTGGTGGGCAGCCCAGAACTTGAATACTGTTTTTTGGCCGTACACCTAGTCGATGTGAGACTTTTTGTCCGTGACATTCTCCTCCACCCAATCACGTGAAGCCCTCGTCACGGATCGGCTCCACCGAAGGTCCCACTGGACCATAGAGAGTCCACACATCTGGCAGANAAGCCCTCGTCACGGATCGACTCCACCGAGGGTCCCACTGGACCATGGAGAGTCCACACATCTGGCAGGCAGCGAAGCATAAATGAAACCAAAATTTAATTCGAAAGATATTTTCGATCAGTTTTCTCACAAGAATATATGTCCAACAAAACATAAAAGAGTTTTCTAAAATCAATAGGGGCTACTTGGTTTAAAAATGAAGGAGAAGATTTTTTACGGTTTGGCAAGAAGAATCATGATAATCCACTTTGTTCTTGGTTTTGTCATGACTACAAGACTAATTTTACTTTCTTAAATTCAGCATTTCAAGAATCTCACATTAACCTCATTCTGAATAAATGCATAATCACTCGAACCTTTTTTTTTTTTTCCTGCCATCCATGAAACAAATGTTTAGATAACTTGACAAAAGGAGGTAAAGTTCCACAAAAAGGTNGTTTTGTCATGACTACAAGACTAATTTTACTTTCTTAAATTCAGCATTTCAAGAATCTCACATTAACCTCATCCTGAATAAATGCATAATCACTCGCACCTTTTTTTTTTTTTCTCTGCCATCCATGAAACAAATGTTTAGATAACTTGACACAAGGAGGTAAAGTTCCAGAAAAAGGCTTAATGCACCTAAGAAATATATATATAAATAAGATATGAGATAATAGAATGAAACTGCATACTGGAATGAGAAAGCTAAGGTGTGTCTTTTGCCTTGAAATCTATCTCAATTGGCCATGGACCTTCACATAAACCGCATGGTATGACTCATAAGGCATTTCAATAGTGTAGAACTCAAATAAGTATGTTTTCTCTCATAAATCTCACCAAGAACATCTAATCCACGCACAAGAGAATTGAAGTCATAAAAAAAACCTCGGTGAAGCTCAACTTTAATGCCAATTTGCTCAAACTTCTTTTTTTTTTTTTTTGAAAAAGTTCTATGGATACCTCTCTTTATATTTCCACAGTATTGCTAGCATAATTATGACTGATTGCTACATTCAATATGCACTTTAATCTCAAAGCCTCCCCACATGGTTTATAATCTCACGCAACTGAATTCGACTAGGGGAAATCTTTATCATGTATAACAATAAAACAAGAAATGTCATCCAGATAAAATTCGGCTAGAAGAAAAGAATAACACCAAGTTTGACTTTAGGTTTCTTGTAGATCTAGAAATAGAAAGGAAAAAAAGCAATCCAGGAATTCTAGGGCAAGTTAAAAAAACAAAATCATCCATAAAGCTTGAATCAAGAGAGAGAAAGGGAAAAGAATTGAAAATCATAGCCAAGAACATGTAATCCATCAATTGAGATTCAAAAATGAAAGTGTAAGAACGATCATATGCAAATGAAAGATTCAGATTACCATGTTGTTGTGCTTAAATGTAAATCCAATCAAATAAGAAAAGACGGCTTACAAATTGAAAAGAGGAAAGGCTAACTCCTTGAGACTTGGTTGGAGGAGAAAGAAGTTAAGATCTTTGCTTGCAGTTTGAATGGAAGGAAGGCTTCAGCTCTCTATACGCGTGATCCCGTAGGCGCCTTCACAACTAGCTCTAAAAGTAGATGTATTGCAAGGGTTAGGTGACGAAGGAGATGGTTTTGGCGAAACCAAGAGAGGGAGCCGGGCATAGGCAAGGGGTTCGAGCAGGAGGGGTAGTAACGAGGGATTCGGGAATGCGGCTCCTCCTCTATGCTCGGTGTGAATGAGGAGACTCTCGCCTTCTCATAATCAGGAGCTTATGTTAAGATTTTTTGTTTTTTTTAATGGGATTTTGTCACGTGTTTTTGCACTTAATGTTTTGGATTCATCTTTGACTTCCATTGAACTTGGCTTAATTTGAATGAGATGGATTTACCTTTGATTTGTCTTGAATGAAATTTCAATGAGATTTGCTTTGCTTTGATTTGATTTGTTTAATAAAATGAATCTGTTGTAATTTTGGGTTAAAACTGTTTAGGATTTAATTAATTAGGTGAATTTGGATCATGCGAGTTTGGCCTTTGATTTATTTGGCATGACATATNCTTTATAATGTATAACAATAAAACAAGAAATGTCATCCAGATAAAATTCGGCTAGAAGAAAAGAATAACACCTAGTTTGACTTTAGGTTTCTTGTAGATCTAGAAATAGAAAGGAAAAATAGCAATCCAGGAATTCTAGGGCAAGTTAAAAAAACAAAATCATCCATAAAGCTTGAATCAAAAGAGAGAAAGGGAAAAGGATTGAAAATCATAGCCAAGAACATGTAATCCATCAATTGAGATTCAAAAATGAAAGTGTAAGAACGATCATATGCAAATGAAAGCTTCAGATTACCATGTTGTTGTGCTTAAATGTAAATCCCATCAAATTAGAAAAGATGGCTTACAAATTGAAAAGAGGAAAGGCTAACTCCTTGAGACTTGGTTGGAGGAGAAAGAAGTTAAGATCTTTGCTTGCAGTTTGAATGGAAGGAGGGCTTCAGCTCTCTGGACGCGTGATCCCGTAGGCGCCTTCACAGCTAGCTCTAAAAGTAGATGTATTGCGAGGGTTAGGTGACGAAGGAGATGGTTTTGGCGAAACCAAGAGAGGGAGCAGGGCATAGGCAAGGGGTTCGAGCAGGAGGGGAAGTAACGAGGGATTCGGGAATGCGGCTCCTCCTCTATGCTCGGTGTGAATGAGGAGACTCTAGCCTTCTCATAATCAGAAGCTTATGTTAAGATTTTTTGTTTTTTAATGGGATTTTGTCACGTATTTTTGCACTTAATGTTTTGGATTCATCTTTGACTTCCATTGAACTTGGCTTAATTTGAATGAGATGGATTTACCTTTGATTTGTCTTGAATGAAATTTCATTGAGATATGCTTTGCTTTGATTTGATTTGTTTAATAAAATGAATCTGTTATAATTTTGGGTTAAAAGTGTTTAGGATTTAATTAATTAGGTGAATTTGGATCATGCGAGTTTGGCCTTTGATTTATTTGCCATGACATAGATTAGTGGCTTAATTTGTGAAAATTAATTATTTAAAAGTTTTGTAACCTTATTTTATTTCAAATTAATTTTAATATTTATTATTATAATTTTATAATCGATTTCTATTTTGTCATTTTAATGAAAATTTTGGTTGTTTTGGTTCCTTTTTATTTGGATTTTGGCTTTTTTTTATTTAATTTTTATTTTGACTTTTAGATCGGTTTTTTTGCCATGTGATTTTTATTTCTATTTTGAATTTTGAATTTTGATTTTATTTTGAAGTTCTAATGAATTTTAATTTTATTTTATTTCAAATTTGAAGTTGATTTGATAATTTTATTTAAATTTAATTTCTTTTAATTTTAANATTTCTATTTTGTCATTTTAATGAAAATTTTGGTGGTTTTGGTTCCTTTTTATTTGGATTTTGGCTTTTTTTATTTAATTTTTATTTTGACTTTCAGATCGGTTTTTTTGCCATGTGATTTTTATTTCTATTTTGAATTTTCAATTTTGATTTTATTTTGAAGTTCTAATGAATTTTAATTTTATTTTATTTCAAATTTGGTGTTGGTTTGATGATTTTATTTAAATTTAATTTCTTTTAATTTTACTTTAAGTTTATTTGATGATTTTGGTGAATTTGGATTTTTTTCTTTCACTTTAATTTCAATTTTGACTAATTCATGATCTTGATTTCAATTTTATTCTAAATTTATAATTTTGTTAAATTCATTTTTCGATTGGTACACTTTATTTTACCATTTCTTTTATTGAATTTTGTCTTGGCACAAGGTAAGCCTAATGCCCAATAGCCTCTTTAAACAAAAGAGAAAATTATCTAAGGTATTTGTGAAAGAAATATGTAAAGTGAGAANTTGGCACAAGGTAAGCCTAATGCCCAATAGCCTCTTTAAACAAAAGAGAAAATTATCTAAGGTATTTGTGAAGGAAATACGTAAAGTGAGAGCTCTCTAGAGTCAAATGGTCGCTTGAGGCATTTTCACTCCTATGGGAACTAAACTCTGAGTCTCAAATAAATTAACTGAAACAAGCTCAACCAAATGTTAAGGATTTGAAGTCAAGCGTATGAACCACAATGGGTTAAGAGATGTTTGAAATTCNGGCATTTTCACTCCTATGGGAACTAAACTCTGAGTCTCAAATAAATTAACTGAAACCAGCTCAACCAAATGTTAAGGATTTGAAGTCAAGCGTATGAACCACAATGAGTTAAGAGATGTTTGAAATTATAGTTTGGCATTAGTTCCACCACTAATCCTCTAGAAGAGCCGCTAAGGAAAACAATAAAGCTAGATCCTAAGCTCTAGAGAGAGCTATCATAAGATAAACCTCACAAAAAATAGGGTCAACAATTCTCTCACACATTCTCAAAGCCCAAATACTATAGGAAGAAACTGCATAATTTTGATTGAGTCAGTTTTGATAAGAATTGCTCGGCTTGGGCTAACTATGTCAAATTGGTCAAACCGCATCCAATGTAAGTGGATTCTTCCACACATGCTGAAAGTCTAAACACCCTAAGATGGATGAAGATGGAGATTTGAGAGGCCTACTGTTGGAAGATTCATGATTTAAGAANTAAATCCAGAAACAAACAGTCAAACAACTTTTTAAGAATTTAATCTTTTAGAGATATCTGGATTTGTAATATCTATTAAATCCTGCTTAGTTATACCCAGCTAGTAGCGAAACAGCCCTTCAAAAAAAGCGAGATTAGAAACCCCAAACAGAAGAAAACAAAAAGANCTGGATTTGTAATATCTATTAAATCCTGCTTAGTTATACCCAGCTAGTAGCGAAACAGCCCTTCAAAAAAAATGAGATTAGAAACCCAAACAGAAGAAAACAAAAAGGAAAAAACTCACTGTCACAATTCTCCGCGACGCAATATCTACTGCAACTTGCCTGCAAATATTACAGAAAAATGACATAAAACTTGAGTCCACGACTCTTTATGAGGAAACCCTACCGGAAAAGAAAAACAATCATGTGCNCTGGATTTGTAATATCTATTAAATCCTGCTTAGTTATACCCAGCTAGTAGCGAAACAGCCCTTCAAAAAAAACGAGATTAGAAACCCCAAACAGAAGAAAACAAAAAGGAAAAGACTCACTATCACAATTCTCCGCGACGCAATATCTACTGCAACTTCCCTGCAAATATTACAGCAAAATGACATAAAACTTGAGTCCACGAATCTTTATGAGGAAACCCTACCGGAAAAGAAAAACAATAATGTGTAAGAAAATCTTTGAATAAGGACCTCGACTTTAGGAATGGCCTCATCATTCCAGGCGCTGACGAAGCTCATTAGGAGGAGAAACCAGGGGAGGAACAATAAATCGCGCGGCCTCGCGAGCTCGACCGCCATTGTCGCCCTTCCCCTCCCGCCTCCCCAGCCCAATGCTCTGAAGGCCGGCTTATATATGGCTTAAATCCTGCGTAAATCTCACTTCTAAATTTAGGGGCATTTACATACATAGCCGACATATCTTATGTATTTACAAATATCACTCCTAAATTTTCATGTCTACATACATAACACTTAAGGGCTGTCTTGCAACAAATGAGATTTAAGTTATTAAGATTTAGTAAACCCTGTAAACCCGGATTTGCTAAATCCTGAATGGATTAAAGTCGAAAGAAAATCTGTGTGGCAACAGATTTACCAAGACTTGTAAATCAGATAGAATTGTTTGACAATGTTAATGAGAATTTAGAAAGTAGTTCTGGTTGTCGATGGAAACAATAAGAAGTCCGCGAAGTTAAATCTCAAGCCCCTCAAAATTAAATCAACTGATTCGCAGAATTTTGGATTTACAGCCGAAATTTGCGGAATTCGGATTTACGGAGTCGCGGGATTTATTTTGCACAAAATGATCTAGCGGAATTCAACTTAAATTTTGTGTAAATCCGACATAATTCTGTTGCCAGACAGCCTNTATCTCAATTGGCCATGGACCTTCACATAAACCCCATGGTATGACTCATAAGGCATTTCAATAGTGTAGAACTCAAATAAGTATGCTTTCTCTCATAAATCTCACCAAGAACATCTAATTCACGCACAAGAGAATTGAAGTCATAAAAAAAGCCTCGGTCAAAATACAGCACAATCAGACCAAGAAGCTCAACTTTAACGCCAATTTGCTCAACCTTCTTTTTTTTAAAAAAAAAAAAGTTCTATGGATACCTCTCTTTATATTTCCACAGTATTGCTAACATAATTATAACTGATTGCTACATTCAATATGCACTTTAATCTCAAAGCCTCCCCACATGGTTTATAATCTCACGCAACTGAATTCGACTAGGGGAAATCTTTATCATGTATAACAATAAAACAAGAAATGTCATCCAGATAAAATTCGGCTAGAAGAAAAGAATAACACTTAGTTTGACTTTAGGTTTCTTGTAAATCTAGAAATAGAAAGGAAAAAAAGCAATCCAGGAATTCTAGGGCAAGTTAAAAAAGCAAAATCATCCATAAAGCTTGAATCAAGAGAGAGAAAGGGAAAAGGATTGAAAATCATAGCCAAGAACATGTAATCCATCAATTGAGATTCAAAAATGAAAGTGTAATAACAATCATATGCAAATGAAAGCTTTAGATTACCATGTTGTTGTGCTTAAATGTAAATCCCATCAAATAAGAAAATATCGCTTACAAATCGAAAAGAGGAAAGACTAACTCCTTGAGACTTGGTTGGAGGAGAAGAAGTTGAGATCTTTGCTTGCAGTTTGAATGGAAGGAGGGCTTCGGTTCTCTGTACGCGCGATCCCATAGGTGCCTTCCCAGCTAGCTCTAAAAGTAGATGCATTGCGAGGGTTAGGTCACGAAGGAGATGGTTTTGGTGAAACCAAGAGAGGGAGCAGGGCATAGGCAAGGGGTTCGAGCAGGAGGGGAAGTAACGAGGGATTCGGGAATGCGGCTCCTCCTCTAGGCTCGGTGTGAATGAGGAAACTCTAGCCTTCTCATAATCAAGAGCTTATGTTAAGATTTTTTGTTTTTTTAATGGGATTTTGTCACGTGTTTTTTGCACTTAATGTTTTGGATTCATCTTTGACTTCCATTGAACTTGGCTTAATTTGAATGAGATGGATTTACCTTTGATTTGTCTTGAATGAAATTTCAATGAGATTTGCTTTGCTTTGATTTGATTTGTTTAATAAAATGAATCTGTTGTAATTTTGGGTTAAAAGTGTTTAGGATTTAATTAATTAGGTGAATTTGGATCATGCGAGTATGGCCTTTAATTTATTTGGCATGACATAGATTAGTAGCTTAATTTGTGAAAATTAATTATTTAAAAGTTTTGTAACCTTATTTTATTTCAAATTAATTTTAATATTTATTATTATAATTTTATTAATCGATTTATATTTTGTCATTTTAATGAAAATTTTGGTGGTTTTGGTTCCTTTTTATTTGAATTTTGGCTTTTTTTTATTTAATTTTTATTTTGACTTTCAGATCAATTTTTTTGCCATGTGATTTTTATTTCTATTTTGAATTTTCAATTTTGATGAATCAGTCTTAATTTTGATTTTATTTTGAAGTTCTAATGAATTTTAATTTTATTTTATTCCAAATTTGGGGTTGATTTGATGATTTTATTTAAACTTAATTTCTTTTAATTTTAATTTAAGTTTATTTGATGATTTCGGTGAATTTGGATTTTTTTCTTTCACTTTAATTTCAATTTTGACTAATTCATGATCTTGATTTCAATTTTATTCTAAATTTATAATTTTGTTAAATTCATTTTTCGATCGGTACACTTTATTTTACCATTTCTTTTATTAAAAGATAAATCCTGTCTTGGCACAAGGTAAGCCTAATACCCAATATGCTCTTTAAACTAAAGAGAAAATTATCTAAGGCATTTGTGAAGGAAAGATGTAAAGTGAGAGTTCTCTAGAGTCAAATGGTCGCTTGAGGCATTTTCACTCCTATGGGAACTAAACTCTGAGTCTCAAATAAATTAATTGAAACCAGCTCAACCAAATGTCAAGGATTTGAAGTCAAGCGTATGAACTACAATGAGTTGAGAGATGTTTGAAATTCTAGCTTGGTATTGGTTCCACCACTAATCTTTTAGAAGAGCCGCTAAGGAAAACAATAAAGCTAGATCCTAAGCTCTAGAGAGCTCTATCATAAGATAAACCTCACAAAAAAAATAAGGTCAACAATTCTCTCACACATTCTCAAAGCCTAAATACCATAGGAAGAAACTACATAATTTTGATTGAGTCAGTTTTGATAAGAATTGCTCGGCTTGGGCTAACTATGACAAATTGGTCAAACCGCATCCAATGTAAGTGGATTCTTCCACACATTCTGAAAGCCTAAACACCATAAGATGGATGAAGATGGAGATTTGAGAGGCCTACTGTTGGAGGATTCATGATTTAAGAGCTACGAGTGACAAGGGATAGAGATCAAGATAGCAGCCAATCAAACAAAGAATGGTAAGAGCTCACTTTTGTTTTTATTTTTTGTATTTTTTTAACTTATATTGTAAAAACATGTTTGTCTTAGTACATCTTTTGTGTGTTTTAATTTTTTATTTTCAAAAAAAAATTTGACTACTTTTAAAAATGCTCAAAAACATGTAAAAGATATTTTGAGTCTTTATAAAAACAACCAAGTGTGTCATAACATAAAAAACATATTTTATTTCAACTTCAAACATATAAAAAACAAAATAAAAGACAGAGCAACAACGAATCCTTAATCCCACTATGTGCGGTTGGCTACGCGAATCCTTTTTTCTCCATTGAATCTTTTTTCTCCATTGAATCCTTTTATTTTGTTTATAAAACAAAATAAAAGACAAAAAAAAATTAAAAACCCCATATGGTCCCTAAGAGCATGATAACCTTTCACAATAATCAAATGAGGATGAAGAGAGAAGTCAATCACTCAAGAGGAAAAGAAAGAAGCAATAATTTTATCTCAATTTTCATCAAGCATCTCCTTATTACAAGCATCACCAGCTTCATAAAAATCCCACAATTCCAAATAAATGAAATAAAGCATAATACAATATGAACATGGCAAACTATTAATCATTCTTTTCTATAAACTTCATTGTAGAAGGATTGACACCTTATAATGCACTCACATCAATATGTGTGCCCAAAGCCACCAAACAGATCTTATTCGGGACATTCCTTCCTAAGGGATTATCAGAGTTACAGTTTGAGTGGATTGGATCATTCCACATTTCAAATTTTGAATGAAACACTTTCATTAGAAATTTGATTGCCTTCCATGCAAAAGGAAAACTCAATCAATTCGTACAAATTGATGTCTAGAAATAGTTCCTAGATCAAACAAACAAGCTTATTAACACTAAATGGTTTTTAAAAACAAGCTTAATCATTCCAACATGATTGTTACTAAAGCCATAATCTGAAGTCAATTCAGCTTTCATCAGTGCTTTAATTTCATAATTTCTTGGGAATTTTGTGAACCCAACAATCTACAGGTTAAACAATAATCACAGATATTACAAGTAATATCACATGAAACTCAACATAACTAAATAACTATATAATTCAGTAATTCAATTTCACGATAAATAAAAATAAATAACCTGCTTTTCCTACACATTCATCATGAGCCATGCAACAAGCATCAAGATCATCGCAGGGCTTCTCTCCAGGGCAACCACTCCACCCTACACCACAGAACTTTCCATATCGAATTCCAAAAGCTGACACATCACAGGAAAATTAAAGAAGATTTTGTCAGTCTTCTGAATTGCTCGGTATTTTATTCTAGGAAGAATTTAAGCAAGATAGATTGAATCCTATCAAACAGAACTTATCGAAATTTTAATCCAACTGCTTTCACAAATCCTAATTCACTCGTTATTGCTTAAATCCAATATTTGTTAAAGAGTTTCTCCTCTCATAGCTCCTAAATCCAGAAACAAACAGTCAAACAACTTTTTAAGAATTTAATCTTTTAGAGATATCTGGATTTGTAATATCTATTAAATCCTGCTTAGTTATACCCAGCTAGTAGCGAAACAGCCCTTCAAAAAAAACGAGATTAGAAACCCCAAACAGAAGAAAACAAAAAGGAAAAGACTCACTATCACAATTCTCCGCGACGCAATATCTACTGCAACTTCCCTGCAAATATTACAGCAAAATGACATAAAACTTGAGTCCACGAATCTTTATGAGGAAACCCTACCGGAAAAGAAAAACAATAATGTGTAAGAAAATCTTTGAATAAGGACCTCGACTTTAGGAATGGCCTCATCATTCCAGGCGCTGACGAAGCTCATTAGGAGGAGAAACCAGGGGAGGAACAATAAATCGCGCGGCCTCGCGAGCTCGACCGCCATTGTCGCCCTTCCCCTCCCGCCTCCCCAGCCCAATGCTCTGAAGGCCGGCTTATATATGGCTTAAATCCTGCGTAAATCTCACTTCTAAATTTAGGGGCATTTACATACATAGCCGACATATCTTATGTATTTACAAATATCACTCCTAAATTTTCATGTCTACATACATAACACTTAAGGGCTGTCTTGCAACAAATGAGATTTAAGTTATTAAGATTTAGTAAACCCTGTAAACCCGGATTTGCTAAATCCTGAATGGATTAAAGTCGAAAGAAAATCTGTGTGGCAACAGATTTACCAAGACTTGTAAATCAGATAGAATTGTTTGACAATGTTAATGAGAATTTAGAAAGTAGTTCTGGTTGTCGATGGAAACAATAAGAAGTCCGCGAAGTTAAATCTCAAGCCCCTCAAAATTAAATCAACTGATTCGCAGAATTTTGGATTTACAGCCGAAATTTGCGGAATTCGGATTTACGGAGTCGCGGGATTTATTTTGCACAAAATGATCTAGCGGAATTCAACTTAAATTTTGTGTAAATCCGACATAATTCTGTTGCCAGACAGCCTTCTAATGGAAGATATTATTGATTTAGTTATGCAATATGAGGTTTATTACTTATGGGTTCATATTTGATGATATGTAATGAAAATTTTATAATAAAAATATAATTGTGGTGTGAGAGATCATTTTAGTTGGTGAAGATAGAATATTATGGTTTGACATACATTTTAGTGAGATAAATTTGATAATTATGAGAGGTCATGGTGTTTTAGCATGGATTGTGACTAAAAGAGATTAAGAATTGTTGTTATTGTTTGATGAGATAGATTGTTGTCATGAGGTGCTCCTATAGATGGCTTGTTAAAGAATGAGAGTCTCATCTCGGAGATAACAATAAAGGCTAAGCGTAGACTCAACCGAGTCGAAGAATGATGTGACTACCCTAACTCCTAATTGACTTGAAACATGAGTCGAAGAGCATAGCATCAATAAGCTTGACTCATAAGCTCATTAAAGGGTAGAGCTTGGATCTAAGCTCACTTACTCCTCTAGTATATAATTTTAAATATTATAAAAGAAAAAGCCAACAACAACAACAAGTCTTTATCACATTGAGTGGGCCAGCTCTATGAATCCTTTTTCTCCTTTGTGGCCTATTGATTGTCATATTTACATTTAATTATAATAAATTAAAACAATTTTTTGTAGGGCAAGCTCAAATCTTTTTAGGTATACATCTACCTTAACATAGGTTGAGGCTAAAATATTCACCCTTTTAGGGTATGTTTGGGGCAGCTGCAACTTATCTAATAAGTTGATTTACAGCAGCTGCCCTAGGAAGCTGTTGTGAAGAAGCTGTTGCGGGAANCACCCTTTTAGGGTATGTTTGGGGCAGCTGCAACTTATCTAATAAGTTGATTTGCAGCAGCTGCCCTAGGAAACTGTTGTGAAGAAGCTGTTGCGGGAGAACTGACTGTCTGTTTGTTTTTTACAGTTTGAAAATAGTCATGTAACAACTGTTTCTAAATAAATGACCATTCTGCCACTGACAATGAGCAACGAAACCGTTATAACAATATATATGATACTTGAGAAGCAATAAATTACTTTAAAATAGTAGAAAAAAAATAAGATACACACCTCACATAACAGTGAGTATCAAATGTACTAAAAAAAGAAAAAAAATATAAAAATTACATATAAAAAAATTGATAATAAACTTAATAAGATACATACCCCACGCAAGTACGCTACAACCACCCCAAGCCACATCCACAACTCCAAGCCAACTCCACCCCAAGCCACATCCACAACTCTAAGCCACATTCACAACCCCAAGACATAACCACCCCAAACACATCCAAATCCTCTCTGCCAGCACAATTTCCAACTTTTACAACTATATTCATTTTAAGAAGCCACTTTTTAAGTACTTTTGCCCAATTAGATAAGGTTGAAAGAGGAATAATAACAATAAATACTTCTGCCCAAGCTACAACCACTCAATTGATATATATTCATACAATGCCCAAGCCACAACCACCAATAACTCCAAAGAACAATAAAAATAATCTAACAACAATGCCCAAGACGCACCAACAATATTTTTTTTTTTTTTGCTAGATCATCATGCAGACCACCAAAATGATATATATTCACATTNGCCACAACCACCAATAACTCCAAAGAACAATAAAAATAATCTAACAACAATGCCCAAGACGCACCAACAATAATATTTTTTTTTTGCTAGATCANCCTGCGTAAATCTCACTTCTAAATTTAGGGGCATTTACATACATAGCCGACATATCTTATGTATTTACAAATCTCACTCCTAAACTTGCATGTCTACATGCATAACACTTAACGGACTCTCTGGCAACAAATGAGATTTAAGTTATTAAGATTTAGTAAACCCTGTAAACCCGGATTTGCTAAATCCTTAATGGATTAAAGTCGAAAGAAAATCTGTATGGCAACAGATTTACCAAGACTTGTAAATTCGATAGAATTGTTTGGCAACTTTAATGAGAATTTAGAAAGTAGATATGGTTGTAAATTCGAATAGAATTGTTTGGCAACTTTAATGAGAATTTAGAAAGTAGTTATGGTCGTCGATGGAAACAATAAGAAGCCCACGAAGTTAAATCTCATGTCCCTCAAAAAATCAACTGATTCGTACAATTTAGGATTTACAGCCAAAATTCGCGGAATCCGGATTTACAAAGTCGTGGGATTTATTTTGCACAAAATTTTCATNAATGCTCTGAAGGCCGGCTTATATATGCTTAAATCCTGCGTAAATCTCACTTCTAAATTTAGGGGCATTTACGAGCATAGCCGACATATCTTATGTATTTACAAATCTCACTCCTAAACTTTCTTGTCTACATACATAACACTTAAGGGCTGTCTTGCAACGAATGAGATTTAAGTTATTAAGATTTAGTAAACCCTGTAAACCCGGATTTGCTAAATCCTGAATGGATTAAAGTCTAAAGAAAATCTGTGTAGATTTACCAAGACTTGTAAATCAGATAGAATTGTTTGACAATTTTAATGAGAATTTAGAAAGTAGTTCTGGTTGTCGATGGAAACAATAAGAAGCCCGCGAAGTTAAATCTCAAGCCCCTCAAAATCAAATCAACTGATTCGCAGAATTTTGGATTTACAGCCGAAATTCGCGGAATCCGGATTTACGGAGTCGCGGGATTTATTTTGCACAAAATTATCACCTAGCGGAATTCAACTTAAATTTTGCGTAAATCCAGCATAAATATGTTGTCAAACAGCCCTCTAATGGAAGATATTATTTATTTAGTTATGCAATATGAGGTTTATTACTTATGGGTTCATATTTGATGATATGTAATGAAAATTTTATAATAAAAATATAATTGTGGTGTGAGAGATCATTTTAGTTGGTGAAGATAGAATATTATGGTTTGACATACATTTTAATGAGATAAATTTGATAATTATGAAGGTCATGGTGTTTTAGCATAGATTGTGACTAAAAGTGATTAAGAATTGTTGGTATTGTTTGATGAGATAGATTGTTGTCATGAGGTGCTCCTATAGATGGCTTGTTAAAGAATGAGAGTCTCATCTCGGAGATAACAATAAAGGCTAAGCGTAGACTCAACCGAGTCGAAGAATGATGTGACTGCCCTAACTCCTAATTGACTTGAAACACGAGTCGAAGAGCAGAGCATCAATAAGCTTGACTCATAAGCTCATTAAAGGGTAGAGCTTGGATCTAAGCTCACTTACTCCTCTAGTATATAATTTTAAATATTATAAAAGAAAAAGCCAACAACAACAACAAGTCTTTATCACATTGAGTGGGCCAGCTCTATGAATCCTTTTTCTCCTTTGTGGCCTATTGATTGTCATATTTACATTTAATTATAATAAATTAAAACAATTTTTTGTCGGGCAAGCTCAAATCTTTTTAGGTATACATCTACCTTAACATAGGTTGAGACTAAATTTTTCACTCTTTTAGGGTATGTTTGGGGCAGCTGCAACTTATCTAATAAGTTGATTTGCAGCAGCTGCCCTAGGAAGCTGTTGCGGGAGAACTGACTGTCTGTTTATTTTTTACAGTTTAAAAATAGTTATGTAACAACTGTTTCTAAATAAATGACCATTCTGCCCCTGGCAATGAGCAACGAAACCGTTATAACAATATATATGATACTTGAGAAGCAATAAACTACTTTAGAATAGTAGAAAAAAATAAGATGCACGCCTCACATAACAGTGAGTATCAAGTGTACTAAAAAAAGAAAAAAATATATAAAAATTACATATAAAAAATTGATAATAAACTTAATAAGATACATACCCCACGCAAGTACGCCACAACCACCCCAAGCCACATCCACAACTCCAAGCCAACGCCACCCGAAGCCACATCCACAATCCTAAGCCACATTCACAACCCCAAGACATAACCACCCCAAGCACATCCAGATCCTCTCTGCCAGCACAATTTCCAACTGTTATAACTATATTCATTTTAAGAAGCCACTTTTTAAGTACTTTTGCTCAATTAGATAAGGTTGAAAGAGGAATAATAACAATAAATACTTCTACCCAAGCTACAACCACTCAATTGATATATATTCATACAAAGCCCAAGCCACAACCACCAATAACTCCAAAGAACAATAAAAAATAATCTAACAACAATGCCCAAGACGCACCAACAATAATAATTTTTTTTCTTTTTTTTTTTGTTAGATCCTCATGTAGACCACCAAAATGATATATATTCACATCAATGACCATGCCACAACTAAAATAGACCCTCACTCAAAAATATCTGACATCAGATTGCTGTCATCCCCAAGTCACGCCCTCAAATTTTTTTTTCTTTTCGCACAACCTACCAAACCCAAAATCGAGCCATCAAGAATTCAATCTATCATATAGCAGTCACATCCATACCACACATCCATACCACCAAACAACATTTACAATTCTAACATCACAAATCCAACGAACAAGCATCCCATCTGTTGAAGAAAAAATGCTTAACGCTGGGAAATAGAGGAGGAAGAGGAATCAAGTAGCATGAGAAATGTGGGAGAAGAGGAGGAAGAAGAACCATGGAGCGCGAGCAACGTGAGAGAATAGAAGGAAGAGGAGTAACATATGGTACCTTCCACTTAGTTTAAAAAGCCGAATGAGGAGGAAGAGGGTCAAACCAGTGACCCAGGGTTAGGGTGGAATAAAAAAATGGGCACCAACGTAAAAAGCCGAAAGAGAGAAACAGGTCGCGGGGTCGAACCAGTGAACCGTGTTTTACTCTAAACGCGCCACGCCGTTGCTTCTCCACCGCCCTAAACAACAAAATATTGCTGCGCCTCGCCGCTCTGCCGTTTTACCGTCACCCCAAACGAGGTCTTAATCGAATGATCATATGGTGAATGTTTAAAATACCCAAATCGTTTAAGATGATTTTGTCTAATTTTATGTGCTACTAGAGCTGCAACAATCCTTTTTTGATATATTTGTTCTGCATTTTGTCACTAAAATCAAGCCACTCATCCACGATAACAATATGGTCTCAACAATATTTAATTTAGTCTTATGCTTATGTCAAAATTATTTAAATATTATCAAAATGAATTAAATGAAAAATAAAAATTATTATTTTAAATCCATCTTTTCGAGAATCTGAAGGCCCTAGAGGCTCTGTTCCCGATCCAAGTGGGCGTCTCCGGCGATCAGGCGAAGCTCAATATAGCTTCGCCTCGGGATGTTCGATCGTGCAGTTTCTTCCGAACCTAATGGAGGCACCGGGAGCTCTTTCATCGCTGCCCCGGTTACCCAGGATTCGTTCAAACATCGGCTCCCCGGCGGCGAGACACCGCGGCCATGGAATGTAGGCTACGGTATTGGCAGTGGTGATCGGAGGTTTTCATTTTCTCGCAACTGGTCTTTCAAGCCTCAACTCTTGCGGAACAATTCCAGCATCGGTATAAAGCACTTCGAGGACGAGGAGTTATGGGAAGGACATGGGAAGGCCGACTTCGCAGGAGGCAATGTTGGGTGGAAGCGTTCTGTTCTGTATCAGATGGCGTCCGTGTTAATGTCTGTAAGGCCTGGGAATCGACAGGTGAGGCGGCTTGCATTGTTGATTTCGCTCAACGTGGCCTACTCTACAGTGGAGTTGATGATTGGGCTAATTACTGGGCGTATAGGTCAGGCTTCTGATCAATTTCCTTTGTGTGTGCTTTTATACTTCTTTTATCGCGTAAATACTCATTTTTGATGAAATCGATAGTATCTCCATGCCTGTAAAAGTTTCGTATGTTCATTGTAGATATCTTAAAATATTTTCGTTCGGTTGCTAATGAATTGGCTAGTAGCCATTTGTTAAAAGGGGCACTTAATATTTAGGTAATGCTCTCAATTTGACTCAAAGATTAAATATCACTCGGAAGTTGGATCAAAGTTTGTGACGGATCTTGATCAATGGTTGACTAACGGGCCAAGCTT
>JXCR01148687.1:4945-15259 GCA_002079205.1 Phalaenopsis hybrid cultivar | reverse complement strand
ATTATAATTAGTGATTTTTATACATAAATATGTGAAAAAATAGAATAATTGAGGAAATATTTGGAAAGCTGTGAATTAGAAGAACAATGATTGAGTATATAATAGTCATTAAGTTGGTAGAATGTCAACAACAATTTTTTTTAAGATTATTGGAAGATAAGTTTACCCATTGATATGCTTGACTTAAATATCTTTGATATATTAGTAGAACAATGATTGAATATATAATATTCATTAACTAGGTAGAATATCAGCAATTATTATTTAAGATTATCAGAAGAATAGTTTACATGTGATATGCTTGACTTAAATATCTTTGATATATTATACAAAAGACTAAAGATATTGAAAAGCATATAAATTTTAGCATTAAATGTTAAATTGTTAAATAGAAAGTGCCTCAGGAGTTTGTGTGACAAAAGGATATTATGGAGTTTTAAATGGTAAATTTTATGGAACCACAATTCACAGCTAGACTGACAATGTTGTATGGATCTAATTATTATATTATAAATAAGTCATTGATATCTGAGTTAAGTGCGAAATAATGTTCTGATAGATGTGTGGAAAAATTAAGTAATCATTATATTCGAGGAAATATTAGGTGACTATCTACTAAAAATATGATGATTGAAAATGTACTTGGGTGGTTTTGACATTTACAAGGAAAGGTAAAAAATGCATATGTTAGACTACGGGCTGATAAAATTTATGTCCGAGGATTAGAGAAAAAATGGGCAGACTTGAGATTATTTGGCTATAAGCTGTTCAAAATGGTTTACATAGAATAGGTTTAACTGGGGGTGCATGTATGCCTGACTGGCTCAAATTTGACTCGTTAGAGATCTTAGAAGTCGAACTGCGAGTTTGAGAAGCTTGTCAAGACTTGGTTTGACAGCTTTTGAGCTGGCTCATATATCCAGTAGCTGATCAAGTTATTTTTTTGCAGAAATCTATCAATGTAATTTATACAATCACTCTATATTAAGGCTAATATGCATAGTACTTAATTTTCTTAGTGATGATTCTTTATGTGAGTTACTCCTGTTACTCATGTCTGTTTTTTTCCTTCATTAACTTCATTTCAGGTCTTGTTTCGGATTCCTTCCACTTGACATTTGGTTGTGGCCTCCTAACCTTTTCTTTGTTTGCAATGATTGCTACTCAGAAAAGGCCTGATGGAACATACACCTATGGGTGAGCTTCTCTTTTAGTATTACTCTACAGCTGCAGAATACTGAAGGCTTGCTGCAGATAATTTTTGAATGTTTTTTTGATGGAATCTAAATTTATTTTGAATTTCAACCTCTGTTATTCTGTAGGTATAAGAGGCTGGAGGTTTTAGCCGCTTTTACGAATGCTGTGAGTTCTTATAACTTGAATCATCTCTCTAATTTCTTGATGATTTCTGGGTGAAATTAATATGTATTTATATTAGTTGAGCAACCAGATTGTTTATCTTTTGGTCTTAATCATGTTTTATTGTATGGTTTGATTCCCTATTATGCTGTAAAGCTGGACCTAGTTTATGTGGAAAAGCAAGTTATTTCATCCATGGAGAGAGAATCTTGCGGGCTTAATGTAACGAAATAACACAGAAGTGTGATGCTGGACGAAAAGATTAATAAGATTCGGAATCTTTTATTTATTGCATTAGAACTACAGAAATATTGAATGAGCCTCTCTGTTCTGGCAATTGAAGGTCTTCTTCACGATCTAAATTTAATGTTACCGACTACATAGTTAAAACTTAAGTTGAATGGATTTTTATGCATCATAATTTACTATTTAACCAACTTGAAACGTCCACTAAAACTAACCCTTCTTAAAGGTTTTTTTTCTTTGCTATCCCTTTTAACCGTTCATAAAAACTTATGATTGAACCATCTCTACTACAAAGATAAGAGGATAGTAAGGATTGGTTAGGATGTCACGTAGAAGCGGCTTGCCAAAATTTAATGTGAATGTACTGAGAGATGGGAAATGGTTGTTAAACTAAATAAAGGAGTACAAACTATCAAGTATTTAACTGGAGGCCAATTAAGTTAACCAAAAACCAATCTCATATTCATTAAAAGGGTAACATATAAAATAAGACTTTGAACCAAAACAAGAAAAAAAATATTTTTCTACTTTGAATCATTAACTTTATAAGGTTAGTGGGCAAAGTGGTGAAAAGAAGATCACAATTGTTGTGCTTGTAAAAAACTTAATTGACACCTTACAAATATTAAGAGATGCCAAAGTCAAGCTAGTAAATCTTACAACCTAAATTTGTTCTGTTGTATTTGCCTTATTGCAGTTGCCTATAACTGATGTGATGAATTTCTTCACTATGGGGTTGTTTGGGATCAATTTGGTTTTTGGTTTTTGAAAAAAACAAGAAACAAACATAAATATAATGTTTGTCTATCTGTTTTTTAATTGTCCATAGAACACTTAATGCTTTCAAAATATTAAAAATAGAAAAAATATATTTTTGCCTATTTTTAAAACACCAAAACAACCGTTGTACTAGTCCTCCGCCAGTCGTTGCCCGTCGCCTCCAGTCGCTTCTCGCCGACGCCGATCCCAGCTTGCCTCTGCCAGTTGCAGCAGTCACCCGCCGCTTGCCTGTCCACAGGTAATGTTTTGTGTTGGGTGAGCAAGAAAAATATCATATACGCCAAGGACGACAGAGCTTAATACTGTAGTGCATTTAAACCAATCCGTTTTATATAAGGTGTATGCTTTTTCTTTAAAAAAAATAAAAATTACCCAACAGAGTATCATTTTTATTTTTTATTTTTACAACAACAACAACAACAACAAAACCTTAATCCCACTACGTGGGGTCAGCTGCATGATTCCTTTTTCTCTATTGCGTCCTATTTAGTGTCATATTTTCATTTAGTTCTAATAAATTAAGATCATTTTTAATACAATAAGCCCAAGTCTTCCTAGGTCTACCTCTGCCTTTCTTAACACAAGTCGAATCTAAAACATCTACTCTTTTAATCAGATCATCTAATGGTCGACGTTTAATATGATCAAACCATCTAAGACGACTTTCCCTAATTTTGTCTGTCACAGGAGCTACACTAACCCTATCACGAATATATTCATTCCGCGTTTTGTCTCTAAGTGTAAAGCCACTCATCCACCTAATCATTCTCATCAATTTATTTTTTATTTTTAAAAACATATAAATCATAACTGGACCAAACACAACTTCTAAAAACAAGAATAAACATAAAAAACAAAAGTGATTCCAAACAGGCCCTAAGTAAATATACACTTCATAAATGGTAGAATTGATTCTAAAAGAAATCCAACCTGAAGAATAGGTTTTTGATAGTTGTGTATTGTCGAGGGCTCCAAGGAAAATGCCCACTACTTTTTTCCAACATTGTCAACAACCTGTATTAGGCATTAAAAGGTTCTTGGTTTTGTCTATTATTAAGCTTCGTCTTCATCTACAATCAGCTGTGAAGTAATTCAAAGGCAAACGAGGTTGACAAATGTTTTCTCCCAACCTTGTTCCTTGCTCTTAAGCCTTCTTTCTTTAAGAGAACAACCAAATATCTGTGTTGGAATAAATTCCAATCACTTGCAATGTCACAACCTGATTTGATAGTTTAGAATTAGCTAAATCAAAAACTACTGTCGGATGGTACTAACCTTTAATTTACTTTCCACAAATTTTCAGAAACTTTCAATATATAAAAGAGACACTAAAATTCACAAAATACAGTACATAGAAAATTGAAACTTCCAGAAATAGTAATATAGTCTGTAGACATCTTAAATCAACATATAACTATATATCACTACACTGAAGAAATCAGTGAAAGAAGAAACTATAATCACATCATAACATGATAGCTATCAGATATAGTTTCATATAAACTAAATTCTTTGTGTGAAACATGTCAATTTACAATTTTTCTTTTCCCGAGTAAAAATATTAAATTCAACAGTAAGTTTTTACGACTTAGTGAGCAATTATAACTTCAATATACATTAAATTTATATGTAAATGCTATGCATGAATGATAGAAAAATATTCTTAATTATTTATTTAAACCATAAACTTTCATTTTAAATTTAACATCTCAATTTTAATTCAAGTATTTACTATTTTTAACCTATTTAATTAGTCGTATCAGGATTATTGTCATACTCAAATGTATCATCAAAATTACACCCGTATGTATGCTCAAAATTTTGCATATGGAGGTATACCTTTACCATTTTCATTTTCCTTATCGTGCATGGGTGCATCGCATTCCCTGTCAGTATCATCGAGGGGTAATCTTGATTGACATAAATCTTTACATTTTATTTCTTATCATTACTTATATTAAGGTCACTAAAGCCGCCATTTTTTCTTTTCAATTTTCCCTTCATTCATTTAAATATTTCTTTCATTCATATTATGCCTCAAATTATAAAAACAAATATATGAAACAATTATGCAATTGTTCATTTAATAAAACCTTAATTTTGATACATACAAGAAAATAGTCACTCACCTTATTTTGGTTGCTGTCTCACTGACTTCAAATCTTTAGATCTTTTAAGTTCAAATATTTTTCAGCCTTAATTTTTGGTATAAATTAATTATTTATTAAATATTAATTCTAAATTAAGTAAATTTAACTTTAACTTTAATTAAAACATAAATTATTTTTCAAAGCGTTGCTCCTCGATCTCGAAATTGAATCTCCTTTTCTTCAATTTCTTCTTGGTTTCAAATGCACTTACTATTAATGTTTAATGAATAAACTTAAATATATATAAAACTTATTAATTATATTATAATATGAACCCATTTGTTTACGTCACTAATCCCTCGGTTGTCTTAACCCACGCGCAAGTTTCCCCCTTCCCGCATGCAAGAGGTTCCCTTCTACAATCTTCATCTTTTTTCTAGCACTCTACTTTTCTTCCTCTCGACAGAGCTGCAACCTTCTTTCCTTCACCTCCACACAAATGCTTTGACTCCTCCACTCGAACCCACAAGCAGATTGCCTTATGCTTCTCACGGGGCCTCGTCTTCAATCTTAAGGCGATTTGAACTCCTCCCTCTTCCACCACTCCTGGGCCGATTGAGAGTAGTAAGTTTCGCATGATAGGGAAATAAATTTTAAAAAATAAAAAATACCGCACAAACCTTCCTCCTATGACTTCTTCTCCTCTCATCTTCCTTTACCCACATACAAGCCCATGACTAGACAGTGTGTCAGATGCAAAGCTCCTTGATATAGCCACAAAATTGAGCCGGAAACGACCCCTTCTCCCTTCTTCCCTCTTTGATTCTTCTTCTCTCGCTCTCTTTCTACTTCTCGTTCGTTCAATGAGGTGAAGCATGGTAGAAGTGTAATATTCGATTCCTGTGACAGGGCACGTCTTCTCTAACCAACACCTCTTTTATTTATTATTATTATTATTATTATTATTTATTTCCTTAAAAATTTCAGTTATTATAACTNAGCAACAACGGAAAGGTCTTGGCACCTGTTGCTATGGAAAAATTTCTACAGGATCTATGGACTGCCAAAACACGAAATCCTCTCTTCAATTCAGTAAATTCTGAGATCAAGCTCTTCCCAAAACTTTCCTTTTTCCTTAAAGAAGCTCNGTCGTCTTTACTATGTCTTCCACTTATATGACATCTTCACTGATAATATGTTTTAGGAAACAACCAAACATCCGTGTTGGAATAAATTCCAACCACTTGCAATTTTTAAGTAAAAGCGGTAGTGTTGATTAAATGTTTAAAAAAGAAAAGAACACATTTTGAATTAGAAATTTTGTACACAAAACCTTCTAGATTCAGACAATGGAGCTTAATGGCTTGGATGAACTGATTAGGAGTGTTTATTGGCTTAACAGGTTAGTTGAAGCAACAACGGAAAGGTCTTGGCACCTGTTGCTATGGAAAAATTTCTACAGGATCTATGGACTGCCAAAACAGGAAATCCTCTCTTCAATTCAGTAAAATCTGAGATCAACCTCTTCCCAAAACTTTCCTTTTTCCTTAAAGAAGCTTTGTTTATAAAAAAGTTATGCCAGATAACACCTAGCTCACTTAATTACTAAATTATCCAAAAAAAAAAAATAAAAGAAAGAGGACTTCGAATAATTTATAAAAAACCTTTTCTATCACTATGTCATTAATGAAATTGACCTAAACAAAAACTTGGGATTTTAAAAGCTATTGTATGTTTGGAAACTTGATAGAATTGAATATGAAACATAAGGGATAGAGAAACAAGTACAATCTTACAAAGGCGTGTTTAGTGATTAATTGATTGTATGGGTCTTATTATTGATGATAGAATACTAAATTCCTTTTGTGTTTATACTCCACAACCTTGATTAGAGGAAAAGCTTGAAGAAATAATTTTGAAAAAGCCATGTTAATGTTCTTCAACATATATATCTGAGTATGATAACTTGTTAATGACAGGGCTTGAAGTGTTTCATTACATGTTTGGGATAGGGTATAGATTTAGCAATACTAAGGATCTGTATCTAGGATCTAGAACATTTATTGTTTTGGAAGTAGATCTTACACTGTAATAAAACTCTTTTCTTGGAAGAAGAAAAGAATTGCTACTTGTTATTATTGTAATGTAAGCTTAAGTGAAGAGAAATTAATTCATAGAGAGATAGGTCCTTATTTGAGAATAGTTATCATTTTTCAAAGGTTGGCTGTATAGCACGAACATTGGATCCTAAAAATTGAATCAAAATAAATTTTTGATCTATTAGTTGTTTTAAGAAGCATGTTACGAATAATTTGCTATTTTCATCTATGTTAATGATGTAATGGCTTATGGGAGATAGCGGCATCCTGGAAGGCTCGCGCCTTCAATCCAGCTAAGTTTGCATCATATACATACATATTCTCCTCTCATTTTTAAACTTTTCGATCTTCTTGACTCCAATGAAATCAGAGATTCCAAAGGTATGTTTTTTATAAAATTGAGGAGTCGTGAAATAATTATTGAAAGAAAGATTGATTTCAATCGTTTAACTTCTTTGAAAACTTCAATAGCCAATATAAAAACGTAAAAACCATTAAAAAGTTGAAACCATAACTTCTAATAATTCTCGTAGTAATATTATTACTAAGAATGGTAAAATAAATGTAATTCTTATTGTAGCTGAAAGCTAGGTGGAAGAAAAGCTAGGAATTTTTATAAGTTAGATGTATTATCATTAGAGATTATATTGAATTTTATGCTACGAAAAAGACCTTAGCTAAAGATGGGAATGCTATTTTGAAATGCTCTTACTTAGATCCTTAGATGGATGGGTAATAGTACATAAGGTGACATCTAAAATGAGTTTAGATGGGCTTAAGCAAAAAAAGCTT
This sequence comes from Phalaenopsis hybrid cultivar, assembly GCA_002079205.1. Classification (NCBI taxonomy): domain Eukaryota; kingdom Viridiplantae; phylum Streptophyta; class Magnoliopsida; order Asparagales; family Orchidaceae; genus Phalaenopsis; species Phalaenopsis hybrid cultivar. The sequence goes on along the minus strand of JXCR01148687.1, from coordinate 7,893 downwards.
TAATCATATATTGAAACAAAATCAAACTTATTTCTAGTAGAGCTGACTTGAAATGAAATTATTTGATTACGAGCCATCTTGAAAGTGATGTTATATTTTTATGTAAGTACTCCTTGGAGAATCAAAATAAAAAGTTTCTATAAATAAAAATAGTTGGTGGTGGAATAATAATGTGCAAGAAAAGATAAAATATAAGAAGATATGTTATAAAAAATGGTTTAAATGTAAAAACTTAGAGAACTGAGAAAAATATTAAACGACCTGTAGGGAGTCTAAGAAAACAATCTACGACGCTAAAATTTTTGCTTTTAGTGATCTTTATAATAAATTAGATACTAAGAAGCGTGAAAAATATATCTATAAACTAGTCAAACAATGAGAAAAGTAAAGTAAATATTTAACTCAAGTAAAGTGTATTAAAGATCAAAATTTAAAAGTGGTTTTCTTAGAAAAAGATATTCAAAATAGCTGGACAAGTTATTTTGATAAACTTTTAAATGAAGTTTCGTAAAATAAGATTTACTTTAGTGATTTTAATATCGTTAATAATGATGAAATATTTTATTTTTACCATCGAATTAGTAAAAAAAGAAGTTAGAGGAGGCTTTAAAGAAAACCATGAGTGAAAAGTTTGTAGGATCTGATGATATCCCAATTAAAGTGTGAAAATATTTAGGAGATTTGGGAGTGGAGGGTTGCGTTAGGCAGTCGACAGCCAGTGTAAAACTCGTAAAAAAAAATCATGATATGAATCCTTTTGATTATTGTGTAAGTGCTAGGGTGTCCCCTGGAAATGACGCGCTGTATAGCCTGAATGCAGTGAAAAGTTTGCAAGGGCTGCTACACTGACGTCCGGTTGTAATGTCAAATAAGCAAGGATTCCCACATTATGGACGGACGCGAGTAAAGAAGTTAGTCTATAAAACTAATGACAATAATATTAGGATAAGATCTTGAAATATAGGTACTCTTAATGGTAAATCAATGAAATTAGTTGATATTATGTTTCTCAGAAAGATTAATATCTTTTGTATGTAAGAAACTAAATGAGTTGGAGAAAAGACTAAGAAGATTGATAACTTAGGTTTTAAACTTTGTAACTCTGGTAAGAGTAGCACTAGAAATGGTGTTGGTGTAATTATAGATAAGAGTTTGAAAGATAATGTTGTAGAAATTAATAGAGTTTTATATAGGGTCTAAAGATAAATTCTGGAATGACTTAGAAGATTTAATTCAAATGATATCTCTTAAAAAAATAAATTTTATTGGAAGATTTAAATGGACATGTCGGTAGAGTAGTAGAAGAATTCAGAAATATTCATGGTGGCTACGGTTTTGGAGTGACTAATGAAGAAGGTAGAGATATTTTAGATTTTGCTTTAGCGTATGATTTTGTTATTACTAATACTTTGAAGAAAAGAGATGAGTATCTTATTACTTATAAAAATATATCTAATAAAACACAAATTGATTATTTTATTATGAGAAGAAGAGATCGTCGAGATTGTAATATTGTAAGGTCATTTCAAGTGGGGATTTAAGTACCCAACATCGTTTATTAGTTCTTAATTTTGAGATGAAGAATTGTAAAATAAAGAATACTAGGACTCATCATCATAGAATTAGATGAGGGAACCTAAAAGACAAATAAAATTATTTTTATGTGTAAAATTCAAAATTTAAAATTTTGGAAATTTTAAACTTTGGGATGTTCATGATGAAGCAAATGCTACGTGGGATTAAGTAACAAACATTATTAAATAAATAGCAAAAGATGTACTTGGAATAAAAATAAAAATAATTGGTGGTGGAATAATAATGTGCAATAAAAGATAAAATATAAGAACTTCTGTTATAAAAATTAGTTTAAATGTAAAAGCTTAGAAAATTGANATGTGCAAGAAAAGATAAAATATAAGAACTTATGTTATAAAAATTGGTTTAAATGTAAAAGTTTAGAAAATTGGGAAAAATATCAAACGGTCTGTATGGAGTCTAAAAGAATAACATGTGACACTAAAAATCAAGCTTTTAATGTTCTTTATAATAGATTTGATACTAAGAAGGGTGAAAAATATATGTTTAAACTAGCCAAACAAAGAGAAAAAAAAGTAAAGATTTAACTCAAGTAAAGTGTATTAAAATTAAAAAGTACTTTTTTTAGAAGAAANAAACGGTCTGTATGGAGTCTAAAAGAATAACATGTGACACTAAAAATCAAGCTTTTAATGTTCTTTATAATAAATTTGATGAGGTGAAAAAATATTTGATAAACTAACCAAACAAAGAGAAAAGAAAAGTAAAGATTTAACTCAAGTAAAGTGTATTAAAATTAAAAAGTACNGGTCTTACTATGGAAGCTATACATTTATTGAGAGGTTTGATGGAGAAGTTCAGAGATAATAAAGATAATCTATATTTGATTTTTATTGATTTAGAAAAAGCTTACAATAAGGTTCCAAGAGATATTCTTTGGATAGTTCTTGAGAAGAAAGATGTTGATATGACATATTCAAGTCATTAAAGATATGTATACTAGAGCTGTTACTTTGTTCGAACTGAAGGAGGATTGAACAAATACTTTCCTATTTCTATTGGATTACATTAGGGATTGGTTTTAAACCCATATCTTTTTGTTTTAGTTATGGATGGTCTTACTGGACATTTACAGGAGGATGTACCTAAGTGTATGCTTTTTGCTGATGATTTCCTTCTCGTGGTAAAGACGAGGGAAAAAACCCAGGAAAAACTTGAATTATGGAGAAATTCAGGAGTTTCCTGGCTTACTAAACTCTCTTTAATATTATTTTAAAAACTAAAAAGATGCCCGATGAGTGGAGGAAGAGTATTTTGGTCCCCATTTTTAAGAATAAAGGAGATGCACAAGAGCGTGCAAATTATAGAGGAATTAAGTTGATGTGTCATACTTTAAAATTATGGGAGAGGGT
>JXCR01148684.1:84668-105105 GCA_002079205.1 Phalaenopsis hybrid cultivar | reverse complement strand
TATATATATATATATATATATATATATATATATATAGACACACACACACACACACTTACATATAGCATTACAATTTTTTTTTATATAAAATAACTGCAGCACAACTGATGCACAATTGAACTAATCAAATGCACACAACTTCACCAACATTGGCGTTCTCATATTAACTTTTCCACAGCTACCGCACAACAATATCTTTAAACAACTACAACTGCCCCAAGCAGACCCGTAATCCACTTGTTGTGTTTGAAACTGATCTTGGGAAGAATTCCATTTGGCGAATTCTCCAGGAAACTCCTCAACGAGTTCTCAAGTGTCTTCGCTTGGCAATTTTACATTTCTAATGGCAATCTTATTATGAGTAAAATGATAATTTAAGCGGTTTTCACTCCGACTGCAAAGTTTCAAATGCAAATTAGTCCTTTGGCCTAAACAATTTTGTATAATAATATCATCTAGATAGGTCGTATTAAAATGGGATTTTCTTCTTTTTGGAGCACCTTCACAAATATTTTTAAAACAATAGATATAGAAAGTTACATACATACCTCACAATTTGTATATATTCACTTGTCTAACATCAAAAAAATGATATTTAAGTATATAACATTTAAGAAAGTTAATAAGAGTGGTTTTTTTTATTTGATTTTAAAGATTTGAGCGTGATACATGTAAATATAAAAATTTTGGTGTTTGAAATATTAATATATAAAAATGCATGGTATGCATGTAAATATCTCAATAAGCACAAATGCATAATCCATAATAAATAATAATAACTACAATAATAATAATAAATCATATCACTTGGTGACCATGCCTTTTATTGGATTCTTGCTGCTGGGACCTACGATCTTCGGTTTCCATCCTNAATTTACATACATACCTCACAATTTGTATATATTCACTAGTCTAACATCAAAAAAATGATATTTAAGTATATGACATTCAAGAAAGTTAATAAGAGTGGTTTTTTTATTTGATTTTAATGATTTGAGCGTGATACATGTAAATATAAAAAATTTGGTGTTTGAAATATTAGTATATAAAAATGTTTGGTATGCATGTAAATATCTCAATAAGCACAAATGCATAATTTATAATAAATAATAATAACTACAATAATAATAATAATAATAAATCTGATCACTTCGTGACCATGCCTTTTATGGGATTCTTGCTGCTGGGACCTACGATCTTCGGTTTCCATCCNATCTCAATAAGCACAAATGCATAATTTATAATAAATAATAATAACTACAATAATAATAATAATAATAAATCTTATCACTTCGTGACCATGGCTTTTATGGGATTCTTGCTGCTGGGACCCTACGATCTTCGGTTTCCATCCTTTTAATCCAGATCGGGTTTATCACCTGATTAAAAGACAAATTAATAAACGAAAAATGACAGGTGGGTAGATAATATAATTAAATTCCAAAAAAAAAAAAAGATATCCTCTGGAATTTTGACAATAGCATATGAAAGACGTAGAAGTTACAAATTCATAATTTACACAAGCCAAGTAATGGGGAAGCTGGGCTTTCGTTATTAATTTTTGGAAAATTTACAAATATACCTACAGCGTAATTCAATGCATTGACATATCTAACACTTATTGATACTTACATTTATAACACTCTTTTATCAAAAAAAAAAATTTATCCAAATATGTATTTCTCTTTTAAAAAAGTTGATGATATATTGTGACAGTTTTAATGTGTTAGATATGTAAATATGAGAGTATGGGTGCTAGATCTGTAAATATGTAAGAATTGTGCGATATGTAAACTTGTTTTAATTTGATTTATTAATAGCTTATTTGGAATTAATTTTTATNAATAAAAAAAAAAAAAAAAAAAAAAAAAAAAAATCTAAGGTGTTGTCGAATTCACTGTCGAGGTAGAGGCCTGCTTCACTCATATGAGGTCAGAGCTGGAGGCGAACATGGAGGCCAAGTTGAAAGTCAAGTTAGATTCGTTCCGATAATGGATGAGGCATCGTGGCGAGGCAGCATTAGAGGAGATGGAAGAGACGGAGGACGATAAGGATGAGGGAATAGGAAGGGATGATTAGGGGGTTATTCTTTTTTCTATGTTTATGTTATACATTTGAATATTTATTTTTTCAGTAAAAAGTGATGTATATATTTTAGAGTAAGCACATTTGATTTATATCATTATTTGATTGGATAATTTATTGTTTGATTGCTATTCTAATTCATTAAATGCTTGAAATGTATATTAGATGTTGTGATAACATGTATGGTAATTTAAATACAAAACAGAGAATTTGTTTTTCTTTTATTATGTTGTAAGTTTCCAACGGTTTATCGTCGGTTTTGCGACCACTTCCAACATATTCGAAGGCAAAACTGATGACTACCCGATGAATTTATTTATCAATGCATATCCAACATGGAACCAACGACATTGGTACATCACAAGAAAATAACATACACGACACTTTTCCGACGTTCTGTTTCTATAACCGATAGATTAGAGACGCCAATCGAAGGAATGTCTGAGTCGTCTGAAAATGACGAACGATACACTTTTTTGATAGTTTAGCTGTCATTTTTATAACTTATGCATTAGCGACTTGTAACTAAAAGAAAAAAAAAAAACTACGCCAAAAATGCAATGGGTACGACACTTTTCCGAGGTGTAAGTTGTTGCTATTATTGGCTGATCAACCTTTAGTTATGTAAACTGACGGGAACCGACGATTTGAAATTTTACAAATAAAGTTATGACCTTAACTCGTCAGTTATGTATCAGTAGTTAAATGCCAAAGAAATTTCAGTCGGTTATGAAATTGCCAACAATCGTTTTACCTTCAAACTTAAAATCGTCGATAGACTGTCCAAAACAATACAAACAACGATTTTTCTTATTATATCCGACAGAATTTGACCGTAAAAAAAAACCTTTTTTCCTGTAGGGTAAGTAAGTTCTTAGCTTTGGTTTCTTTACTCATTAAAGGTTAATTTTGAGCCTTTGTTATGCATTTCCTTTTTTGTTTAGTTGTTGTTCTTTTGGTTAAGCTATTATTTTTTTAGTTCTTTCATTATTGTCTATTTATTTTCATGTTTTGTTGTTCCTATTTTGTTTGTAAGTGTTGTTCTTCGTGTTTATTTTCCTCTTTGGTTGTTGGTCTATAGACAACCTCATTGGTGTTCACTTGAACATGGACACTTTGTTGGTTGTTGTTATCCATGTTCGCTATATTTATTAGGTGGCTTGGCTCTATTGAATTTATCTTTCTTCTTCGTCAATTGAATTTTTTGGTGTGTTATTTTTTCTTGTCATTTGATTTTTCTGTTTTGAAGTCTGAAATTTATTTTAGAATTTCATTATTGTTTTATGTGATTTTGATATCATTTTTCCTGCTTTTATATTGTTTTTATATTAGTTTTATTTTATTTTTGATTGCTAGGGTATTGCCTATTTTGATAAGATTCTCTATATGACTTTAATTGGATGAACGGATTTTATCATTTCTTATGAGATGATTGCATTGTTACTATTTTAGTGTGGTTCTCCTACTTCTTGGTGAAACTCTGGCTCGATTGTTTTGTTTTGTTTCTAGTTTTTCTATTCTATTGATTTATTTGTTTTCCCTTCTTTTAGTAAGGTCTTTTATTCATGATCTTTTCTATTTGTGCTAGGCTTAGTTTTAAGTATTGTGATTTAGCCATTTATTAAAATTCAACAGTATTTTGAATATTAATGATCTTTTGATTTTAATATTCATAATTTCTGGATAAAATTTTAATGTTTGTTTATAGGTAAGTTCTGAAATTTTATTTATAATTTTCTTGGAGTTTTTTTGCTGTTGCTTATGTTTTGTTCCCCGATAATGCTTTGTTCGGGTTATTATACTTCTTTTGATGTTGGTCTTTCTTTCTGATTCCTTGTGGAATAGTTTTTTTTTTTTTTTTTCCATTTTCTGATGTTTTTATGTATATGTTTTATTTTGATTTGTTATTTTGCAGATTGCTATAGATATGTCTATTTTAAAGATATCATTTTTTTGGCTTCACTTGGAGGCGCAGATTTTATCATTTTTAATGATTGATTTGCATTATTGCAGCTTCCAAGTGGTTCTTCTCTTGGTGTTACTTTGCTTAGTTGAAGTTGTTGTTCGTTGAAGATGATGTGTCAATTTTTTTCTCTTGCGTTCTGATTGAATTTTTATTTTTCTCGTGGATCTCCTTTAATTGTATTGTCATGTTGAGGTCATTTGGTTGTTTATCTATTAAAATTTTTATTATTTTGTTGGTTGATATTATAATTTGTGTCTCTAATTGAATTGTTTTTATATCTTTGAATTTTAACTCTATCTTCTTCTTTTAAATAATATTGAACATCATTTTCATCTTCCCAAAAAACTAAAAATAATAAAAATTATAAAATTAATATGTACACATGTGATTTAAATTCTCAGCATAATTGCACATGCAAGTGCGGGCCTTGTTTTGTAAGCCGTACCATGAGTGTTGGTGCAGGACAAGCAGAATTTTTATTAATGGGCAATTACATTGAGCACGATATAAATAAAATACATGCAAAATTAATAAGATTTTAATAATAATTTTTAAATTTTTAATGATATCATTGCAAAGCGGTTACATGGACCGATGAGTGCTAATTCTTTTTTAAAGATAATAAATTCAAACTTTAAGTTTATTTAATGACCGTCATTTAAGAAAAACAAATCATCTAAATTAACTAATACTCGCCATTGTGAGGGATATGGTCCCTCCCACTTCTTATCATAATAATTGACCCATCCCTGTTTCGCATCTCGCTTTGAATTATAGCATTTAAATCATGAAAAATTTGCACACATAATATTTCTATTAGAGTTTACGTATGATCATCTAGTTTCCCTTAATTTTTTTTTAGGAAATTGAGACTAAAAGGTAATTTGTGTGACTCGAACTCGTGATCTTACGGTAGAAAACTAAAGCCTTAATCACTCTGTATATGTTAAGTATGCAGTTTTCATTAATATTTTTAATGACTAAACCCTTAATCACAATGTCCAGGATAAGTATGCAGTTTCTCTGAAAGAGGTAGATTGTGATTAGATGCTTGCTGGACGAAATAGACCGACAAGAATCAAATGTTCGGTGGGAATATTCAACTAGAGTCCAACGAGGCAGAGTGAGATCAAGAAGAGGCTAACTAGGCTCAAACTCTTCTAAGGCATTATATCCATTTCGGTGGCAACTTGTATTAAGCGGCCTGATTATGAAAAGGGTTAAAATATGTGCTATATTTTACATTTTTATAATTTGAATATTATATACATAAATAGTAATTTTAATCATCGATAAGAGCTGCAAAAATTGCGACGGTAGAGTAATGAACTATCATTTTAGTATTGCGCAAAAAATCCATCACACGCTCAGATAGAAGTAAGCAAAAAGTAGCAACACCAGAAGTTTTTACGTGGAAACCCTGAAAATGGAAAACAATCATGGGGCCTAGTCTAGATAAAGTGATCTATTATGTAATTTTGAGTACATGAGTCTATTATTCTCTTGAATTAGAGAAGTTAGAGTTATAAATATAATCATTGTAAATGTATAACAGTAGTTCGTCGATAATAGCTATATTCTAGCTGTAATGAAAGTAGTTATTGTTGGAAGTAGGTTGCAAGGGTATTAGTTGATAGTTATGGAGGTAATATTATGTCATAAATGTTGTAGACGGTGGTTGTAGCATGAGCTTGTCTTATAGGCAATACTTAAAGTCCATGGTAGTAGTTGGTCATGTGAGTTGTAAATGGTCATTTCAAGAGCGTTAATTGGCCACTGAGGTCGTAGTAGGAAGCTATGTGAGTTGTGAGCTACATTTGTTATGTTTGGTCACATGAGCTATAGTGGTGAGCTGTGATGAGATCTGTAGGCCGAAGAGGCCTGAGTGAGGAGCTCCACCAACTGTGAATTATGTAGGCTGTAATTGGTCATGTAGGTCGTAGTAGTAAGTTGTGATTGTGTTCGTAGGACGCGAGGACTAAAGTTGAAAGATGCACGAGCTATGATCCGCGTAAGTCATAGTTGGTCATATAGATTGTAGTGGTGAGTTGTGACGACGTTCGTAGACTATGGGAGTCGGACTTGGGAGCTACATGAGATATAAACCAAGTAGGTCGTATTTGATTATGTAGGTCATAGTGTCAGTCAACATGTTTTCTACTGCCTGCATGGTTTGCCAATTGACTCTACAATAAAACAAATATGATTAGAGCCCTGTGTTGTTTATCCCTCCCATTTTTAAAAAAGAAATATTAGGTGTGGAATCTGCATGCAAGCTGATTTCAATTGAATATGACAAAAATACAACTAATACAACAATGTTGCACTGAACTCCGCATAGATACATTATCCACACCTATTAATTTCACTCACGTGAGGTGGAGGCTGTTGAAGCCTTCACATTATTTTAAAAAAAAAATCTACTACATCACAAGCATACACAATGCACTACAAGAATTAAGGTTTTTTCCGATGCCCACAATCCGTAGGTTATGATAAGAAAAATCATCATTTTTAATATTATCGACAATTTACTGATGGTTTTAATCTTGTAGGCAAAACACTTGTCGGTAATTCCAAAACCAATCGATATATTGACAGTATAAATTCATTGACAGTTATCCAACAATTTAATGTCATAGTTTTTTTGAAAAAATTCGAGTCCTCAGTAATTATCAACTCGTATAAATGACAGTTCTTCCTTTTGTAATAGCGACGACATACACGTCAGAAAAATGTCGCACTTGTTAATTTTTTAAAGCATGCAAAACTATCAGTTATGCGTCGTTTTCTATAATTGATGAATTAATTGCCGAAAAAGTGTTGCACCATTGGTTTTTTGACATAGGTAAAATCGTCAGTTAAACGTCATTTTTTATAACCTACAGGTTAACTGTTATAAAAGTGTCGTGCTCGTGGTTTTGTGTGACATTTTCTAAGTCGTTGGTTATGTGTCAGTTAGACGTCGGTAAAGATGTCCATCGTCTAACCGTTGGTTTTGCCTATGGATAAATTTGAATCGTCTGTATGCCGTCAGAAACCTGTAGCATAAGGAAAAAAAAAACAATTTCTTTCTTTCATATTTCCGTTATGACACGTATTATCACAATATTTAATATACAATTTCAAACATCTAACAAAATAACATTTCTATTAAAAAGTAATTTATCTAATCAAATAATGAAATAAATAAATTAAATTTTCTCAAAAATATGTAAATCACCGTTCACAGAAAAATATATATCCAAATGTACATAAACATGAGAAAAAAGAAAAAAAAACCCTCCAAATCATCCTCCTCTATCTCGTCAACCTCATCCTTGTCATCATCCGCCACTTTCTCCTCCTCCAATGCTGTAGTTGTCTTGCCACGCTCACTCATCTGCTGCCAAAAGGAATCCAACTCAGTCTTCAGCTTGGCTTCTATTGGCCACCAAGTCAGGTTTTTGCACTCAAATCGTAGTATCGTAAATTTTATTATTCCTTAAAGTATTTATTTATTTTAATTTTTAGATTTATTGTATTTTGAGATTTAGTGTTTTGGAAAAAAATAAAATTTGAATCGGACTTCCAACAAATTTGATGATGTATCTCATTATTATGTATGTACGATTTATCTCCTAGGTCGTTTCAATATAACACCTAAATTCTAATGACAAATTTGCATGCCTAGCACACAATTCTTATGTATTTACGTATCTCACACTTAAAGTTTCATATTTTGATATATTAAACTTTTTTTTTTTAAATCAATGCATGAAAAAACCTATTTAGCTTTAAAAAAAAACAGTAATAGTGTTGTTTTTTATGTGTTACTTAAGTTTGGAGGTCTATATGTGTGAAAATATGAAAGTTTAGGTTTGAGATAGGTAAGTACATAAAATTTGTGCCCTATGAAAGTAAATTTCCCTTTTTAAAGGCAATTTACATACCTTGCACACAATGATTAACTATTTTATGGTTCTCTCATTTAAACTTTAAAATTTACATATATGACACTTGGTGGTTTAAACCTATGAATGAAAAGGTGTACTAGACTTTTAAGAAGTTGTAATAGTGATGAAATCAAAGCTTTGAGTGCTATGTGTGTAAATATGAAAGTTTAGGTTTGAGATATGTAAATATATAAGAATTATTGTGTGATATGCATGTAAATACCCCTTTTTTAAGGCAAATTCACATACCTAGAATGCAATTCTTATATCTTTATGTATCTCACAGCTAAACTTTTGTATTTACATACATGACACTTCCGTGCTTTAAACATATCCATGAAAATATATATTTTTTATTTTAAAAGAGGTAATAATGCTTGTTATGATGTGCTATTGAAGTATGTAATGTTATGTGTGAAAATATAAAATTTTAGGTTAGGGACATGAATGTACATAAAAATTGTGTGATTTGAATGTAAATTCTCCTTTTTAAGGAAAATTCACATACATAACATGCATTTCTTATGTATTTTTGTATCTCAAACCTAAGCTTTCAAATTTACATATGACACTTTAGTTTTTTAAACCTTTGTATGAAAATGTGTGCTTCGCTTTTGAAAAGTTATAAGTGATGTTTTTGATATGATATTAAAATATTGAGTGTTTTGTGTGTAGCATGCAAGTCTCTTAACTATTTGGTTTTTCATATAAAAAAAAATTTAATAGTTCTTGATAGTAGCATTTTATGAATACTTTTATAAATTATATAGATTATATATGGATATTTGTACATTAAGATCAAAGGTACACCATAAACTATTTTTTGATAGGAAATGACTCGCTAAAGAGTTCTTGAACAATATTGAGTCCATGCAAGCGATATCTCAATTTCTAACTTACCTGCATGATGGTATGTTTCGGTGTTCATTACCAAAACGTAGGAATCAACATATTTAACGCTTGATAAACTTAGGTATGATTTATATCATCAAGGATTTCAACATGATAATTGATGTTGAAATTCACATTGTGGGTTGACCATTTAATTAGCTTTGCTTCTTAAACGAGCTATGTTCCTCAACTTGAGCCACCCAACGAAGAAGTTGAATAATTGTTTCATATTTTGAAAGAAAGAATAAAAACCAGATTATTTATAAATTCACTCTCATTATCACAACAATAAAGTAATGAATCAGGGCTTAATATATCTTGCGTGGGATCCCCATCGAATCATGAAAGTTTGGTAAATTTATTATATGAATGGCTAAATATTTTATACAAGGTCATGGTCAAAAGAAAAAAAAAGACTAATAGTTCTACTGTTTGTGTTAAAAAACAATAATAATTTAGAGGATGAAGTAGATTACTACAAGATTCTCGAAGACGTTGTTCAGTTAGAATATTCTAGCTTAATCGGAAGAACTCTATTTTTGTTCAAATGTGATTGGTTTGATTATATTCCAAATCATGAAAGAAGGGTAAACAAGTTAATTAATTTTGTAGAAGTTAATGTGAACAGAAGATATACTAAATTTGGTCTTTTCATTCTAGAAAAACAAATGAGTCAGGTATATTATCTTTGATATCCCGATTGAGCAAGAGATACAAATGATTGGACAATAATCATCATGAGGAAATTTGGAGCGACCATTGATATTCAACATATCATTGAACTCGCTCTTGAAGAAAGTTAAATGATGTCTTTTCACTTGATTCTATTCATGGAGAGATACATTTAGAGGATGTTAGTGCTGAACACGTGGAAATTACTCATAATGATTTTGACTGGTGATATTTTGGATGAAGAAAATTTAATTTCATCATTTAGCCACTCATCAAATGATGTAGAATAAGATGTGTATGTTATTAAAATTCTCTTTTTACTATAAGAAATTATTCCATAACCAAATAGATTGAACTTAATAGCTTCACCTTCTATTTACTGTGCATATGTCTATTTTCAGTGTCGTTTTGAAGATTGTACTTTACATTTTATCCTTACTTTTATTTAGAATTATTACTTATACTTTCAGTTGTCGTAGTTTTGTAGACTATACTTTATAGTTTTGTGTTATTTTTATTATTTAGGCATCTCTTTTAAGTACCAGTAATTTTTAAATTACACTAGAAAATTTTATCAAACTTTGTTTAAGTTTAGGTGCACTAATAATTTTTTTTTATTTCTTATTAAAATGGCTTCTAAAGGCAGCAATGATCTTCCTCCATGTGGGCTTGCCCTCGTCAGGCAATGAGATGGCATTACGGTGGAGGTGACCATGTCTTTGTCACTCTCTAACGCGATCACAGTTACTGTCGATCCATCCCCTTAAAGCTTCACCCTGACACCATCACCCTCACCACCCAAGTTGTCTTACAACCCCTTTCCTCCAACCATACGCGCACCACCACCCACAGCTGTTGCAGGTCCTTCTTCTTCGGCCAAATGTCATGGTACTACCATCGATTGAGATGCATTTGACAGCCTTTCTTGTTGGATTCTTTTGGACAATGTGAAAATAATTCTATTTTTATTTGATAAAAAAATAAATATATCTTTATTTTCAGATTTTATTTATCAACCTAGGTTGTTCACATTATTAGGGATATCATATAAAACAAGTAATATGCTCCACTCCCGATAGCAGTTCGAGACATGTGGTCAAGAGAGTTTGGGTATACCTTATCATTAATCTTAAGTTATCTATAATTTTATCAATATAAAATATTTATGTTCATTTAGCAGAAGCATTTCTTCTAGCGCCTTGAGCACGATACACATATCAAGAGGAGTTTCAAGCATAAGAGTGGGGGGCTTCTTTATAGCACGTACAGGGAGATACAAAATATGCTTCAGCGCCTGCTTTTGGAATGGGAGGATGTGTTCGATTCATTGCTGAGAGTTGGTATGCTTCTAACAATCATAAGAGGAGTCAACAAGCCAAAGATAACCGACATTCTGACTGTCTGCAGTCAAAGGAGCCTCTAATCATATTGATGGACGCTCCCACATACAAATCATAAAAGAAGGATGGTAAGGTTTAATTTGTGCATTATATCTTACTATAAAAAAATATTTTAACATATTTTTATACCTTAACTGACTGTGGAGTTGGGATGAGAGTCCACTACTGCATGCTGCATGCGTGTATCGATAAGTTACAATAAAACCATACCTAGGTTGACAGTAAATCTCAGGTGATACATGCAAGTGACAAGGGTAGTTGATAGACAATTCAAATTATTCTGGAATTTAATTTTGCTTCTAGCTTTTTCTTTTTTTAAGAAAAAATTATTTTGTAGGAAACCTTCCAACAGCTGAAAGAGAACTAGACTCAACACACAGGATGACTTATAATCGTAGGCCGTGTTCAGCTTGGCTATGAGTTGTGGAGAGAAACAAGTCAGAGTAAAGCCTCTGACGGGCTTCTCCAATGCATTCAGTGCATTTACTTCTAAGGCCTAGGATGATGAGGTTCATCAGCAAGTAGACACATTCAATGTTGATATTGAAACCCAATTTTCCACTCAGCTTGTTGAGATGAAGTTTGGGAGGATGTGTATGTGGGAACATAAAATAATCAGACGCACCTGAAAGGGAAAAAACTGATGGAGGAAACATGAGGGGGAGGATGTTAAAGAGACGAAAGAGGATCAAGACTATTTTTATTCTTCTTTATTTTATGAGACATTTGAATATGTTATTCTTATGTACATATACTTTAATTCTTTGGTTCAGTGCATTGTGATCATTTGTGTGTTCATTCAATTGGTTGAGTTTAATAACTATTTTGATTGGCATATTTGATTGTGCGATATATAATTGTATCAATATATGTGTTACGATTGAAAGTGTGAAAATTGTAAAGTGAAAGAGAATACTTATTTTTTTATCTATAATTTTTTCGATGGCTTTCTGTTGGCCAAACGACAGACTGCCATTTTTTCTTTTTATAAATCAGCGGCTATGGATCATCCATTATTTGAAGTCGGTTATTTGACCGACAGAAAACTAATGGTCAAGCAAAGGGCTATCAAAAAACCAACAGCCTGCATTCAGTCGGTTATGAAACTTACAAATTTAATTAAGAATAACAGACAGCTTTTTCTTTTAGCATGAAACGACGACTTGTGACCATCAGTTATTTAACCAATGACTCATGATCTTTAGTTATTAAACTGAGGACTAATCAACGACTATACTTTTAACCTAAATTGATTATGTAACTAACAGATAACCTAACACTAACTGACTGTTATGGCCATCAGACGATAAAAACTATAAAAATGTTGTCGCTTTTTAAATTGCTAACAAGCCAAAATGCTATGTAGTTTTGACCGTCGTAAAACTGTCAATTTATTATTAACAGATCATTTTTTTTATATTTGCCGATGGATTTTAACTGCAGAAATATCCTGATTTCATTTAGTATCATTCTTATTCATTCTTTCATTTCGAGGGAGGTTGGGGCATTAATTTTTAAGAGCTCACAAACGACTAGCATAAAGAGTAATAAGCAAATTTCTTAGTAGGGTTGCAATGAGCCGAGTAGAGCATGCATCTTCAATTTTGAGCTCATTTTTTAACAACTAGTTGAAGCTCGACTCAAGCTAAATTCAAGATGCTTAGTCTTTGATCGAAGCTCGAACTTGCTTAGAGCTATCCCATTTGAGCTCGGTTCATATCGAATCTTATAGAGCTTATTAGCAAACAACTCATTTAAGAAAATAAATGAGCTCTAATCGAGTCTTAATCAATCAAATTTTCAGCGGGCTTTACTCGAGTTTTATACGAGAAGCTTGCTCGGAAAAATAAAGGAGCACAATTTATGAGTTTAGTGTGCTGGATTTTAGGGAGCAACAAAAAAATTGTGGCAATGGCATTGGAGCGGTAATTTTATCGTTTTAATAAATATTTAAACGTTATTTGTGTAAATATAACATATTAGATGTTAAATATGTTAATTATTAATATGTACGTAAATCCCTGGAGGGATGTCCCTATGACAGCCAGCAAAATGTGGGCCCCACAGTGCTCCCCTCTGTCCCAACCGGG
This sequence comes from Phalaenopsis hybrid cultivar, assembly GCA_002079205.1. Taxonomy (NCBI): domain Eukaryota; kingdom Viridiplantae; phylum Streptophyta; class Magnoliopsida; order Asparagales; family Orchidaceae; genus Phalaenopsis; species Phalaenopsis hybrid cultivar. Next base: position 92,066 of record JXCR01148684.1, on the reverse strand, counting down.
GCCCACTAGATTCCCCCAAAGGACAGCCGTGATTATTCATCACCCCCGTAAGGCCACCATCCGCTTTTTTCCGATTCACAAACATAGCCGTTATGCATCCCCTGGTTTTCGAGCCGCATAATAAATTTCACACCAGTTAGCTGCTCCTAAAACATAGAACAAAATATTACCCCCTGTTTATATTAATCCAGTCTTATAATTATTACTTCATTAAGGCTTAAGGGTGCCTGATTTTAGAATTTATTAATTATATATATAGACACTGCAAAATTACTAATTAGCTACACATCACATATTTTTAGAGTGGAAAGAAGCACCGATTCTAAAAAAGAGGGGGTGACAAAATCAAAATAATTATAAAATAAAATAAAATAAAAACAAGGAGATGGATGGCTCCATCTTCGCGACCCGCCCATCTTCGCGGCCCGCCCAACCCGAACCGTCTAACGGACGGCCCGATGAAGCAAGAACAATCACCGAGGAATCGCGTATCAGAGAGCATCAGACGCGCCGGCGGCGGGGAAAGCTTGACCCGAACCAGCGAGCCGCCAAGCCGACGTGGCGATGAGGGGACGAGTATGCCACCCGAGGGTGAGGCAACCTTCTTTCTCCTCCACTCGGTATCCTTCGCCGCCGGTGAAGAGGGCAAGAAGCATGCTCGCCTGCTTAAAGGCGTTAGAGCCGAGGTGGACGGGCTCAAAACCAGCGCCTTCCATCCTTCCCCGCCATTGAGAAAGTGTTTCATGGCGCTCCGTCCGCTCCGCCCCCTCGCAAGCCACCACGTTGCAGATCTGCCTTCCGAGATATACTTCGGACATAACCTGATCCTGATGACCTTCGGCGAAGCCGCCGGCCTCCAGTGAATCGAACATCGTGGAATAGAAATGCAGTGCCTCGGTAAAACGCTCCATGAACGTACCAGCGTTGTGGTTCGCTTCCTGCTCTACGATGGTCACAATCCGCGGCTTCACTGCGAGGACTGTAGCAAGGACCTTTTCCAAGGACGCAGGCTTAGCCAGCAGACGGTGGAGCTCGAAGACCGAGTTGACAGCCACGACTTCAGGTTCGTCGGAGGTGATGTTGGCAGAAGGTGGGGACTCGAGCATGTAAGGTTCGAGGTCGGCGAGGCTGTTTGCGACAAACCCGCGGTATTGGAAGTCAACGTGGATGGTGTCTGCGAGCTGAGCGAGCTTCCAACCGACTTGTTGCAGGGCGTCGGTGTTATCCGGTTGGGGAAGACCGATTCCGGTGAGGCGGAAAGAGGGAGGACCGCCAGGTCGAAGGGCGAGAGCCTGCAGCAGTGCCGGCCATTGCATCCCCTGCTTCATGCTAAAATCAATGACGTGAACCCTGCGGCAGCCTGCGAAGGCCTCTAGAATGGCTTGATTGGCGGTAAAATGGGCGAACTTTAGGTAAGGGCAGCTCTCGTAAAAGTGCATCTGGAGGATGTCGGAGAAAGCTGAGTCCAGAGAGCAGTCTTGCTGTGGATTGAGGCGGTAGATCCGGCGAGCGAGGGCCTGGGCGAAGTATCCGGCGACCTTCCGCATAGCGCCGCCTTGGGATGAGGCGAGCATCGAGATCTGTTTGACTAAAACGTCTGATGCCTTGTAATTCTCTTGCTGCACAGCTTCCGCGCAAGCCATAAGTGCGTGAACCAGACGGATTCCAACCTCCTGAGTGTCCACCATCACCACCGGCATCGCGGACGATACTTCGCTGCCGCAGGTGGAAGACATAGACGGCGCAGCCCGTCCGATTACTCCACCAGATCCGCCTCTGGAAGAGGATGAAGAAGAGGAGGTTTTCATTCGTTTTCGATCTCTGGGTCCAGTGCCATCCATCTGAGTCTCCGATCCGTATACAGCCCGATTTCCGCTAGTGTTGGTTGTTCGGAGGGCGTAATTAGAGCGAAGCATGGTAGCGGATGGAGCAGAGAGCTCGATGGAGGTAACGGTGGAGTCCATAGTGGCTAGGCTTTCAGCAGGACTGAAGAAGGTAGACGATGAGTGGCCCGACATCGGGGCTGGAGGCAAATCGAAAACAACGGAATTAGGATGCATCACCGGCGGAAGCGGAAGGGGAGGCGTGCTAAGCTCGGATAGCATGTTCTCGAGCCAGTTCGATAGATCGGATGGATTATAGTGAACGGTGTCAACGGCGAGGTGGGAAAGCAGCTCATCATCATGCGGAGCACTACCCCCCATCGCCATCTCCAGCTGCTGCAGCTTCTGTGCGACGATCTCCATATCCGAGGACCTCACCTTATACCCAAGCACAGCAAGAAGTTCGTCGTTTGTCTCCTCGTCGAAACCCATCATCGCCATCCTTGCCGGCGCCGGAGCAACATTCGCAACAATCCCATCTCGAGCAACGCCGTCCAGGTGCTCCCTCTTCATCACCTCACCGTTTTGAGAGACAAAAAGATTGAGATGTGATCAATCTAACTAGCAAGCTGTTCTTCAGCTTCGAAAAGCAAAGATGTGACTCTCGCAATCGGCTCTCTCTCCGAGAACTCATCCAAATATAGCCATCTAGGGTTGGAATATAGCATGAGGGGAAGGGACGAAAGGCGAGTAGAGGACAAGTGCAGAGATAGCTACTAAGAAGAGGAGCATAGGAGAAAGTAAGAAAGGAAGAAAGTTGGTTCTCAATATATGGACATATATAATAGAATATACCTTCCAAAAATTATGTTTATAAATATCTACGATTAATTTATATTTATGAAAAAATAATTAATAGATCCAACTCAAAAAAAAAATTTTTGATTATAAAGTAAGTACTGGTAAATCCTATAAGCTCGACCAACGATGCTTGTCTAGAGCATGGCTTGACGAGTTCTTCAATGGTCACAAATGATGAGTGTGCTTCTTCACTTTATGTTATGGCAAGTACATTCTTTGCTATATATTTAGCATTATGATTCTTTTATTTTCGTGAGAAGTAATTACAAAATAAAAGGGCAGTGGTGAAGAGACGAGAAATGTGACAAGGACAGTTGCAATTTAGCTCATTTTTTTCAACACTCTCCTTGTTTTGAAGTTCTGAATATCTTCCTTGTACCAAAGTTGGATTAGCACGATAATTTGGCATCTAAGGCACCAAAGAATAATGTAGAAAAATTTACAGAAAAGTTAGTGTGGGGTTCTGTTTACTGGTTTGATCATCCTAAATTTTGACCTTGTCATCTTGAATCTACTAAGCGTCAACATCTATTAACATATTAAAATGTCTTTAAAAATTAACAATATGAAACATTTTAATGCAGAGAACAATTCTCACCGTTCTCCTCATAGTAGTTATGGGGAATCAAACCTTTAGTGTGTAAGAAGATGCCTATAACCCACATTCTAAGGCTAGATTCAACTACATCGTCTCCTTCTTCCTGACATATTTAGGGGTGGACCATGCTTTGGTTAACACAGACCAGACATCCACCCTTAACCAGGCAGGCCTTTCTTACTTCTAAAGAATAGCATTGAATATATCTCTTTGGTGGTTTTGGCCTCGAACCTCGAAGTTCCACTGGATCTGTTGATAATGCTCAATATGTCACCAAAAGTCATTCTATAAAATAAATACCAAATAATATTAGTTATTGCAGAAAAAAAATTATATTATAAATATAATTTAAAATTATTTTGATTTACTTCGAACTTCTTGAACTATCTATCATGAATCTCAATGAGGATTTTTAGCCATTACAGTTTTGGAGCATCATACCTACTCTTAATGATCTCTATGATCATACAAACGTACTGTCTAGATGAGTAAAACCTCTGAAAAGAAAAATAACAATTATATAGTTCAATAGAAAATCATTTCAATAATTAAAGAAAATTACTTATGAATACTATCCAACACAATTTGCATCCATCTTGTAATGTCTGTCACAGCAGACTCAACAAAAGTGGAGGGCCCTGCCTTGAAAGAGGATAGATATGATAGTGGGGGGTTTGGGGAAGCTGGAGCTTGATCAAAAATATGGTGAAGCACTCGCTATCACATAAATATACATGTTAATCTAATTGTAAACAAATTATGATTATGTGTGTCACTCCCAGAAGGTATAGGTTAATTATGAAATAGTCCATTTATTAGTTTATTAATCCTAGGTTTAGTCCAAAAAGTTGAAAAGTATGAGGTTGTAAAAGTGAAATAATAAAGTAAATGAGGAGTGTTTTCTAAATGATGTTAAAATCTCTCATGAAATAGTTCAATAAAATCTAAATTCTTCAAATAACTTTCTACTAAAGTTGTCAATCGGGCCTATTATATCTGACACACTTTTTACATATAAAAAATGTTAGAATCACGTATTATAATTGGGATTCCCCAACCATGCAAAAATTATTAGGCCCACATTCCTCAAAAAGATTTAAAAAATATGTGGGAAATTCTCATATTCCTATATTTTCCAGTGTTTTAACCTTATTGTGTTTCTAATCTTCTTCAGATATCTCTAGGTTACAACCAGTTCTATCTATTAAAATGACCACTTTAACTNTATATATATATATTAGTTTTAAAATAAGGCTCATTAAATGCGAGCCCATAACATGCAAGGTGACACGAGTTAGATTTCTTAGATCCTTAGCACAGTCATACTTGTGTTAATATCGATGACTTAACCCGCATTACGCATTGGGATTAACCCAACAAGAAATGCTCGTTAAGGCATCACGACCGACACGATGTCACTTAACTATCAAGCCTGGCTCGCTATTCATGCACGCATGCAAATACAAGTGCAAACAATCACATGATAGAAGTGTTGGGTATGTCGTAAAGGTAGGAACCCGGAATGATGGGTGTGCAGATGAGGCAGGAGCCCAACAAACAGTTGTGTTGTGGAGGTAGTGCCCCGAATGTGGGCGTGTCGTGGAGGCAATGACCTGAAGAGGTGCAGCTCATGTAAATGATAATGATCATGAAAGCTAATACATAGAACGTGCAATGCATCATGCGTGTAGGCAAATAGGCACATGCAAAAAAACTTTGGGCTATCCTGCCTATTGAATCAATATTGACTCTCCAGTAACTTGGTTTTGAATAATAATTTAGGTTTTAGAGACATAGTGGATTAGTTCCAAACTTTGGGCTATTCCGCCTGTTGGGTCATCCTCATCCTCTTCCTCAGCCTCTTCTCTTTAGGAAGAAGTTTCCCCTTTCCTTCTCTTCCTCGGTACTTTATTTGAAATTCAAGAAACCTTCTCAAATTGACTCTTTTTCTCCACCTCATTTAAGGTGGCCCACAACTCAGGAGTCATATGAGTGNTAGCTCGGCTTATTTATTTCAATTTGATCTCGATTCGAGCTAAAATTCGGATAAATTTTCGAACGTCTGCGCACACACCAAAAATACTAAATAAGTAAATAATTACCATTTGCTGGAAGCCATTTGCAAGTGGTCAATTCTGTAATTAAAAGATGGAGAATATTATTAGTCTCTAGTCGCCTAAAATGACTAAGCTTCCTAAACCTGGCATTTGGCTCAAGTGAAGGAGAATTAAGAAAAAAATTTCCTCTATGATAAAAGCATTTGTTTTTGGTCTATTTTTACTATTATTATTTTTTTTACATTTACATACATATCATGCAATTCTCATGAATTTGTACATCCAACATCTAAATTTTGATCTTTTTATATGTATATAAATTAAATCATCCATATCCCAACAAAAATATCATTCACAATTAGCTTTTAAAAAATGAAATACATTTTTTCATGTATATTTTAAGTAGTATAAATATAAATTTCAAGTTTAAGTTTTAAATATGCATGATTTTTTTTGTGCTGTTTTCAAGCATTATGACACTCCTCCAAGAAAAATAAATTAAAAAAAAATCCAATTTAAATATTAGAAAAGCAACATCAAACCATATCTTTTGTTTATTAAAACATTTTAATTGGCTTGTAGGTGATGAAAGATCCAACCTCAAAATAATCAAGACTACTGTATATAATTATAACAATATGTGAATATATAATTTTAAATAAAAAAAATATCTTTTTAATTAGTATAATTAATTGTCAACGTAGTGTGTCTGCTCAAGCAGTATACTTTTTGATTTTTATGTCAGACGTTAATTATAATTTATAATGAGTTATGTGGGCTAGTTTTGAATAATTATAGAAGGTAGTTTGGGTTGTGATAGTGATTGAAAGATATTTAACGAGTTATAGGGATTTCTTCAATTTCTAGAAATAAACAAGACGAAGTTGCATTTTTTTTTTTTTGCTATTTTGATTTTAGTTCCTTCTTCTTCCTTTCCAAATTTTGAAAGTTGTTGGTATCCTTGAATCTATTGTAAATCCCCTTTCTTTGTTGTATTTGAGTGATGATAAGAATGGGCTCTAGCTTTTCTCCCTCATAACCTATATTGGGCTCCATCTTTATTGTTTCCTTGCCAACCATGATATTCATCGTGTTGTCTTCAACCAATTCGTCCCTTTGGCCTATGTCGCTCAAAAATCATAAAGAAGAAAAAAAAAAATGCATATCCACTCACTGATCATCCCTTTTTAAATCTAAATCATGTCATCTGGTTGTTGCTTTGGACTAGCTAATTATAGAAATTTAACTAAATCCTCTCCATCAATCTCAATCACACCTGATTGGCTCCAATGAGCCCCATCCTTTCAAACTTCCCAACCCACATGGGATTCCAATCTTTTATCATATGTCATGTCATTTTTAAAACTTGCCACATCTTATCGTCCTTTTAGATCTTGTCCCCTAAAATTCGAGCTAAGTTTGAGTTAACCGGTCAATGTTTGGTTATAAAGTCAATCTAAACCTAAGCAAAAAAAAATCAAATGGGTCATAATTATATGTCAAAATTTGACTAAATAATTAATTGGGTCAACGTGCACCAAAATTTTTTAGTTGACTTCTGATCGGATTGACGTGTTGGATAAAATTTTGACACCTATAATCTCATCGATGCATTCAAATCACATTCCCTTACCAAAAATTGAGAGGGTCATCTTTGACTTTAATATGAGTTAAATTCAATTAAAACTTTAGAAGTGGTATCAAAATAAGGTATGTTTTTTCAGCCTTAAAATAATGAAATTGATTCAAAAATAGGTTGGAGAAGGCTTAGACATGGTTTTAGTTATATTTGCATATGGTTTGAAGCTTGAATGAAAATGATTTGAATAATGCTCAAACATAGTTTGAACCTCATTTGAAATATATTCAAATATTGCTCGAATCATGTTAAAACATTTCTTGCTCAATAATATTTATACTCTATTAAAATACTATTCATACAAAACCTAACCATACTTCAAATGGAGTTTGTCTTATAACAAGAGCATTCAATAACTTTAATATAACATAATGTTGATAAAATAAAGTACAAACACAACAGTTTTATATATATATATAT
>JXCR01148684.1:47543-83811 GCA_002079205.1 Phalaenopsis hybrid cultivar | reverse complement strand
GGTGGGTAGATAATATAATTAAATTTCAAAAAAAAAAAAAAAAAAGATATCCTCAGGAATTTTGACAATAGCATATAAAAGACGTAGAAGTTACAAATTCATAATTTACACGAGTCAAGTAATGGGGAAGCTTTGCTTTCGTTATTAATTTTTGGAAAATTTACAAATATACCTACAGCGTAATTCAATGCTTTGACATATCTAACACTTATTGATACTTACATTTATAACACTCTTTTATGAAAAAAAACAAAAAATTTATCCAAATATGTATTTTTCTTTTAAGAAAGTTGATGATATATAGTGACAGTTTTAATGTGTTAGATATGTAAATATGAGAGTATAGGTGCTAGATCTGTAAATATGTAAGAATTGTGTGATATGTGAACTTGTTTTAATTTGATTTATTAATAGCTTATTTGGAATTAATTTTTCTGTTATTTTTATACTTTTTTTTTAAATAACATATTTATTTATTGTTCTTTATATNTTTAATATATATATATATATATATATATATATATATATATATATTAAAGCACTCAATTATATTTTATCAAATATGTCTGTTTCAAAATAAAATATAAACAATTCTCATGGTGCGTTGTCGTGGAAGCATGACTCAGTGTACTTATCGTGGAAGGATGGCACTTTGAGATCTTTGGTTTCAAAATTATTGCGGTATGTATTGTATATAAATATCTTAAGTTATTTTTATTTATTTTTTAGACGAATATAGTCCTTGTAAGTTTGTAGAAACAATTCTCATAGCCCCCTAAGCATGAGAGGCACACACACCCGACACAACTTCGAGCGCAAGAGCAGCTATTGCCTCCGGGATATGTTTGACGATAGTCAGAAATAGTGATAGCGTCCTTTGTGGCTCGAAGAAGATGTTTTTGCCTTTCTGCTTGTTGCTAGAGATTCACCGAACTACTAGAAGAAGAGTGAGCAAAGCAAAACAAAACAGACGGTCGGAATGTGGAGGCACACACCCTTCAAACACACTGGTGAGGTGGTCCCACACAAAGAATACAAGCGAAGTCTTGTAAGATTTCATTCCTACTTTAAAGTTTCCTATAGTTGGAAGATATATTCTAATCATTTTATTATATCGGCAAACTATGAAAATGGGACATGAGCCCTCCGCTGCTGATGTACATGAGTGCACCGATCGGAGGTAGTTCAATCAGTGTTGGATTGACAGCAGATCCTGTGTGACCCAGGGAGCTAAACTAGTTTGATGTTAATATAAGTTAGATATAGCTGAATGTAACTACTCTTGTTTGTAGGAGAGATTCTAGCAGCTGAAGGAGAGCATATACCAGACATCGAAAGGTATTACATTCCGCGAGCGTGATCCTTCCGAGTACAACCTATGGAGGGCGCTGCTAGAGGAAAGAAGAATGGTCGAGTCAACGGGCTCGGGTCATAGGGATTTACTTAAGACGCAATCCCCTCCACGAGTGCTTCTGGAGCTTCCACCTCTACCACATAGGATGAGGAGATCTCTAGGGTGTTGTCAAATTCACTGTCGAGATAGAGGCCCGCTTCACTCAGATGAGGTCAGAGCTGAAGGCGAACATGGAGGCCAAGTTGAAGGTCGAGTTAGATACGTTCTGATAGTGGATGAGGCATCGTGGCGAGGCAGCATTAGAGGAGAAGGATGAGACGGAGGATGATAAGAATGAGGGAATAGGAAGGGATGATTAGAGGGTTATTCTATTTTATATGTTTATGTTAAACATTTGAATATTTATTTTTTCAGTAAAAAGTGATATATATATTTTAGAGTAAACGCATTTGGTTTATATCATTATTGATTGAATAACTTACTCTTTGATTGCTATTCTAGTTCATTAAATGTCTGAAATGTATATTAGATGTTGTGATAACATGTGCGGTAATTTAAATACAAAATAGAGAATTTATTTTTCTTTTATTATGTTGTAAGTTTCCAACGGTTTACAGGCAGTTTTGCGACCACTTTCAACATATTCGTAGGCAAAACTGATGGCTACCCGATGGATTTATTTAGCAACGCATATCCAACATCGAACCAACAACATAGGTACGTCACAAGAAAATAACATACGCGACACTTTTTCGATGGTCTGTTTCTATAACCGATAGATTAGAGACACCAATCGAAGGAATCCCTGAGTCGTCTGAAAATGACGAGCGGGACACTTTTTTGATAGTTTAGCTGTCATTTTATATAACTGATGTTTTAGCAACTTGTAACTAAAAGAAAAAAAACTGCGCCAAAAATGTAATTGGTACGACACTTTTCCGACGTGTGTTTTAGTAAGGTCTTGTATTCATGATCTTTTCTATTTGTGCTAAGATTAGTTTTGCGTATTGTGATTTACCCATTTATTAAAATTCAACAGTATTTTGAATATTAATAATCTTTTGATTTTAATATTCATAATTTTTGGATAAAATTTTAATGTCTGTCTATAAGTAAGTTCTGATATTTTATTTATAATTTTCTCGGAGTTTTTTTGTTGTTGCTTATGTTTTGTTCCCTGGTACTGTTTTCTTTGGGTTATTATACTTCTCTTGATTTTGGTCTTTCTTTCTGATTCCTTGTGGACTAGTTTTTTTTTTCTTTTCTATTTTCTAATGTTTTTTTTATATATTTTACTTTGGTTTGTTATTTTGCAGATTGCTATAGATATGTCTATTTTAAAGATATCATTTCTTCGGCTTCACTTGGAGTCGCAGATTTTATCATTTTTAATGATTGATTTGCATTATTGCTGCTTCCAAGTGGTTCTTCTCTTACTTGGTGTTACTTTGCTTAGTTGAAGTTGTTGTTCGTTGAAGATGATGTGTCAATTTTTTTTCTCTTGAGTTCTCATGAAATATTTATTTGAGTTTTCTCATGAATCTCATTTAATTGTAATCTCATCTTCAGGTCATTTAGTTGGTTGATATTATAATTTGCGTCTCTAATTGAATTGTTTTTATATCTTTGAATTTTAACTCTATCTTAATATTGAACATCATTTTATCTTCCCAAAAAAAATAGAAATAATAAAAAATAAAATAAAATTAATATGTACACATGTGATTTAAATTCTCAGCATAATTGCACATGCAGGTGCGGGCCTCCTTTTGTAAGCCGTACCATGAGTGTTGGTGCAGGACAAGCAGAATTTTTTTAATGGGCAATTACATTGAGCACGATATAAATAAAATACATGCAAAATTAATAAGATTTTAATAATAATTTTTAAATTTTTAATGATATCATTGCAAAGGGGTTACATGGACCGATGAGTGCTAATTCTTTTTTTAAAGATAATAAATTCAAACTTTAAGCCTATTTAATGACCGTCATTTAAGAAAAAAACAATCATCTAAATTAACTAATACTCGCCATTGTGAGGGATATCGTCCCTCCCACTTCTTATCATAATAATTCACCCATCCCCATTTCGAATCTCGCTTTGAATTATAGCATTTAAATCATGAAAAATTTGCACACATAATATTTCTATTAGAGTTTACGTATTTAATATCTAAAATTTATTATTTATATCATCTAGTTTCTCTTAATTTTTTTTTAGGAAATTGATGCTAAAGTGTAATGTGTGTGACTCGAACTCGTGATCTTACGGTAGAGAACTAAACCCTTAATCTCTTTGTATATGTTAAGTATGCAGTTTTCATTAATATTATTAAAGACTAAACCCTTAATAACAATGTCCAGGATAAGCATGCAGTTTCTATGAAAGAGGTTGATTGTGATTAGATGCTTGCTGGACGAAATAGACCGAGAAGAATCAAATGTTTAGTGGGAATATTCAACTAGAGTCCAACGAGGCAGAGTGAGATCAAGAAGAGGCTAACTAGGCTCAAACTCTTCCAAGGCATTATATCCATTCCGGTGGCAGCTTGTATTAAGCGGCTTGATTATGAAAAGGGTTAAAGTATGTGCTATATTTTACATTTTTTTTAATTTGAATATTCTATACATAAATTGTAAGTTTAATCATTGATAAGAGCTGCAAAAATTGTGACGGTAGAGTAATGAATTATCATCTTAGTATTGCGCAAAAATCCATCACACGTTCAGAAAGAAGTAAGCAAAAAGTAGCAACACCAAAAATTTTTATGTGAAAACCCTGAAAATGGAAAACATATGACACTTCGGTTTTTTAAATCTTTGTATGAAAATGTGTGCTTCGCTTTTGAAATGTTGTAAGTGATGTTTTTGATATGATATTAAAATATTGAGTGTTTTGTGTGTAGCATGCAAGTCTCTTAACTATTTGGTTTTTTGTATAAAAAAATTTTAATAGTTCTTGATAGTAGCATTTTATGAATACTTTTATAAATTATATAGATTATATATGGATATTTGTACATTAACATCAAAGATACACCATAAACTATATTTTGATAGAAAATGACTCGCTAAAAAGTTCTTGAGCAATATTGAGTCCGTGCAAGCGATATCTCAATTTCTAACTTACCTGTATGATGGTATGTTTTGGTGTTCATTACCAAAACGCATGAATCAACATACTTAACTCTTGATAAACTTAGGTATGATTTATATCATCAGGGATTTCAGCATGATAATTGATTTTGAAATTCACATGGTGAGATTGACCCTTTAATAATTAGCTCTGCTTCTTAAACACGCTATATTCCTCAACTTGAGCCACCCAACGAAGAAGTTGAATAGTTGTTTCATATTTTGAAAGAAAGAATAAAGCTTGATTATTTATAAATTCAATCTCATGATCGCAACAATAAAGTAATGAATCAGGGCTTAATATATCTTGTGTGGATCCCCATCGAATCATGAAAGTTTGGTAAATATATGATATGAATGGCTAAATATTTTATACAAGGTCATGGTCAAAAGAAAATAAGACTAATAATTCTACTGTTTGTGTTAAAAAATAATAATAATTTCGATGATGAAGTAGATTACTACAAGATTCTTGAAGAAGTTGTTCAATTAGAATATTCTAGCTTAATCGAAAGAACTCTATTTTTGTTCAACTGTGATTGGTTTGATTATATTCCAAATCATGAAATAAGGGTAAACAAGTTGATTAATTTTGTAGAAGTTAATGTGAACAGAAGATATACTAAATTTGGTCTTTTCATTCTAGAAAAACAAGTGAGTCGGGTATATTATCTTTGATATCCCGATAGAGCAAGAGATACAGATGATTGGAAATAATCATCATGAGGAAATTTGGAGCGACAATTGATATTTAACATATCATTGAACTCGCCTTTAAAGAAAGTTAAATGATGTATTTATGCATTTCGCTTGATTCTATTCATGGAGAGATACATTTAGAGGATGTTAGTGTTGAACACGTGGAATTTACTCATAATGATTTTGACTGGTGATACTTTGGATGAAGAAATTTTAATTTCATCATTTAGCCACTCATCAAATGATGTAGATTAAGATGTGTATGTTATTAAAATTCTCTTTTTACTATAAGAAATTACTCCATAACCAAATAGATTGAACTTTATAGCTTCACCTTCTATTTACTGTGCATATGTCTATTTTCAGTGTTATTTTGAAGATTGTACTTTACATTTTATCCTTACTTTTATGTAGAATTATTACTTATACTTTCAGTTGTGGTAGTTTTGTAGATTATACTTTATAGTTTTGTGTTATTTTTATTATTTATACATCTCTTTTAAGTACCAGTAATTTTTAAATCACACTAGAAAATTTTATCAAACCTTGTTTATGTTAAGAATTATAATAGAAAATAATTTATTCCTATAAGAAGTTATGAGGAATAAATTATTTCCTTAATATAAGGAGATATTTCCTTTTCTATTTTATATTTATTTCCTTAGATTAATAATTATTTGGTTTCCTATTTTATGTTATTTCATATATCTCCTAATAATTAATATGAATTAATTATTGGAGATATTATATGATATATCTTTCCTTTAATATCATTTCTTTTTTATTATTTTTCTTATTATAGAGTTCTTGTAAGGTTATTTATACCCTCGTTCATATCAATAAAATAATTGTGTATTCCAAACATTATTCTAAAATTTTAACATGGTATGAGAGCCTAGTTTCGTATTCTAGTCGTCGACCCTCCCGTGAGAATTGTCGGACTCCCTTCCTGCCATCCTCTGTGCAGGAAGGGAGGTGAATGAAGAATTTTTCTCGATCTAGAGAGGCGATTGTGGAGGAAAGTGGGATTCTGGCGACACTAACTCCATTTTCTAATTTGACGTCAACTCTACGACTCCACGGGGGAGATCCGCTCGGATCCCAATCTCAGCTTCGATCATTCTTATCCTCACATCAAGGCCATCATTAAGGTCATTTCAAGCAAATTCAGTAAACTCGCGAGGGCGGCACCAGCGATGCCGCCACCCGGAGATATTGCTGTCATGAATCGGACAAGCCGTTCATTTCTTCTGCAGTATTTTTTCTTCCTTGTCAAAGCGTCAGGGGGAGCTGCGTTTCCAGCCGATCATTTCTCATGCAGTTTTTTTTCCCCTGCCAAAGCGTCAAGGGGAGCTGCATTTCCAGCCGGTTATTTCTCCTGCAGTATTTTTTTCTTCCCTGCCAAAGCGTCAGGGGGAGCTGTGTTTCCAGCCGGTCATTTCTCCTGCAATAGTTTTTCTTCCCTGACCCAAGCGTCAGGGGGACCAACGAGACAATCGTAGTCAACTAAAGGTCAGTTTTCCTGTATGTTGTCTCTTTCTCTACAAAACTCAAAATTCAGCAAAGCCTGAATCCAACAAATTCAGCCAAGCCTGAGTCTCTCTTCTACGTTAAAACATATGACAGACAAACTGAAAATTCAGTTAAGCCTGAATTNCTGATTTAGTGGTTCTTTCCTGACCTTTAAATTATTGTAAGCTATTGCAATAATTTGGTACTCTCTCTCTCTCTGCTTTCAGTCTTGCTCAGTTTGTTTAACTATTCCCTTCTTAATTATATTCCAAGGCCTTTCTTCAGGGAGAGCTTTTCCACATAAACCAAGTAATTTCTTGTAGGCCTAGATCACATTAACTTATCACATTATTTCCTTGAAGGTGAAAAGAAAGAACATCAAAATTAATTAAGTGAATAAGCATCGCTAAACTTGATGATATCTTGCATTTAGAGTGTTGCTTGCTATGGAATTTTAGGAACTCCATTAAAGGGATTTAGTAAATTGTAACTTTGAGCTAACTGCTTAAATTAAGCCAAATCGACCAAGAGACTAGTGGTTGTTGGGTCTAGACTGTAAGCGGAGTTCTAGGATAAATTCATCGATGAATATAACATAAGGAGTCCTTTGACAACAGCACACTTTAAGACTTTTCTATGTATATAATATTAGGGAATCATTATTGAACTCTATGTCATGATCATGATTTAGGTCGGACAAGATGTCAGTCATGATGTTGGGATTTGGATGAAACCCTGCAATATTTCAAATCTTGAGGGATTTATTGCTTAAAGACTCTAGCCAGGTTATTAAAAAGTGAGTAAAAACTAAGAGCTAGAATGTACAATGAGATTAATTAAAGAGAGTAAACTAGATGACTAGGATTATGAATACTCTAAGGGTATCCTCCTTGTTTGATGATGTCTTACTCTTGCACTTGGCTTTCCTCTTAGGCATCTTGCTTTGATGGCTTTCTTCTTTGAATTTGATGGCTTTCCCATTCCTGAAAACTTGATCAGATTTCATCCCAAATGGACCCCACTGATAGTGTTGAAAAATAGGCAAAGATTGCAATTACAAATAGAGAAAAAATGGAGAATAGAAAATGGAAAAAATAGGCAAAGATTGCAATTACAAATAGAGAAAAAATGGAGAATAGAAAATGGAAAAAAATAGGCAAAGGCTGCAATTACATAAGCATTTTATACCTATTCATCCAATTACGTCCTCTCGCTTTGCCGTGCTTTTATTCGGGGGAAAATATACCTAAATTTTCTTGAACAATAGAAGGCATAATCCCCTCATATCTAAGAAAAAAAATGTAATTAAAGGTTTGTTTGGGCCATTTGCAGCTTATTGAATAATCTATTGATAAACAACTTACCTTGATAAGCTGCTGATCAACGGATTATCCGGATAAAATGACCGTCTGTTTGGGGCAACTGTTTGAAAATAATTGATTTGCAGTTGTTTGTGGATAAATAACAATTTTGCCCTTGTTAAATAATGTTGTTTGTAACAGAACTGTCTTGACAATATATTCGACACTGCAGAAACAAAAAACTAATACAGAACTGTAAAGGAAAAAGATGAAACAGTCCTCACTTAACAGTGAGTATCAAGATTGATAAAAAAGAAAAAAAATATTAAAATTACAATTAAAATTATGATAATATTAAATTTAAAATCGAGACGACGTATGTCACGAGATACACCGCCACATGCATAAATCTCAAATCACAGCAGCTGAAAGTCACATCTCATCAAAGCCACCATCACCAATGCAATAACAAAACCATAAATCCAACACCCCGTCAAAACAACAACAAAACCACCATCACCAATGCATAAAACAAAAATAACAGTCGAAACCAACATCTCATCTTCTGCACTTAAAATAATGAAACAAACGAACAACAACCAAAACCACATTCACCAACAATCAATTCCCTCACATATTACAAACAGAAACATATATCAAATGCACGGATAACTAGATATCAACAAATTTTAGTAACTCTCAGAAAAACCAACAACCAAACTCACAAAGGCTGGAGATGCGGGTTTAAGGGATAGAGAATATTGTAGGAAGGAGCACAAATTTCTCGAAATAATGCGAGAGAGGGAGGGTTAGAGCAGAAGAATGAGAGAGCGGGTCGGTTAGGAGAGAGATTTTAGATTGGAAGAAATGCGGGAGCACTCCGCGGGATGATTAGGGCATAAGAGGAGAAAGCGGAGTCAAAAGGCGAGGGCAGTTTCGACAAATAAAATGAAGAAACGCGAACCTCGCAACTCGCATTTCATTAAAAACGCTCCCGACAACCGAGCAAATGATGAAACAAACAAACATTAACCGTGGTTTGGGGACACGTCGTGGGTAAACCGTGCCCCCAAACGGCCCCTAAGTTTGCATTATGCATTTTTTTTCATAGATTAAAAATTAGGCTCCACAACTTAATTGCTTACGAAGAGAAATTGAGCGGCAAAACGATGAGAGAAAAGGATGAAAAAGAAGGTGTTGGAGTTTGGATTNAGCAGCCGAAAGTCACATCTCATCAAAGCCACCATCACCAATGCAATAACAAAACCATAAATCCAACACCCCACCAAAACAATAACAAAACCACCATCACCAATGCATAAAACCAAAATAGCAGTCGAAACCAACATCTCATTCTCTGCATCTCAAAATAATGAAACAAACGAACAACAACCAAAACCACATTCACCAACAATCAATACCCTCACATATTACAAATAGAAACATATATCAAATGCACAGATAACTAGATATCAACAAATTTTTGCAACTCTCAGAAAAATCAACAACCAAACTCACGAAGGCAGGAGATGCAGGCTTAAGGGATAGAGAATATTGTAGGAAGGAGCACAAGTTTCTCGAAATAATGCAAGAGGGAGGGTTAGAGTAGAAGAATGAGAGAGCGGGTCGGTTATGAGAAAGCTTTTAGATTGGAAAAAATGCAGGAGCACTCCGCGGGATGATTAGCGCATAAGAGGAGAAAGCGGAGTCGAAAGGTGAGGGCAGTTTCAACAAATAAAATGAAGAAACGCGAATCCCGCGACTCGCATTTCATTAAAAATGCTCCCGATAGCCGAGCAAACGACGAAACAAACAAACATTAACCGTGATTTGGGGACACACCGCGGGTAAACTGTGCCCCCAAACGGCCCCTAAGTTTGCGTTATGCATTTTTTTTCATGGATTAAAAATTAGGTTCCACAACTTAATTCTTTACGAAGAGAAATTGAGCGGCAAAACGATGAGAGAAAAGGATGAAAAAGAGGGAGTTGGAGTTTGGAGAGGAAGAATGAAATTTTAGTACTTTAATGAATACAAGTGAGTACAAAAGTAGTGTTATTTATAGAATTGAAAATTGCTTGAAAATTAAGATGGAATAAGAGCCTAAATTCCCTACTTATTTGATGCAACACAGATGAGACAAGTTGTGAAATGAGTATCCCGCTTTGATATGAATGCCTAAAATCTTTAAGCTTACCTTGACCAATCCCTCTTTTTAAGGGAGAGGAAATGTGAATTTTAGATACCCTCCTCGATGCCTTCCTTTTTATCCAATTTTGTAGTTCACATGTCGTGTGATATGCGTCATTCACTTAGACCTTGGGTCCAACTTTGGGCTTGACTTTGGATTTCAATTTAGGCTTGACTTTGGGCTTGATCAGTCATCTTTATAGCTTCCTGAATTGTATTTTAAGATTTACTCTTCATTTGTTGAGAAAGTATTGATGTGCAATCTTGCTGTATTGTATGAAATTAAATCATTAAGATCTCATATTGAAGTCACTTTATAAGTTTGGCCGTGTGCTCATGAAGATGTACATGTAGAATGGGACTTGTAATGCATGTTTGTGAGGTAAGCTGAAACTGTTTTTCAAATGATTTTAAATGTGAAAAGCTAAACCTAAGGAAGTCTTAAGCTTGTTTAGAGCTATGAGTTAAGGCTTGCATGCGAAAGAATTTATTAGCTTATCTGAATTAGTAAAAGAAAAACGTTTTTGCTTTAATCTGTTATGTACTTGAGCTAATAAAGCCCGAAAAAATCATATTGTTTTGAAGTATTTGTTTAAGCATTTTACTGTCATGTTTTTAGTAAATTTTTTTCTTCACTTATGATTTTTTGTTGGTATGCAGGACACTGTAATGCTACTCCTGTATAATGTTTATTATAGATTATTTTGATTGCATTATTAGGATAGGATTGGATAAAATTGCATCACATGAATTTCTAATGTTATTTATATCTGTTATGCCAAACAGAGATCATGGTGACATGACATCGAAAAAATTCCGGCATGATAAGCGTGTTTATCTTGGTGCTTTAAAATTTGTCCCTCATGCAGTCTATAAACTTCTGGAGAATATGCCTATGCCCTGGGAACAGGTCTTCTTCTACCCACTTAATTGTTGGACTCATATTTTTCATTTTACTGTTTCTTTTAAGGTTTTTTTTATCTCTTATTTAGGTTCGAAATGTGAAAATACTTTATCATATCACCGGTGCTATCACATTTGTCAATGAGATACCATGGGTTGTTGAACCGATCTATTTAGCACAGGTATGCCACTTTTTATCTATTCTTTTAATATGCCTTACGTTCACTTAGTCGGTATTTCGTTGCATATTTGAAGGGCATGGGGTCAAATCTATATCTAATGGTCGAATTAGGCTACATTGTCCGGAAATTAGAAATCTTTTCCCAAACTATCAAGATAACGTAGTGGTTGATGGTGAATCAACGATTTTGATAGCCAACTTGAGTTGGGATATTGGCTGCTTAAAATTCTTTTCTGTTTGCCTTTCATCTATGGTGCTTCGTAAAATTGTCCACAACACTATGCATCTTTTGGCCTGTTATTTAAGACGAAGGAACACTTGCTACTTATTATTCGATCATTTTTATTTTTTTTATTCCTGGAATAAATTTTGGTTTTGTATTCTTAACCAGTGGGGCTCAATGTGGATCATGATGCGAAGAGAAAAAAGAGACCGAAGGCATTTCAAAAGAATGAGATTTCCTCCATTTGATGATGAAGAGCCTCCATTAGATTATGCTGATAACTTGTTGGATGTTGATCCACTGGAGGCTATCCAACTGGAATTAGATGAAGAAGAGGATTCTGCTGTATATACTTGGTTCTATGACCACAAACCTCTTGTAAAAACTAAGCTTATTAATGGTCCTAGTTACAGGAGATGGCATCTCTCTCTTCCAATAATGGCGACTCTTCATAGATTAGCAGGGCAATTGCTTTCTGATTTAATTGATCGGAACTATTTCTACTTGTTTGACATGGAATCATTCTTCACAGCGAAAGCATTGAATATGTGCATACCTGGTATATTACTCGCCAAACCTTTCTTTTTTTCTTTTTTTATTTTTTTATTTTTTGTGGCAAAAACCAGATAGATTGATACCTATGTTGTGGTAAGTGCAAAATAATGGCGTAAAGACTATCATTCTGAATAGCAAGAATACAAAGCAAAAAGTGGATTGCAATCATTGGTGATTGGGAAACAACATCAGTTAGTTTTAAAAATTAAATTTAAATGAGAATAAAGGAAAATCAAAGAAAAACCTTAAATATTCTTACTTACGCTTATCTTAAAATTAAATTTAAATTAAATTTTCAACGCTGTAGATGAAGTAGGGCATGAAAAATTTCTTGAATCTATGCAAAGTGTTGTCAGATACTGTAGGCATGTCAACGTTACAAAACAAGTGAGAATACCACAACTTCTACCAATAAACTCAAATGATAGACAGGGTGTAGATCATTTCTGAAGCCACACAATCTTAAGATCACCCATTTCCATGGAGCTTCCAATTTATGCAGCAGAGTTTGAGCCCTAACCTTCTGATCGAATCCTCCTTAAACCTGTAATTGGAGGACAAAATGCAAAACAGGCAATTATTTTAAAGAGGGAGAGAAAATAAAAAAATATTGAAGAAAGAATTAGTCGCTAGACCAAATCATCAGTCCTCTAGTGAGTCCAGGTCGGACATCAAGAGCCTTTTAACATCTGTATGGATGTGGAGAAAAACTTTAATCTTTATTTCATCATCCTTAAAAGCTAGGTTATAATGCTTTGGAGGTACCTTTTTATCTTAATTGCACACTAGGCTAATCACATAGATGAAAATATTAAAAAAGCACATTAAACCATTACCCATAATTGGTGTTCTTACTTTAATGTTCACATGTTAATAATAGCAGAAGGGAAGAAGATAAACTACTCTTTGCCATGCTCTTTTGCCTTTGTTTGCTCTGAACTCCTAATTAAGATTATATACACAATCAGTTCTTGTTTTTGCTGAGGAGCGTCCATTACCATTATGGTATTGAGCTATGGTCTAAGATATCATTTAATTCAATCAAATTATCCTACTGTTTCTACTCAAGATTTGCATGATAAATTTCTATCTCCTGATAATATGGCTAAATATTGGTTTACTTCTTTCTCTATCCGTAGGCGGTCCAAAATTTGAGCCTTTGTATCGTGACATGGAAAAAGGGGATGAGGATTGGAATGAATTCAATGACATAAATAAGCTAATTATTCGTCAGCCACTGAGGACAGAATATAGAATAGCGTTCCCTCATCTTTACAACAATAGGCCCAGAAAAGTGAAGCTTTGTGTTTACCATGTTCCAATGGTAATGTACATTAAGACAGAGGATCCTGATTTACCTGCATTCTACTATGATCCTTTAATAAACCCCATAACTTCTGTCAACAAAGTTGATCGGAGAGAGAAAAAGGTGCTTGATGATGAAGATGAGGAAGATTTCTTCCTTCCAGAAAGCGTGGAACCTTTGTTGCAGGACACCCAACTTTATACAGATACTACAGCTGCGGGCATTTCACTTTTGTTTGCACCTCGTCCATTCAACACAAGATCTGGTCGCATGAGACGCGCCGAGGATATTCCTCTTGTATCAGAATGGTATAAGGAACATTGGTATGTTTCAGTTTTGTTATTTCTATTCTTTCTGCACCTTTGCATTAATGCATATTATTTCTTATAAAACTTTGTTTGTTTGATTTCAGTCCCCCATCCTATCCAGTAAAAGTTCGTGTGAGTTACCAAAAGTTGTTAAAATGCTATGTACTGAATGAGCTACATCACAGACCTCCAAAAGCACAGAAGAAGAAACACTTGTTTCGGTCTCTTCAAGCTACCAAGTTCTTCCAGAGCACCGAGCTTGATTGGGTCGAAGCAGGGCTACAAGTTTGCAAGCAGGGTTATAATATGTTAAATCTGCTGATTCATAGAAAAAATCTCAACTATCTTCACCTTGATTACAATTTCAATTTGAAGCCTGTTAAAACTCTCACCACAAAGGAGCGAAAGAAGTCACGTTTTGGAAATGCTTTTCATCTATGTCGAGAAATTTTGCGATTGACCAAACTTGTTGTGGATGCTAATGTTCAGTTTCGGTTGGGAAATGTTGATGCATTTCAGTTGGCTGATGGTTTGCAGTACACTTTTTCACATGTTGGTCAATTGACTGGAATGTACCGCTACAAGTACCGATTGATGAGGCAGATTAGGATGTGCAAGGACTTGAAGCATTTGATTTACTATCGTTTCAATACTGGTCCTGTTGGAAAAGGGCCTGGTTGTGGATTTTGGGCACCAATGTGGAGAGTGTGGCTGTTTTTTTTGCGTGGTATTGTGCCATTGTTGGAGAGGTGGCTAGGTAACTTGCTTGCACGTCAGTTTGAAGGTCGACATTCCAAAGGAGTTGCCAAGACAGTCACAAAGCAGCGTGTTGAGAGCCACTTTGACTTGGAGCTGCGAGCTGCTGTTATGCATGATGTTTTGGATGCAATGCCTGGTGAGTTTATGAGCCATCTGTACTTTATGGTGACTTTGTCTGATTTTGTGTTATTCCATTATAATGCAGTTATGCTATAGATTGCTGTTTCTGAAATTTATTATCCATGCACCTAGAAGCCATTGTGATTCCACGTGAAACTTTTTTTATTGCTTAATACTCATTCTGTTCTCAAAAATTTGTAAACTGTGTTATATTTGTTTTCCTTATGTTTGCTGTATTGCAGAGGGCATTAAGCAGAACAAGGCTAGGACAATCCTACAACACCTTAGTGAAGCATGGCGTTGCTGGAAAGCCAACATACCCTGGAAAGTAAGAGTTATAATTTTTAAATTGAACTCTATCTGAATATGATGATTGACATTGTTTAGTTTTTGATGTTATAGCACAAGGTTTCTCACATGACCGTTCTTACAGGTCCCTGGACTTCCAGTTCCCATTGAGAACATGATTCTTCGTTATGTGAAATCCAAAGCTGATTGGTGGACAAATGTTGCTCACTACAATCGTGAACGTATTCGAAGAGGTGCAACGGTTGACAAGACCGTTTGTCGCAAGAATCTGGGAAGATTGACCCGTTTATGGTTGAAGGCTGAGCAGGTAAGAAATTTTATTTTCTTATTCGTACTTAATTGTTCATTGTTTCATATTTATTTTTACTAGTATTTTACTGCATATTTGCTTATTCTCATGTTGCCTGATAGCGATTACAACCCACCGTTCTCGCTTATTCTACTTTCATTTTTCTGCCTTCATGGCGACCTATTCAGCTGGTTGAGGGGGTTTATGTTAGGTTGACATCTATTCATAAAAGATGTGCCAAAACTAATGAAATGCCTGTTCAAATAGTTATCAAATAGTTGGGATAAGGTTAATGATGCCGTCGATAATNAGGCGCAATGACTCTGGAGAGGCAGTTATTCTCGTGTGAGAGGCAGAGGAGGAATTCCTGATTTGTTCCGCTAAACGCAGAGGAGTGCCTGNCGACATAACCTGATCCTGATGACCTTCGGCGAAGCCGCCGGCCTCCAGTGAATCGAACATCGTGGAATAGAAGTGCAGTGCCTCGGTAAAACGCTCCATGAACGTACCAGCGTTGTGGTTCGCTTCCTGCTCTACGATGGTCACAATCCGCGGCTTCACTGCGAGGACTGTAGCAAGGACCTTTTCCAAGGACGCAGGCTTAGCCAGCAGACGGTGGAGCTCGAAGACCGAGTTGACAGCCACGACTTCAGGTTCGTCGGAGGTGATGTTGGCAGAAGGTGGGGACTCGAGCATGTAAGGTTCGAGGTCGGCGAGGCTGTTTGCGACAAACCCGCGGTATTGGAAGTCAACGTGGATGGTGTCTGCGAGCTGAGCGAGCTTCCAACCGACTTGTTGCAGGGCGTCGGTGTTATCCGGTTGGGGAAGACCGATTCCGGTGAGGCGGAAAGAGGGAGGACCGCCAGGTCGAAGGGCGAGAGCCTGCAGCAGTGCCGGCCATTGCATCCCCTGCTTCATGCTAAAATCAATGACGTGAACCCTGCGGCAGCCTGCGAAGGCCTCTAGAATGGCTTGATTGGCGGTAAAATGGGCGAACTTTAGGTAAGGGCAGCTCTCGTAAAAGTGCATCTGGAGGATGTCGGAGAAAGCTGAGTCCAGAGAGCAGTCTTGCTGTGGATTGAGGCGGTAGATCCGGCGAGCGAGGGCCTGGGCGAAGTATCCGGCGACCTTCCGCATAGCGCCGCCTTGGGATGAGGCGAGCATCGAGATCTGTTTGACTAAAACGTCTGATGCCTTGTAATTCTCTTGCTGCACAGCTTCCGCGCAAGCCATAAGTGCGTGAACCAGACGGATTCCAACCTCCTGAGTGTCCACCATCACCACCGGCATCGCGGACGATACTTCGCTGCCGCAGGTGGAAGACATAGACGGCGCAGCCCGTCCGATTACTCCACCAGATCCGCCTCTGGAAGAGGATGAAGAAGAGGAGGTTTTCATTCGTTTTCGATCTCTGGGTCCAGTGCCATCCATCTGAGTCTCCGATCCGTATACAGCCCGATTTCCGCTAGTGTTGGTTGTTCGGAGGGCGTAATTAGAGCGAAGCATGGTAGCGGATGGAGCAGAGAGCTCGATGGAGGTAACGGTGGAGTCCATAGTGGCTAGGCTTTCAGCAGGACTGAAGAAGGTAGACGATGAGTGGCCCGACATCGGGGCTGGAGGCAAATCGAAAACAACGGAATTAGGATGCATCACCGGCGGAAGCGGAAGGGGAGGCGTGCTAAGCTCGGATAGCATGTTCTCGAGCCAGTTCGATAGATCGGATGGATTATAGTGAACGGTGTCGGCGGCGAGGTGGGAAAGCAGCTCATCATCATGCGGAGCACTACCCCCCATCGCCATCTCCAGCTGCTGCAGCTTCTGTGCGACGATCTCCATGTCCGAGGACCTCACCTTATACCCAAGCACAGCAAGAAGTTCGTCGTTTGTCTCCTCGTCGAAACCCATCATCGCCATCCTTGCCGGCGCCGGAGCAACATTCTCAACAATCCCATCTCGGGCAACGCCGTCCAGGTGCTCCCTCTTCATCACCTCACCGTTTTGAGAGAAAAGGATTGAGATGTGATCAATTTAACTAGCAAGCTGTTCTTCAGCTTCGAAAAGCAAAGATGTGACTCTCGCAATCGGCTCTCTCTCCGAGAACTCAGCCAAATATAGCCATCTAGGGTTGGAATATAGCATGAGGGGAAGGGACGAAAGGCTAGTAGAGGACAAGTGCAGAGATAGCTACTAAGAAGAGGAGCATAGGAGAAAGTAAGAAGGGAAGAAAGTTGGTTCTCAATATATGGACATATATTATAGAATATACCTTCCAAAAATTATGTTTATAAATATCTACGATTAATTTATATTTATGAAAAAATAATTAATAGATCCTACTCAAAAAAAAAATTTTTTTATTAAATTTAAAATTATAAGGTAAGTACTGGTAAATCCTATAAGCTCGACCAACGATGCTTGTCTAGAGCATGGCTTGATGAGTTCTTCAATGGTCACAAATGATGAGTGTGCTTCTCCACTTTATGTTATGGCAAGTACATTCTTTGCTATATATTTAGCATTGTGATTCTTTTATTTTCGTGAGAAGTAAATTACAAAATAAAAAGGCAGTGGTGAAGAGACGAGAAATATGTCAAGGACAGTTGCAATTTAGCTCATTTTTTTCAACACTCTCCTTGTTTGAAGTTCTGAATAATCTTCCTTGTACAAAAGTTGGATTAGCACGATAATTTGGCATTTAAGGCACAAAAGAATTATGTAGAAAAATTTACAGAAAAGTTAGTGTGGGGTTCTGTTTAATGGTTTGATCATCCTAAATTTTGACCTTGTCATCTTGAATCTACTAAGCGTCAACATCTATTAACATATTTAAATGTTCGTAAAAATTAACAATATGAAACATTTTAATGTAGAGAGCAATTCTCACCGTTCTCCTCATAGTAGTTATGGGGAATCAAACCTTTAGTGTGTAAGAAGACACCTATAACCCACATTCTAAGGCCAGATTCAACTACGTCGTCTCCTTCTTCTTTACATATTCTAGGATGGACCACGCTTTGGTTAATACAGACCAGACATCCACCCTTAACCAGGTAGGCTTTTCTTACTTCTAAAGAATAGTAATAAATATATCTCGTTGGTGGTTTTGGCCTCAAACCTCGAATTTCCACTGGATCTGTTGATGATGCTCAATATGTCACCAAAAGTCATTCTATAAAACAAATAACAAATAATATTAGTTATTGCAGAAAAAATTTATATTATAAATATAATTTAAAATTATTTTGATTTACTTCGAACTTCTTGAACTATCTATCATGAATCTCAATGAGGATTTTTAGCCATTATAGTTTTGGAGCATCATACCTACTCTTAATGCTCTCTATGATCATATGAACGTACTGTCTGGATGATTAAAACCTGTGAAAATAAAAATAACAGTTTTATAGTTCTATAGAAAATCATTTCAATAATTAAAACAAATTACTTATGAATACTATCCAACACAATTTGCATCCATCTTGTAATGTCTATCACACCATACTCAACAAAAGTGGAGGGCCCTACCTCGAAGGAGGATAGATGTGATAGTGGGAGGTTTGGGGAAGCTGGAGAATGATTATGCGTATCACTCCCAGAAGAAATAGGTTAATTATGAAATAGTCCAATTATTAGTTTATTAATCCTAGGTTTAGTCCAAAATGTTGAAAAGTATAAGGTTGTAAAAATGTCTAAAATCCTATATTCAAAGTGAAATAATAAAGTAAATGAGAAGTGTTTTCTAAATGATGTGAAAATCTCTCATGAAATAATTCATTAAAATCTAAATTCTTCAAATAACTTTCTACTAAAGTTGTCAATCGTGCCTATTACTTCTTACACTCTTTTAACATATAAAAAACGTTAGAGTCACGTATGATAATTGGGATTCCCCAACCATGCAAAAATTATTAGGCCCACATTCCTCAAAAATATTTAAAAAATCTGTGGGAAATTCTCATATTCCTATATTTTCCTGTGTTTTAAGCTTATTGTGGTTCTAATCTTCTTCAGATATCTCTAGGTTACAACCTGTTTTATCTATTAAAATGACCAGTTTAACTGCAAACTAAGGTTGGAAAGTTAAAATATCATATCCCACATTTGAATTTTCATATTTACATACATAACACAAACTTTTTATGTATTTTCATATATATATATATATATATCACACATAAATTTTCATATTTACATACATAACAAAAATTTCTTATGAATTTACATATCTCACTCTTAAATTTTCATTTTACATAACACATCTCACACCTAAAATTCATATTTAAATGCATAGCACAAATTTCTTATGCATTTACCTGTCTCACACCTAAATTTCATATGCGCACACATAGCACAAATTTCACATGAATTGACAAATTTCACACTTAAATTTTCACATTTACATACATAGCACAATCTTCTTATGCACACATATCTCACACCAAAATTTCATATTTACATACATACCACAATTTTCTGATGCATTTACATATGTCACACCAAAATTTTAATACATAGCATAAATTTCTTATGCATTTACATATCTCACACCTAAACTTAAGGAAAACCATAAAATTTGTATGCATTGCACACCTAACAGTGAAATACGAAAAAAAACTTAGCAACACCTAATCAGGGAAAAAAGATGAAAACATATACTAAATTAAAGTTTGGAGGAGTGAAAGAAGATTTCTCACCTTGGCTGGGGTTGGAGAGGTGAAACGGAGCTAGATTCGCAGGAGAAGCTTAGGAAGCAACAAAACGAAACCAAAAGAGAAGGAGCGCACGAAGTAGAGATGCGGTTCGTGTGAGCCTTACTTAATGGCTCTAGCATTAGAATGAGCGTCGGCTTTGACCGGCGTTAATAAGTGAGTTTAGTGTCGAGCATAGCCGATGCTAATCCAATGCTATTGCATCATATTAGCGACCACTTCTTGACGCACCTCTCAGGCATCGTTTCTTCTAACTTCAGAACTACAGGGCGACGCTAACGTACGCTAATCAGTCGGAAATATTTCTGACACCAGTTCAAGCGCTAGTTAATAGTTTTCTTGTAGTGTGTTGTATAACAATGACAGTCTCTACTGTGGTAGTGCTTGGCCTCTAGCACCAAATAGTCATGCTCTCTTTTCTTTTTGTAAGGTGTGGTTGGATTAGGCAATGAGGTGCTCACTATGGGGTGCTAACTTACACTCACTGGGTGCTTACTCTAGACGTTGGGGTGCTTCCTTTAGACGTTGTGGCGCTTCCCTTACACGTTGTGGCACTCCATATTACTTGGCCAATTTTATTTCAATTTATCTAATTTTTTATGCATACTGCATGTACATACTAAATATGGAAAAACCCGAGGACAAAAAAAAAAGAACCACAGAGCCACATCACATTAGGAAATCTATTTTGAAGTAAAAATGAAAAGAATTTTATAAATTATACCATACACAAGCCTCTTCACACTTTGGACACAAGATAACACTCACAATTCTCTCCTTGCACAAAAGAGTACAAATCCTCAAGTGAAAAACTATAATACATACAATCAAAAGTTACCAATGATTCTTTCAATGTCTCCTTTTATCATTCTTCATGTCAACACCTAGTTTGATCTATGAAAATTAAGAGCCCTGAGCTAACAATTGATCAACATAATCAAGCTCTACATAATAACATGAGAATTATAGTTGAGGCAACAGTGATATCAACATCTATAATTCCTAAAATTTCTTCTCATAAGCCTTATTCCATTCAAAACCTTGGCACGCCTTAGTGTTCTAAAGAATGGTGAACATTTCTCATGCAAATTTGTTATTAATTAGTTAGATCAACTATTTGGTCTGTTAAATTCTGCTGTTCTATTTTATTCTTAGTGAACCAAAATATTGCTTCGATTGTTCGGGCTTAGTGTTTATTTATTCAAAGGAGTACGAATCCCAAAATTTTACATGATCTAACTTTAAAAAAGTACACTTTAAGAGGCTTAGCCTTATACTAAACTTTTTTAAACTAGTGAAAGCATTATTTGCATCAGATATATATTTTCTTAGGGTTTACACTCTTCATTAGCAATTCATTCACATAGACTTCCAGATCTCTTCATATTAACTCCTTGAAGAGAAGATCCGTCATCTAGTATCAAGTCGTTCCCATGTTATTCAACTCAAACGACAAGACATTAGAGCAATACAACCGATCTAAAGTAATACACATAGTCGTTTCAATGCCGGGTAGGGGCAAAGTAACATAATGAGATAGTAAGCTCTAAACGTGAACCAAAGAATGGATTAACTTTTGTATTTACAAAGATAAGACCTAAGCTCTCATAGTTATATATTTATATCATAGTTGAATCTTTAGTATTTCCTAAAAAATATCACTATTAATAAGTTTTTAAAATGAAATGAATATTTTCATGTATACCAAAATGTTATGAATGTAAATATCAAACTTTAGGTGTTAGATATGTAACTAACTTAGAATCACAGGGTTTTATAGGTAATTTTTTCTTAATAGAACTATCCACTCTACTTTCTTAATATATATTTTTATAATTTCATCTTATATTTTTTATTAGCACTTATGTAATGTTTTTAAAAGTTATATTAAAAATATTTACCTTGGTAAAATTTAAATAATCATGAACTTTTAATTTTAATAATTCCTTACGAAAAGTTATATCACAATAAATTAGGAATGCATGCCCATGAAGCCAATACGTTTTCCTCTTTACGTCCCCATCACCACTTAGCTAAATACCTTCTTGCTTCTTATTCCAGAAATTCTTTTTCCGACTTCGAGTTGGTCCCTCATTATAGAAAAAAAGAAATACATATGTTTTATATTAATCTAAATTAAACTTTATTAGATATCATTAATTTCATATATTAAAAATTATTTTTTTAATATAACTAAATTCTTAAAAATGTACTTACATTAAAATAAATAAATAAAATTTAGTTATTAGTAATGTTATTGATAATCCATCAACAAATTTAGCGTAGGACACAAATCTTGAAGTGTGATCTGAATCTCGAGATATTTTTTAATATTAAATGTTCAAAATCCAATTATAAATCATCTTAAACTTCGATTTTAGCAAACTTACAGTCAAATAGACCGCTTCGATGAGACGGACTTGATGCCACCAAAATCAACCCAACCAAAGTTAAATCAAGCTCAGATATAGTCGTTAAACCATTTTTTTGAGGTTTCTGGTGCCTAATTAGAAGGACAAATGAATTCCAAATTTGAAAAGCTTAAAGTCAAATCGAGCTTCTCGATGAAATAAGTCCAACGAGCGCAAGGTTACTTAATTTCGACACCGCTAAGGTGCTCAAATGTTCTAAAAATGTCATATGGTCGGGGGAACCCTCCTAAGTCTTCTGATAGAGTAGTTTTGAATCCTTTGTTATTTGCGGAAAAGACACTCTCAAACTCTATAAAAGAGCCACACTCATTCCATGAAAGAGGACCTAGGCCTTGAACTAGAAAAAGAGTTGGACTTGGAGTTAGTTTGCGGAGAATGAGCTGAATTCCAGTGTCAATTCAGAGAATGAGCTAAATGTACCCGACATACGCCAACAAACATCGACCATTTCATGACGGCCGTCATCGATCACCGTTGCCTGCGCCCCAACTCTTTGCAATGAAAACACATGCAAAATTAAGACATATGTTGTGGAATCTAGAAATACATTACAGAGTAATAGAACACTCGATGGAACAATGCTTCATCATAAATGCTATAGAGCGACACACTACAAAGATGGTGCACTGAAATTCCAATAACAACTCACAACTACAATCCGTACAGACCATTGTACAATGAATATTATAATTTGAGGAATTGTGTAGTCATTTCCCGCCTATGCGACAAGGATTTGTATGTGAGCTCACTAATTCATAGTGTATCATTCTAACAGAGCTAGATCCCATGATGTTTTCTATTTTCAAGGTTTTGAAGTAAATTTCCGCGTAAATTTTTATGATATCTCTACTTGTTACTTCAATTATCTAAGTTTGTGTGGACTTTCGTGCAATGATAAAACGTTAAATAATTGCCACAAATCTTTGGAGACACATCAATAATTAAGTTGTTAAATATTCACAAATATTTCTCAACTAAATTTATTTTATTTGTTTTTTAAATTTAATTAATTCATCTAAAAGCTTTATTTTATTGAGATCAGATACTACATGATTTATGGAAAAAAGAAAATATAATAAAATTAACCAGTTTGATTGAGTGCATATTAAGACAACTTAACATTTATTTTTTTATTTCCGCTGATTAGAAATAGAAAATTATATAAAAAATAACAAATTGTAGGGAGGAAAATGAAAATACAAAGTGGGTGGGCCAGGAAGAGAAATACTGACCTCCCATAAAATAAACAAATAAATAAAAAGACTTTTAAATCGAAAGCTCCTTCAGACGCGCACCGCAGTCTATTCCCGCGAGAAGCCTGGTCAGCCACGGCGGTCCAGAATTTAAACTACAACGACATCCCACCCGCCCATTTGTAAGATAATATTTGTGAAACTGATGATTTTACCAATCTTAAGATGAAAATGTGGGTCCTACGGCTGCATTGCTGCACGAGGGACAACCCGCCGTCTCTCTCACGCTGAAGCATCCCGATCCCTTTAGGGCTGGCTGGCCGGCAGAGCGGAGGTGGGGTCTACGTACCCCGGGATGTGACACCATTGCCGTTACCGTTACCGTTTCAGTCAGTTGCTAAATGATTGTAAAGTTTGAGGTGGTATATATAAGAAAAAAAATATATATTTAATTTAAATTAAAGCAAGCTCGAACCGACCTGAGCTTTAATTGAACTCGTTCAATTTGATTTCTTAATGGATTAGTGAATAATTATTGGACACGAGACTCGAGAGAGGGTGAACGACATAATTCCCACCTCATTGATGGATCATGTTCTATGACTCGTCATGAATCAGTTCTCTCTTAGCTAGATGGCCCCCACCGCCCTACATGATGCCTTCTCATCACCTTGAAATTACTTACTTTTTTTTTTATAAATGTTTAAAATAGACATCTTCGTATATACCACACAAGTTTACATATCTAACAATTAAAATTTCATATTTATACAAAGAATATATAAATCAATGATATTACAAGAAAGAAAAAAAATCACTATTATTTTATTTTTAAACTTGAGATCCACGTTTTCAAGCCAAAGGTTTATGACACGTAAAGTGTTGGATATGTGAATACATAAGAATTGTGTGGCATGTATTTAAACTTTTTAAAATTTATTTAATCATCATATGTGTACTCATGTCATGAATAGACTATAGAAAATATAACAAAAAATAAAAAAATATGAAGCAAGTTCGATGAACTTGTTTGGTAATGTTAGATCACGAGTTATTTGCCGACACACACACCAAGAATGGAACCCGAGAATGCAAAAGAAAGAAAAGAGGAGATAAAAGCTTTAAGAATTTTCACAATGCATGAAATGAATATAAAAAAGTTAGCCTTACCGTACCTTGAAATAGCATCCCCCTACATGTACTTTTGTGTTAGTTTAGAATAAACTACATTAATCATTATATCAGAAATAACAACATATTTATGGTTACATGGCAAAAACTGCAAGATGTATGAACTGATTACTCATCCATTTAATGATCTATTCGATGTTGTAAGAATTGATAATAGTTTTCTTACGAAACTGATTGGTCGAAGTGGCTTGGAAAATTGATTGGATGAAATGGTCGGCTGAATTGATTGGTTGGATTGATATGCTAAACTAGCATATCAAATTAGATTATCTAGGTGACTGAACTTGGCTCATCACTCGACTTAGGCTCGGTCTTGGAGAATCTAGCTATGTAGCAACACTACATGAAAATTATAAGATATTGGCAGAAATACTAACTGGTTTTTCTAGTTGATTATTTATCAGTCTAATATGTGGTTAAATGGCAATGTAAATCTTAGCAGCTGAAAAATTCAGCTGGTTTATCATTACAGTTAAGAAACCAACTGGTATTTTGTAACATCTAGCAAAATATGTTTATTGTTTCGGCTGGTTCCTATGTCACTTGAAATCAGTTGAATACAGGCTGAAGTTTCAGCAGATAATTAGACATAAGTCTGTATTATATCAGATTTGATTGCCCGATGCCTGAATTTTTCCCTCATTATTTTCTCATGGTGACTTGATTTTTTTTTTTCTTTTTTTCTCGGTGACATTTGGCCATCACATCTTTGCTCGGCTCTAGTTAGGAAAAGGTGGGCCCATATTTCTTCTCTTCTTTCTTTACTCAATCTCTTGGTAGTATCTCTTGCTAATATGATTTACTTCTTCCGAATAGACTACTGAGTCATAGTAACGCAAGGATTCCAAACATACGACTCATTTCTACTTCTCGTTTAGGGTTAGGTTTTAAGTTTTGAGACATTTCAGTCAATTCGTATGAATTACATATCTAACACCTAAACTGTGATTTTTATGGACTTGCCACTCAATTCCTACGTATTTTACATACCTAGCACACGATTCTTCTTCATACACATATCTCACAACTAAAGTTTCATATTTACATACAAATCAACTTGATGCTTTACACTTATGTATGAAAGACGTGGTTCACTAATTTAAAGAAGGATTTATCTCTCTCTCTCTATTTTTGGTTCTTCCTACCTGTTGAGAAATTAGGGCGAAGAAAAACAAGAACGAAACAAATCTAGAAGAACACAAAGAGATTTAACGAGGTTCGGCAAAGATGCCTACGTCCTCGGGAGCAGAGCGACGACTTCTTTTTCAATATTCAGAAAAGAATATAGAATACAAGATTCAGCTCTCTCAAAGACCTAGGATTACAAGCAGTTCTATTTATAATTCTAGAGTAAACCCTATATTACAATATGTAATTCTCAAATTACCCATGGGTACGTATAGCAGGGCGTTGACCTAGCACCCCCAACCCACATAATATAACTTCCCGATTTGGACAGCTTCTTCCGCTTCGCTCCGCTCTGCTCCGCTCTGCTCTGCTTCGTTCCAACATATGTCCCTATATGGTATATGAGTCATACCATAACAAATCTTCACCATGACGAATATCCAGCCCCTTAGGAGAAAAGATACTTAAGATTTACACCTGCACCAATGTGGGTTGGGTCACCATGCTTCTGTTGCGCCCACGCTGATCTCAACCCACTAATTTCCAAGAGACACACCTCTTCAATTCCAAGAGACTCCAAATTCTGGTATTATGAGTCATTCCTAACAATTCTCCACCTTGGCAAATATCCAGCTATTTAGAAGAAAATCTCCACCTTGCGAATATATAATTCTTTAGGAGTAAGATCTCCACATTGCGAATATCCCGCCCTTTAGGAGAAAATCTCCACCTTGCGAATATCCAACCCCTTAGGAGAAATATCTCCACCTTGCGAATATCCTATCCCTTAGGAGAAAATCTCCGCATTGTGAATATCCAACCCCTTAGGAGAAATATTTCATGTAGTTTATTATGCAAAAATGTGGGTTGAAGTACTTTTCCTGTTTGTGTCAGCACCTCGGTTATTGTCCCGTGATCTCGAAATACCTCTGCGAAACCACTGTTCGTGAATAATCGCGTCTGCTCGCTCGCCAGCACCCTACCAAACTCCACCTGTCGTAATTCCTCCTGCGACGAACTTGCAAACTCCGCTGGTTGAACACCATCAAACTCCTCTGTTTGCAAACGCTCCTGTTCGCGGTAACTACACACGAACTTCTGTTCGCTAACTCCACCTCGCCTAATGCCACGAAGGTTCATGAACTGTCTCGCCTCAAAGTTGCGACGCCGCCTCTACCGCGAACTCCACGAATCATAACTCGCTGATTTGCTACCGTCATTTATCTGAACTGCTTCACACCTGTTCATTCCCGCGAGCCCGTCGGCCTTGCGAACAATCCACAAAATTTTATTTGCTTCTGCGCCGTAGCCAAGATTTCTTTCGATTTCCTTTCTCGAGCCAGTGAAATTCAAAAAATAATTCCAAACTTTCTTCTCCGCAAGATTCCTTGTCGAGCCAGAAATTGTACATTAATTCTGCCACAAATCCTTTTAAATAATCCCTTAATTAAGATTCCTTAATTAAGTTTCCAAGAAAAATGATTTTTTTTAATTAAGTTTCCCAGAGAATCAACTAAATATTTCCAAAAATAAATTGAAATATTCCCTTAATTAAATATTTCATTTAATTAACTGAATTTCAAATTCTTTTCTTTCTTCAGCCTCCAGTAAAAGAAATCTCACCTCCGCAGATCCAACAAAGAAAATCTACCGAAGGAAAATAACTTAATTAAGCCTTAATTGAGCCTCCAGTAAAGATCCTCCTTAATTAAGCCATCGTAACTCCAGCAAAGATTTGCTGAAGGAATATTCCGCAACTCCAGTATAGAAAAGAAAATCCCTTTCCAATTACTCCGCTTCACTTTCCTTCCAGAATTTCTTCTGAACTTCCCTTTTCCGCTTCCGCCAAGATTCAGCAAAGGAAATTCAGAAAGTTCTACCAAATTTTCTTCTCCGCAGCATAGATTCCCTTCCTCCTCTCTCGTGTCCAGCAAAGGAATCAAATTGCCTCCCAACAAAGGAAATTTAGCGCAAGGAAATTTCGTGAGGAAATATTCCTGAAGATTCCCTTCTGATTTCCATTCCTCCTCCGCCTTCCCTCGGCTGTCCCTGACCGCAATTCACCCTGCTGTNTGGAAGGGCAGCAGGTAGAATTCATTGGAAGAAATCCTAGCCACGATAATGAGTTCCGTCAAATTTGACATTAAAAAATTCAATAGGAAGAACGACTTCGGCCTATGGAGAGTAAATATGAGAGCTCTATTGGTTCAGCAGGGTGCTCCAGAAGCCTTGCAAGGGTCGGCGGCATTGTCGGCCGAAATGACCGAGAAGAAGAAGATCGGCATACTGGACAAGGCCCACAGTTTGATAATCCTGAGCTTGGGCGACAAAGTTCTAAGAGAAGTGTCGAGGGAGACAACGGCTCAAGCACTTTGGGCCAAACTCGAGGTACTCTACCTAACAAAGTCTCTAGCTAATAGGCTCTTTCTGAAGCAGCACCTATACTCCTTCAAAATGCATGAAGACAAATCAGTCTCAGAGCAGATCGACGAGTTCAACAAGATCATCGACAACCTAGAGAACATCGACGTCAAGATGGACGATGAGGACAAAGCCCTGCTGTTGCTAAACTCTATTTCTAAGAGCTGCGAGCATTTCAAGGATGCGATGCTCTATGGAAGGGTGCAAACTATTACTCTAGAGGAGGTTCAATCTCTGATTAGAGCCAAAGAACTTCAGAGAAAGCATGATAGGGATAAGCAGTCAGCAGGGACAGTCTTATTGTTAGAGGAAGATCGGACAAGAAAGATTCAAGAAATGGTCAGTACAGATCAAGGTCAAGCAAGGATGGCGGGAATTAGTCATCAAGGGGATCTTTTAAGTGCTATCATTATCACAAAGACGGTCATTTCAAGAGGAACTGCCCAGACAGGAAGAATAAGTATCAAGAAGAGTCAGAAGAATCAGGAGAAGCGAGCGTAGCCTCCGATGACTACGATTCTGCTGAGGCACTGGTGATCACAAAATCTAAATCTAGTAAGGAGTGGATTTTCGACTCAGGGTGTTCTTTCTACATGTGTCCTCACAAAGACTGGTTCGAGACACTGCAACAGAGGTGTCTTTCCACATGTGTCCTCACAAAGACTGGTTCGAGACACTGCAACAGGAAAATGATGGGTCTGTTCTACTGGGAGACAGTAAAGCTCACAGGGGTTATTGGAAGTGGATCAATCAGGATAAGGATGTTTGATGGAGTTGAACGAGTACTGAAAAATGTCAGGTATGTACGGATCAATCAGGATAAGGATGTTTGATGGAGTTGAACGAGTACTGAAAAATGTCAGGTACGTACAAGAGCTAAAAATAAATCTAATTTCTTTAGGTACGTTGGAGTCAAGCGGATGCTCGTTCAAGGCAGAGAATGGNCTTGCTTCTATAAATAGAGAGGGTGTGAGGCATAGGAGAGCAAGGGAAGAAATCTTAAGGGTGTGAGGCTTATGAGAGAAAGAGAGAAGAGATCTTAAGCTACCACAAAGGAGAAGAGAATAGGTGAGGCTTAGGAGAGCAAGGGAAGAGATCTTAAGCTACCACAAAGGAGAAGAGAATAACCAAAGAGCGAGAGGGAGGAGAGCATCTTGAGGCCTTGTATCAAGGTGTCACTTGAGAGGGAGGCCATAGAAGGAATATGAGGGATCGTCTCTATGTATAAGCTATGTATTCTCCATTTGAGAGAGAGGCCATAGAAGGAAGATGAGGCATCTTGAGGCCTTGTATCAAGGTGTTGCTTGAGAGGGAGGTCATAGAAGGAAGATGAGAGTTCGTCTCTATGTATAAGCTATGTATTCTCTATTTCTTTTGTCTTAGTGAACTATTTGATTGATTCCCTTGAAGATGAGGGCTCATCTCTATGTATAAGCTATGTATTCTCCATGGCCACAGAAAGAAGATGAGGGCTCGTCTCTATGTATAAGCTATGTATTCTCTTTCTTTTGCCTTAGTGAAATATTTGATTGATTCCCTTGTGGACTGTAGATCCAGTTGGATCGAACCACGTAAACGATCTGTGTTTGCTTGTGTTCTTTGCGTTTCAACAGTTGGATCGAACCACGTAAACGATCTGTGTTTGTTTGTGTTCTTTTTCGTCTCATTTCTACACGATCAAACCACGTAAACGATCTGTGTTTGCTTGTGTTCTTTTTCGTCTCATTTCTATGCCAGAAAGTACATATCTCACAACATGTGAATACATAAAAACTGTGTGGCATGTATTTAAACTTTTTAAAATTTATTTAATCATCATATATGTACTCATGTCATGAATAAACTATAGAAAATATAACAAAAAATAAAAAATATGAAGCAAGTTCTATGAACTTGTTTGGTAATGTTAGATCACGAGTTATTTGTGGACACACACACCACGAATGGAACCCGAGAATGCAAAAGAAAGAAAAAAGGAGATAAAAGCTTTAAGAAATTTCACAATGCATGAAATGAATATATAAAAGTTTGCCTTACCGTACCTTGAAATAGCATCCCCCTACATGTACTTTTGGGTTAGTTTAGAATGAACTACATTAATCATTCTATCAGAAATAAAAAATATTTATGGTTACATGGCAAAAACTGCAAGATGTATGAACTGATTACTCGTCCATTTAATGATCTATTCGATGTTGTAAGAATTGATAATAGTTTTCTTACGAAGCTGATTGGTCGAAGTGGCTTGGCAAATTAATTAGATGAATTGATCGGCTGAATTGATTGGTTGGATTGATATGCTAAACTAGCATATCAAATAAGATTATCTAGGTGACTAAAGTTGGTTCATCACTCGACTTAGGCTCGGTCTTGGAGAATCTAGCTATGTAGTAACACTACATGAAAATTATAAGATATTGGCAGAAATACTAACTGGTTTCTAGCTATGGAGAATCAGTCTAATATGCGGTTAAATGGCAATGTAAATCTTAGCAGCTAAAAAATTCAGCTGGTTTATCATTACAGTTAAGAAATCAACTGGTATTTTGTAACATCTAGAAAAATATGTTTACTGTTTCGGCTGGCTCCTATGTCACTTGAAATCAGCTGAATACAGGCTGAAGTTTCAGCCGATAATTAGTCATAAGTCTGTATTATATCAGATTTGATTGTCCGTTGCCTCAATTTTTCCCTCATTATTTTCTCTTGGTGACTTGGTTTTTTATTTCTTTTTTTCTCAGTGACTTTTGGCGATCACGTCTTTGCTCGGCTCTAGTTAGGAAAAGGTAGGCCTCGTATTTCTTCTCTTCTTTCTTTACTCAATCTCTTGGTAGTATCTCCTGCTAATATGATTTACTTCTTTCGAATAGACTGCTGACCCATAGTAACACAAGGATTCCAAACATACGACTCATTTCTACTTCTCGTTTAGGGTTAGGTTATAAGTTTTGAGACATTTCGGTCAATTCGTTTGAATTACATATCTAACACCTACTGTGATTTTTATGGACTTGCCATTCAATTGCTACGTATTTTACATACCTAGCACACAATTCTTCTTCATACACATATCTCACAACTAAAGTTTCATATTCACATAAAAATCAACTTGATGCTTTACACTTATGTATGAAAAGACGTGGTTCACTAATTTAAAGAAGGATCTCTCTCTCTCTCTCTCTCTCTCTCTCTCTCACTCCCTCTATTTATGGTTCTTCCAACCTGTTGAGAAATTAGGGCGAAGAAAAACAAGAACGACACAAATCCAGAAGAATACAAAGAGATTTAACGAGGTTCGACAAAGATGCCTACGTCCTCAGAAGCAGAGCGGCGACTTCCTTTTCAATATTCAGAAAAGAATACGGAATATAAGATTCAGCTCTCTCAAAGACCTAGGATTACAAACAGGTCTATTTATAATCATAGAATAAACCCTACAGTACAATATGTAATTCTCAAATTACCCCTGTACCATATAGCGGTGCGTTGACCTACCACCCCCAACCTACATAACGTAACTTCCCGATTTGGACAGCTTCTTCAGCTTCGCTCCGCTCCGCTCCGCTTCGTTCCGGCGTATGTCTCTTTATGGTATATGAGCCATACCATAACAAATCTCCACCTTAGCGAATATCCAGCCCTTTAGGAGAAAAGATACATAGGAGTTACACCTGCACCAATGTGGGTTGGGCCACCATGCTTCTGCTGCGCCCACACTGATCTCAACCCACTAATTTCGAAGAGACACACCTCTTCAATTCCAATAGACATCTCTTCATTCCAAGAGACTCCAAATTTTGATATTATGAGTCATACCTAACAATTCTCCACCTTAGCGAATATTCAGCCCATTATGAGAAAATCTTCACCTTGTGAATATCCAATCCTTTAAGAGAAAAATTTCCACCTTGCAAATATCTTGCCCTTTAGGAGAAAATCTTCACCTTGCAAATATCCAGCCCCTTAGGAGAAATATCTCCATCTTGCGAATATCCTGCCCCTTAAGAAAAAATCTCCACCTTGTGAATATCCCGTCCTTTAGGAGAAATATGTCATAAAGTTTTTTATGCACAAATGTGGGTTGAAGCACTTTTCCTGTTTGCACCGGCTAAACTGCTATCCCGTGAGCGAAACCCTTTGCAAAATCACTGTTCGCGAATAATCGCGTTTGCTCGCTCGCCAGCACCCTACCGAACTCTACCTGTCGCAACTCCTCCTGCGACGAACTTGCAAACTCCGCTGGTCGACACCACCAAACTCCTTTTTTCGCAAACGCTCCTATTCGCGGTAACTGCACACGAACTCTTGTTCGCTAACTCCATCTCGCCTAATGCCGCAAAGGTTCATAAACTGTCGCGTCTTGAAGTCACGACGCTGCCTCTACCGCGAACTCCCCGAAGCATAACTCGCCGAACTGCAGCAACCCTTTATCCGAACTGCTTCGCACCTATTCATTCCCGCAAGCCCGTCTACCTTGCGAACAATCCCCAAAATTTTATATTCTTTTGTGCCGTAGCCAAGATTTCATTTCTCCAGCCAAGAAAATTCAGAAAATACTTCCAAATTTTCTTCTCCGCAAAATTTCTTGCTGAGCCAGAAATTGTACTTTGATTCTGCCACAAATCCTTTTAAATAATCATTTAATTAAGATTCCTTAATTAAGTTTCTCTTAATTAAGTTTCCAAAAAAAAGAACTTTCCCTTAATTAAGATTCCCAGAGAAGCAACAAAATCTTTCCAAACAAGAATTGAAATATTTCCTTAATTAAATATTTCATTTAATTAACTGAATTTCAAATCCTTTTCTTTCTTCAGCCTCCAGGAAAAGAAATCTCACATCCGCAGATCCAGCAAAAAAAATCCACCGAAGGAAAATAACTTAATTAAGCCTTAATTGAACCTCCAGTAAAGATCCTCATTAATTAAGCCACTGTGACTCCAGTAAAGATCCGCCGGAAGAATACCACAACTCTAGTAAAGAAAAGAAAATTCCTTTCCAATTACTCTGCTTTACTTTCCTTCCAGAATTTCCTCTGAACTTCTCTTTTCCGCTTCCGCCAAGATTCAGCAAAGGAAATTCAGAAAGTCCTCCTAAATTTTCTTCTCAGCAACCTAGATTCCCTTCCTCTTCTCTCGTGTCCAGCAAAGAAATCAAATTGCCTCCCAACAAACAAAATTTAGCGCAAGGAAATTTCGTGAGGGAATATTCCTGAAGATGCCCTTCAGATTCCCATTCCTCCTCCGCCTTCCTTCGCCTGCCCTTAGCCGCAATTCACCCTGTTGTTCTTGCGTTGAATCCTTGGTCGAGCGCAAATTGCCGAACTCCTTCTAGGAAAACTCCTCGCCTGGTTTGGTTGTCCCGCTCGCAAAGAATTCCATGTACGCGAATTCACACCTTCCTTGCTGAATTTGTATCACGACTCTTGCTCGTTGAATGTCGCGAGTCCTTCGGCTTGGTCACGATCCTCCCTGTGAAATTGCCGCAAAACTCGTCTGTTCACACTGAACTTTCGAGGATCATCTTCCTCCGAACTTCAAACTGCGACGAATCGGACTCCCTATCCGCTGAACTCCTCGGCCAAAAATCTTATTTATTCCTGCGCCGCCAAAATTTTTCTTCCCTACCCTAGAACCTCGCTTTGACACCACTTGTTGAGTGATTAAGGCGAAAAAAAAATAAGAACGACACAAATCCAGAAGAACACAAAGAGATTTAACGAGGTTCGACAAATATGCCTACCTCATCGGGAGCAGAGCCGACTTCCTTTTCAATATTCAGAAAAGAATATAGAATATAAGATTCAGCTCTCTCAAAGACCTAGGATTACAAATAAGTCTATTTATAATCCTAGAGTAAACCCTACAGTACAATATGTAATTCTCAAATTACCCGTGTACCGTATAGCGGAGCGTTGACCTAACACCCCGAACCCACATAACGTAACTTTCCGATTTGGGCAGCTTCTTCCGCTTCGCTCCGCTCCGCTTCTTTCCAACGTATGTCCCTATATGGTATATGAGTCATACCATAACAAATCTCCACGTTGGTGAATATCCAGCCCCTTAGGAGAAAAAAAACCTAGGAGTTACATCTTCACCAATATGGGTTGGGCCACCATGTTTCTGCTGCACCTACGCTGATCTCAACCCACTTATTTCTAAGAGACACACCTCTTCAATTCTAAGAGACATCTCTTCATTCCAAGAAACTCCAAATTCTGGTATTATGAGTCATACTTAACACTATCTCATATAACTCTTTCCTAGGTTATATGTGCCCATGAATATTTCATTTTTCAGCACTTATGTTGCTTAATGATTAGAAGTCTCTCAATTCCACCTTCTAGGAAAATGATTGCCCCCTCCCCTTATTTCATAATGAGACTAGAGACTACCCCGCAAAGCTCCAATATTCTGCAATCTTTAGTTTGCACCTCCTCTGTCAGCTCTAGTCGCCAGACTTTAATTGACACAAATAATTTTAATCTTTGAGCAGTTGAATCACTTGAGAATCTCTAATTCCTTGATGATTCTGAATAGATTAGTCATCTCTTCATTTTAAGTTGAGGTAGCGTCCTAATTGCCATACGACACCATTCAATTAACCTCTACATTACACTTTTTTGTTTCTCCTTTTTTTAATTTGAGGTAATACAACACTTCAAAATTCAAAATTTTATTTAGAGAAAATAATTCATTGTAAAACAGCCTCCATAATTATTTTTAGTACAATAAAAAGAATTTTTTTGTGCGTGCAAGAATATAAAAAAAAAATCGTTTTTACGAATAACTTATTTTGGGTTCACTAAGTAGCTTATGTTCGATTCATTCATTCAACAAACAAGTCAAGCATAAAAAGTTATTTGAGCTCCATTTATAAATGAGACAGTCACCGGCAAACAGTGGTCATGTTCAATTCATTTCAGCTCGAACTTATTGAATAATAAAAATAATGTTTATTATAATTGCTCTTAAATAGAGTTTTTATGGTATATTTAAGAAATATTTAAATTTATTGTTCTTAAAAATAATTGAACTAAACTTGAACTGAATCCTAGTCATAAAGGAATAAATGAATAAATGAATAAATGAGTTGGAATTGAGCTAAATAAAAATGCTATTTACAAATTATTTTAAACAAAAAATGATTTCAAAAAAATAAATTTTAAAAAGCGCCAAACAACGAAAATAAATATTGATTTGCAATCCCACTTATGTGTATTTTATTCTACTTATATTTGAATCTTCCTTTAAATTTAAAATAATAAATTTTCTTTAAAATCACCAAAAACCAATTTACAAAGCCTGTTTAAACTCATTTGATATTAAGTGATCGATGTGTGTGGTATTTAATCACCATCCTCTAACAGTGCAATTGCCCATATTTTTNTATATATATATATATATATATATAATGCACAAAAAAAATTTGTGTGTTGGAGTGTATTCGAAGTATATTTTGGGGGTAAATCCCTAATCCATATGTATGAATGAACACACGTAATATTTATTTAAAGAGATTAATGAAACCAGTGAAAATTGAATCAATATGTCATATATATGGTCAGTTTTAGAGAAAATATTACATGCAGACAACCATATGTCCATACAAATAATCACTGAAGATAACTTCATCATGCACTTGATCTTGCTCTCGCATGATCTTCTGTGTCTGGTTGTCTAGACGTGAGATGTAAGTTAGCAATATTTTCTCCCAATCATGAGCCAAAAATAATAAAAACGAAAAAAATTATGCATAAATCATATAAAAAACCACAAAATCATACGTACAAAAGCATAAGCAGCCATGAAACAATCCATTAGATCAAAGGAGATAAACGACAAATTCAATAACACCATTTTGTGCCTCAACTTCACAATTCATATTTTGTACCTCTAATATTACTCCAGCCATTAAATAATTGATATTAAATATTCATTCCTATATGATGTGAAATAGATGCTTTGAATTTTGTAAAAGGAAAATTTGCATACTATTGAATCCTGTGAGGGAAAGTTTATAGGTTATATTTAGTTTTATTTTAATT
>JXCR01148684.1:0-35460 GCA_002079205.1 Phalaenopsis hybrid cultivar | reverse complement strand
AAAAAAAAAAAAAAAAAAAAAAAAGAAAGCAAATCAGGTTTAAGCGTTCAACTTTTATTTGAAATTTAAGTTGTTTAATCAAACTATTAATGCGTGCAATTTCAAGATCATCTTGATGTTTTCTTATGTGCTCTGTTGAGATTTCTCTCACCATCCTTTTATTAGAAAATGTGATTGTATGCATTATATATGTAAATATTATAAAAAGCTTGTCTTCGGTTATAAACTTTAATCCAATTTCTAATAATTTAAATTCAACAAAATATTAACAGTGAAAAGTCAAAGTTGTGAACTAAATTAATATATAATATTTTTTTATATTTAGTATGTGCATGAGCTCAACTCAAACGATTTGATTTACAAATTAGTTAAAGGGATTAAATTAATTATAAAATTTAGAAGATTGAACCAACCGAATTATTCCTTAAAAGAAGTCAAAATTTACCCTACTAAACTTCTACATTTATATCACAATAAATATATATATTAATGTTGGGCGGTAAACGAGCTGAGCTTGAGCGAGCTCGTGTTCGGCTCGTACGAAATTGACTAGTGAACAATGTGTTCGTGTTCAGCTCGATTTAAATATTCGTGCTCGTGTTTGCCTCATATTTGGCTCAAAATTAACTCGTTAAAATTAAACTGAAAAAAAAAAACAGATGCTGAGTGTTGGATTCAAACCTGAGCCAAATATATGCAAAATAAGGTGCATAACCACATGATCACAAGAGCAACTACGATTTAAACTTAGATAAATATATATATAAAATATTATTATATAAATAATATGTATAATATATTTTTATATAAATGATTATATAATTTTTTTTTTATTTCGAGCTAAAACGTGCGAACAAAGAGCTGTTCGTGTTCGGTTTGTTTATAAT
Organism: Phalaenopsis hybrid cultivar; assembly: GCA_002079205.1. Lineage (NCBI taxonomy): Eukaryota > Viridiplantae > Streptophyta > Magnoliopsida > Asparagales > Orchidaceae > Phalaenopsis > Phalaenopsis hybrid cultivar. The sequence continues at coordinate 34,573 of JXCR01148684.1, read as the reverse complement.
TCGAGTTGTAAAAACTTGTTTGTATCCGGCTAGTTCGTTAGTTAAATAAACGAGCCGAACACGAACTACTTAACAAGCTGAACACGAGCTATTAGTCAACAACGAACTTTTTTGACAGCCCTATATTGATCTAGCATACCAAATAAAATATTAACATGATAGAATGATCCAGTAATAGGTATAAAGATCGAATTACATGATATGATAGAAAATTTATTAAAATTTTATAATAATACTACTTGCAGCAGATTAGTGCAAACAACTAATCATACATTGGCATAAGATAAAAAATTTAGTCACATAAAGAGTTTTCTGTGCCGTCAGATAAATAACCGCACGCCAAGTGGCACATTCTGCACCCTCTTGCTTGTTTATGGCGCGCCGTACATATTGAAATGGGCTTTTAATAAGCCTGCTTTGCTAGGCCGAAAGCTACAGAGCCCAGGAAAGAATATGCAAGATGCCCATTATGGTGAGAAGAGCTTGATCTGTGGAGGAGGAAACCAAAATTTTATCCTTAACTGAGATCTAGTATTTATTTCTGATTTAGTAGTCACAAGAGCTTAATTTCTCCCAAAAAAAATACATCATAAGCCCAACTCCATTGTCTTATAAATATTATTTTTGTGCTTTGNTAGCATACCAAATAAAATATTAACATGATAGAATGATCCAGTAATAGGTATAAAGATCGAATTACATGATATATTATAAAATTTATTAAAATTTTATAAAAATACTACTTGCAGCAGAATAGTGCTAACAACTAATCATACATTGGCATACGATAAAAAAGTTAAGTCACATAAAGAGTTTTCTGTGCCGTCAGATAAATAACAGCACGCCATGTGGCACGTTCTGCACCCTCTTGGTTGTTCATGGCGCGCCGTACATATTGAAATGGGCTTTTAAAAGTCTGCTTTGCTAGGCCGAAACCTACAGAGCCCAGGAAAGAATATGCAAGATGCCCTTTTTGGTGAGAAGAGCTTGATCTATGGAGGAGGAAACAAAAATTTCATCTTTAACTGAGATCTAGTATTTGTTTCTGACTTAGTAGTCACAAGAGCTTAATTTCTCCCAATAAAATACATCATGAGCTCAACTCCATTGTCTTATAAATACTATTTTTGTGCTTTAATTAAGGATCTAGTAATTTTTTATTTCATATATTAAAAAAAATTAAGACTACGACTATTTTTAATAATATTATTATAATATTAATTACAGTACTTCCTATTAAAAATTTATTTTCAATATTAAGTGCAAACAATGCAATTAGTTGCTACCTTCAATTTAATTTCAATAACATATAAAGTGACCAGCCTAACCAAGTTACTTTTTTCCTCATACAGTTAGACTGCACCTTCAAAATGTATAGAATCATGAAAGGAAATTTTTTCCTTAAAATTCTTAGGATATGTAGACAATAGTCTTTCTTTATCTCTCCATGCTACTCTATTATCCACTTTTGTTCCATTTACTTGTTTCCTCATTTGATTTCATTGCATTGCTACATGATTAACTATTTTATATTGCCCTTCTTTTTTTGGGTTAAATGGTGGGTTGAGTCTACTTATTAAAAAAATGCTTATAAAAATTAGAATTTATTTGTCAATTTACTTAGTTTAGCATGAATTTTAGTCATCTAATTATATATTAGATAAACTGGTAGCATTATCTCACAGAGAGTAGCCCTAACAAAATCCTAAATTAAGTGATGTAACATCAATTATAGTTAGAGATGCATGTTTAGTTGGACTAAGGTGTACAAGGTACCTATGGGTTTGTATTGTTACTACACTATTTTTTATTATTTCCTTAGTCATAATTTGTTACTAGATTAGGTTTAAGTCATTGCACTTGGAGCAAAGCTATGTAATGTGTAACCATTGAGGATATATGAACACATCGTCCAAATAAGCATAAAGTGATGGATTTTCACTAGCTAATTTTTTAATTAGAATGGCTTATTAAATAGAATAAAAAAAAAGATTTGTTAAATATTTAATCGCTTTACTTGAATTGATTTCTGTTTGATATTATTAAATAAAATTTGTTTACGCTCAATGTTTGTTGGTTCTAATGATAGTTGTTGACACACATGTTAGAAGCTGAAGAGACCTTTAAGCTTAATATTGGGGGACATTTCTATACATAACTGCTAATTCCTTTGTTTTTATTTATTTTACATCTAAATTTTTCTTTGTTTTATATTTAAACAAACCAAATATTTTTTATCACATCAAAAATACCATTTTTTTTACTTAAAAAAAGTAAAATACACATTTTTATACATATAGGAAATGTGGTATGCATATAAAAATTGAGGTTTAGATGTTGCATATGTAAATACAAACTATATGACAAGTATGCATGTAAATCTTCCTAATTTTAACTAGCTCCAACTTTTTTTGGACGGAGTATTCAAAGATTTGAGATAGTTTTGCAATCTTCTTTAAAATTTATTTTCTCTTGCTCTCCATTTGAAAATTGTGTGTAATTAGTCTATATAAATATTGATATTAAATTATAATATACTACTATTAAATATATAGTTGAATTAGTTTTAGTTAATTAAATCTTATTGAAATAATCTATCATATAAATATAAAGCTTTCAGCTAGTAATTTAATAAATAAAAAATGAGTTTATTGGTGAGCATTAATAAATGTGTTAGTCTGTTCAAATTTAATTCATTTATTATTTGAATTTTAAAAAAGTGATCATAAATTTTATTTACTTATTTGAAGAAATATGATCAAGTATTAATGAGCCAAGTTCAAGTATTTCATCAAGTGCATTAGTTCATTTACAACCCTAATTATAATTTTTATTAGTGTATGACCAAAATATGATCATATTGGACTTATGGGCATTAAGCGACTTTTTAGATTTCTCAACCAAATCCACTAAACTAAGACCAACGAATTGTCAAGTACTAGTTGCCAAATATGAATCACCAAGTGTAGATCTTATGGCAGAGGTACCCCTCCATGAGATAACTCTAAAAGAAGGGTCTGATCAAGCATTAAGAGAAGTCAACTTTCTTAGAGGTTAGACTTGCCTTATGGGCATCTCTCAAAATGAGTCAAATAGATTGACATATAGTGCACTAGGAATAAAAGATGAAATGTGACACCATCAAAAGATAATGCACCAAAGATAATTTCATTTACATGCCTCACATAATAAGACAAAGTAGAACAGCAAGAGATTACTCAATGTCTAAATGTAATTATNAGAGAGTAATGTAATAGAGGATGACCAATGAAATCTCGGAAGCGCCACATAGCACATTTCCCTTTATTCAGCTCACTCTTTCCTCTTTATCTAGCTCTTTCCTTAGGTGTAAATTCACAAATAAATCATGATTCAACAATTATCATTTCAGAATTTATTATATTAATTATGCAGGCAAATTTTGATTAATTTAAATTTGGGTATCATTAAGCTAAACTTTTGCCCAAAAAGTCAGTAATATTGGATTATTACTACTCAATTTTCTATACATTAAAAAAGAATACACAGTATATTTGTGGAGCAAACTGGCATAGATAGATAACGGCTCCAACCGAACCGGAGCTATAATTCCCCAAAAAGGTCGGACCGGACCGGACCGGATGATTTTTATTACGTCCAGCTATCATGATCAATCCAGCCTACATTCCACGGTGCAAACAAGAGCACTCAGGGAACACAAAACCTCCGATGCTGTCGGGCCAGCTGGGTATTTTCTATGCCAGAGATTGGGCTCAGCAAACACAAAACCTCCGTAGCCCGTGGATCCAGCCCGTACTCGTTCTAATCTGGACAGATGAACTATAATTTTTAAGAAAATTTACACGCATACCACGCAATTCTCGTGTTTATATATATATATATATATATTAGACACCCAAAGCTTGATATTCAATTATAACACTTTTTTGTCATAAATTTTGTGCATAAACATATAATTTTATTTTTTAAAAAATAATGATGGTAATATTTGTTTATGTAATGTTAAAATTTTGATTTCAGCGTACGCAGTAGGCTTGTCAAAAAAGCTCGTTGCTCGCGAACAGTTCATGTTCAGTTCGTCAATGTGTTCGTATTCAATTCGTTCCATAAGTAAACGAGATGAAAGTGAACAAATTTTTCTCGTTCGGTTAGATAAACGAACCAAACACGAACAATGATATGTTTGTTCATGTTCGAATCGCTATTGTTCGAAATATTAAATAATTTAAAATAATTATATATAAAAAATTTATGATTTTTTAAAAAATTAAATTTTATAAATAATAATATATAATAAATTAATATACTATATTAGTAATATACAAATATAGATATTATATGTTTATATAGTATAAGTTATATAATTAATATAATATATTATTTATATATATTAATACTAGCGATGTCAAACTCACTCGTCGTTCGCCAATAGCTCATGTTCGGCTCGTTCGTTAAGAAACAAACACGAACAGTAACTTTACGAACAATTTCGAACACGAGTTTATTTCAAATAAACTAAATTTCAAACGAACCGAACATCAACACAAGCTATGTTCATTCGTGTTAGGTTTGTTTACACCCCTAATACGCAGGACTGTAAATACGAATTTTAGGTGTTCGATATGTAAATACATTAAATAATCCGGACATATGAGCTACAATTTAATAGAAAAATTTACGTGCATACCACAGAAATCGAATGTATTCATATATCATTCACGCAAAGTTTGATATTCACTAATAACACTTTTGGTGTCATAAATTTATGCATAAAATATATTTTTTATTTTAAAAAATTAATAATGAAGATATTTTTTTAATGTAAGGTTGAAATTTTGATTTGGGTGTATGCATGGGTGTAAATACGAATTTTAGGCGTTGTATATGTAAATACATAAAAAATTGGTGGTATATATGAAAATGCCCCTTTTTTTACTTGTGGCAGAAGCCCAAGCCACATTCTCCTAAATAATATATTGGATGATTCATGTTGAATCTCTTAATTATATACCATTTTTTTAGTATTAAATGATATTGAGCTAATTATGTTTTTCTCATCATGATCAATTGATACTTCACTTAACATTTTGAAGTTTCGAAATAGACTTTAAGTGCTTAATTAGGCTCATTTGAAGCTATATCTTATACTTAAAGTTTGTTTGAGTTCATTTGGGTTCATATTTAAATAATACTTGAAAGAGGCACTAATAAAAGTCACTAAAATTAACAAGTAAAAATTATACCTTTCATGCTGTTGTTCTCGTCATTTGTAAACCTTTGTAAACATTTGCTCTGCTTTTATTCATCTTGTTCAAATGTTTAAAATGTTGAAATAATCTAAAAGTAACATAATGAGTTATCTAAATATAACTCATGAGTAATCATACTATCAAATTACAGTAATCCAAGGAAAAAATTATAATATATATATTTGTCTATAAGAAATCTTATAATATGCTAATGTTTCATATTTATTTATGTGCAATTTGATATCTATATTTATAAGCAATCTGACATATGTGTATAACCAACCTGATATATTTTTATGAACAATCTGTTTTATATTTATAAGTAATATGATATATGCCAATGCATACATCAATAACATTTTCTAAATGAACTGATACTAATATTTTATATACACTTATCTTAACTTTACAATTACTTTATACTCTATATACTCATATGTCTCTGTAAAAATCACTGTAAAAAAAACTTAATACACGCTTGGCCGTTATTGCCCCGTCAGCTCCCGTTGGTATAACGGTTAACGATCTACACGTCGCAATTATCTAGGGTGGAAATACTATTACATGTGTCTGACCAATTTTATCTCGTCGGCACAACAATTAGCAATGTAAACATTACAATTATTTAGGAAGTTAAGATTTATTCTACTTGCCATTGAGCATTACTATCCCATCATTGCGGTGGTTAGTGATCTAATCATCACAATTGTCTAGGATGGAAGAAAAACTCTTTGTGCGTGGGTACACTATGTTCCATGCTTGCACCACTAGGAGGTAAAATCCTTCTCTAAACATACACATGCACGTTAAGATATTTCATTTTTCATACATACGTTATTCTTAGACGTCTTTATGCATCCACTAACATGCACTGTACAACTATTTATCAGACATATTTTTCATATCATTTACCTTTCTATCTCATGCATATCTCCTACTTATATCTATCTCATGCATATCGCTTACTTATATTAAGCATATATTTTCTACATGTCTATCTTACATATAATGTCTATCTAAATATTATTAATCTCACACACATCTTTCATGCATGTACATCTTTTCCTATTATGCTTATTGTGCATATCTGTTCTATCAATATGAATGATCTGATTGAAAGAGGGCATACATGAAGTCAAACATATAAATTGAAATAAAAAATATTACTGAAATTTAGAAATGCAATTACTCACCTCAGCTGTCACGCTAAACTTAATCTTCGACAGTTAGTTGGAGATTGTAGTGACTTCTAAGTTGAGCTTAACAACCTATGAAACATAATATTTAAATTTTTAAGATTTAAATAATTTTAATCAATCAAATTAATCTTCTTAACTTAGGAATAATTTACCTGAAATTTACAGGGTCGCTTTATAATGAAAGTCCATACCCTCGCCTCGAGTTTGTTGCTCCGAACAAATAACTTGGAATTCACAATTAACTTAGAATTTAAAGATATATTAGCTAATAAAGTAATTTAACCAAAAATATAAATGATTTACTAAAACATACCTTAAGAGAAAAGATGCCAAATTTATTTTCTATCACCTCCAACTGCGCTTCCCTTATGCTGATATATTCTAGAACTCATATGAAAGCTCGCAAAAGAATTTTGACCTTTCTAACCAAAAAGGAAGAAAATGATTGCCTCAAATGTCGTTAAAAAGAGATTCACACTTACAAAAATTATCTCGAAGCCCTAAACTGCATCTTGCGGCTCGTAGCTTTGTGCAAGAAAGGAAAAGGGTCAGCAAGGGGGAAGGATCGGGAGAGAAAATCGGAAACGAGGAGTGGATCGCTGCTTACCAGGTGGCCGCTCGACCTTTTTTGGTTGCGTCTGCGAGGCGAGCTATGGTCGAAGCCCCTCCCCAGAGCTTCTGCAGAGCTCAATGGAACGGGAAGGGAGGGTGCGGGAGTGAAACCGAGAGGGGAAAAGGGCTATTGGCAGAGGGGAGGAGATTTTGAGAGCTCTGAACTCATTCGACACACGAAAGGAATAAAAAAGGTGTAGTGGACTGCAATGTTGAGGATTAAGGAAATAATTAAGGTTAATCAAATTAATTAAACTTATAACTTCAACATTTTATTTCTCTTAAACCATTCATAATTTACATACAATACTTTATATGGAATTAGTCGACTTTTCAAATATAATTTTATAAAATTATTTCAATTGAAAACCGAAGAGTGCGAAAATTGAGTTACATTTTATTCGTCCAAATTTTATCCGAATCTAAAAAATTGTTTATTACAGTTATATTCTTGACATTATAAAAATATTGTTTTGGAGATTAATTGAATAGTTTTATATATAATTTAAACTAGTTTAGCAATTCATCTTTATTGATTTTATCAATAAAAGTATAATCATTTTGTTAAAACAAACACACAAACAATCTGCAATAAGTTAAATATCACTATAAAGTGAACTTAGCTAACATGTTTGAAAATTTTAACTGATATTACTTTGTTTCAATGAATATAGGGTCCGTTTGGGGCCGTGGCAGGATCGCTTCGCGGCCTGGCCCCGCAATTGGTCGTCGTTTGGCGCGGCGTCCTGCTCGTAGCGGGACGCGATTCCTGTTGAAAGCGGGCCGCGGAGAGCACCCTACGTCCCAACGTTCTGGGGAGCTTTCGTCGATAATACCCCTCCCCTAAGCAAATATCTGCTTCGGACACCAAATCGTGTTCGCCCCCTTCATCCCCACTATCATGCACACAATCAACACCGGCCAGCCATCCTTCGTCAAGTATCCTCTCCGGCAGCGTTTCAGAGAAATGGAGGAAGGGCTGCTGGAGAGGAAGGATGGGGGGGTGATTTTACTTCTGAGGCGCGGGAGCTAGGCTACCTCGTCGGGCCGATGGTGGGGTGACTCTGTTACAGTACTTGGTTCAGGTCACTTCCTCGATGATGGTTGGCCATCTCGGCGAGCTCGCGCTCTCCGGCTCCGCCATTGCCACTTCTCTCTCCACCGTCACCGGATTTAGTCTCCTCGTAAGTTTGCTTCATTCATTTACCGATCTCCGTTTATGTTTTCCATGATGTTTCTCTGGCGAGCTATGAATCAAAATTTCGGCGAAGTTCGTTCTAATTTCAGTCTTTTCAGATTTGGATTATATTTCTTTTTCTTGTTTATTTGGAGGGGAAATTTGCGGTTTATCAGATGATGGAATCTGTTAAGTAAACAATTGGGCTAATCGGGTTTGATTAGAAAACTGGAAAAGTTGAGCTTCTCTCTAATACAATTCCTGCGAGAATCTGAATAATTGCAAGGAAAAGTTATTTTAAGAATGTATAGTTTTGATAAAACAGATTGAATNGGGATGCTACGGTGATTTTACTTCTGAGGCGAGGGAGCTAGGCTACCTCGCCGGGCCGATGGTGGGGTGACTATATTACAGTACTTGGTTCAGGTCACTTCCTCGATGATCGTTGGCCATCTCGGCGAGCTCGCGCTCTCCGGCTCACGCCATTGCCATTTCTCTCTCCACCGTCACCGGATTTAGTCTCCTCGTAAGTTTGCTTCATTCATTTACCGATCTCCGTTTATGTTTTCCATAATGTTTCTCTGGCGAGCTGAATCAAAATTTCGGTGAAGTCCGTTCTAATTTCAGGCTTTTCAAATTTGGATTAGATTTCTTTTTCTTGTTTATTTGGAGGGGAGATTTGCGGTTTATCAAGTGATGGAATCTGTTAATTAAACGATTGGGCTAATCGGGTTTGATTAGAAAACTGGAAAAGTTGAGCTTCTCTCTAACACAATTTCCGCGAGAATCTGAATAATTGCAAGGAAAAGTTATTTTAATAATGTTCTGTTTTGATAAAACAGATTGAATTTTTTTCTGATTAGGAAAAAATCATTGAAATTTATATTTCGTTTCAATATCATGTCAGTATAATCTCACATACTAAAAAATAAGTAAGTATATTGTATCTATTTGATTGCCATCTTCTGCTTATAAAAGCAATGAATTGTTTGTTAAATATAAAAGAAGAGTGGCTGGGACTTGTCTGATCAAAACTCTAGTTTATGATCTCCTTGCATAAGAGGAAAGCTTGGAACGTTACATTAAGTTTCAAATAAAATGGAAAATTGTGAAAATAAACATAACTTATTCATTTTCATTTCTGTCCACATTAAGTGAAGAAAAAAAAACATAACTTTTCATTTTCCTGCATCAGCAATTGCTTTCTATGATNTGGAAAATTGTGAAAATAAACATAACTTATTCATTTTCATGCATCTGTCCACATTAAGTGAAGAAAAAAAAAACATAACTTTCATTTTCCTGCATCAGCAATTGCTTTCTATGATTTTTTTTAACCAAATTGGCAGCTAGGAATGGCTAGTGGTTTGGAAACTCTTTGTGGGCGAGCTTATGGAGCAAAACGATACGGAATCCACACATACAGAGCTATTCTATCACTCATAATAGTCTGCCTTCCAATTTCCCTCCTTTGGATTTATATGGGGAAGCTTCTCTCACTCATAGGTCAGGATCCCCTAATATCCCAAGAGGCGGGCAAATATATAGCGTGGATGATCCCTGCCCTCTTTGCCTATAGTACTGCTCAGCCTCTTATGAAGTTTCTTCAATCTCAGAGCTCAACTCTTCCTATGCTTTTGAGCTCATTCACAATGCTTTGCATCCACATTCCTTTGTGTTGGGCCATGGTGTTAAAAACTGTATTGGGCAATGTTGGGGCTGCGCTTTCTATAAGCATTTCTTATTGGATTAGTGTAGTGATTCTCGTGATGTACATCAAGTTCTCAGATTCAAAGTTTATGTGTTAGATATGTAAATACATAAGATTGTGTTGCATATGGGTCTTTTTTTTCAATTTATGTGTTAGATATGTAAATACAAAGTTCTTATTCATAAACAGATGATTGTTATATTATTCCTATAAACAATTTTACCAAACAAGAGCAGTATGGTCTTTTTTTCATAAACAGCTTCTCGACAGCTGGTTTCACGCAGCTACACCAAACAGACAACCAGCTTTCCCGCAGCTGCTGCCTGGGGCAGCGCAGCTGCAGCTGAAAAGCTGAGAAGCTACAGCTGCGCCAAACATAGCCATAATCTAAGAAAAATTGGATTTCATTATAGGCTAGAAAAATATTTAGTATTATAATAATTATTTTCTTTTAATTCAAATATCTTTTTAAGCATTTATCTTAGGCATCCCTTTCTAACTAAAAAAATAATAATAATGACTAGGATATTTCTCTACCATCAACATAATCGTTTTTCTAAACCATAGTTTAGTTACTTTGTACTTATGACTAAGAATAGTAAGAACAAAAATATGTTCTCTTAAGTTAAATACGCTTCTAAGTGATGTCCTTTAAATGTATGTTCTTACTACTCTTTTTATTTTATTCAAATGTATGGAATAACGTTAATAATGCTAAACATGATGACTTGAAGAATCTTTGTTTGAAATGAATAATACAAATCCTTAAGAAATAAACTCAATTTAATTGAAGAATTTAGTGGTTACTTTGATAAATACTAGATGCAGTTATCAACAAACACACGATGATGAAATGCCAGTCATATTTTTTTTCATTTCAGTGAACTTTCTTGATCTCAGATCTATGCATCAATTTATTTAATACATGAACATCTATCATTTTCAAGGGTTAGATAGACTCACATGCTTCTCTTTTTTGATTTTAAGTGAGATAATATTTAGCTTTGGACTTCAGAAATTCTTGTGATCTCTTTTTTGGAGCTCTAGATTTCTTATTCTATAATGCTCTTTTGAATATATTCTTACTCATACATTGTCCTTTATTCGTTTACATCCATTAAATTGTTTTTCTATTTGCGTGCGTTGAGATTATGCCAGATAAATTTTGTTTTCTCTATGATATATTCAAAGAATTACTTCTCTTATAATTAACACCAATGAAAGATTCCATCATCTCGTAGCATAAGTGAGCTAATTATGTTTAATATCATGTAAATTATTTTTCATAATAGATATTTTCTTAACCTCCATGGGGGACTAGATTTCTTAAGTATATTTTCTTAATAATAAACAATTATTTCTTATCAACGTGTGATCACCAAGTAATTAAGAGCATTCCATGGTAAATAAATCATGACTTAGGGTGTGTTTGGGGTGGTGGTGCGGCGGCCGTGTGGTGCCTCACCACAGTTTTTCTTATTTGGTAAAATTACGTTTTGTCTGCATTCTCAAAAAGTTGCAACTGAAAGCTATGATTTTCCACCAGACCTGACTACCCGCGGTGGCTGCTAGAAAGCTGTGGTCTAACTATTTCAAAAAAAAGAAATTTTTGTAATGACCACCGCAACTTTTTGAACAATATTTTTTTCTTTAGCAGTTTCATAACTACTTATTCAAACAACTGTAGATGCCTCAAACTGGCCATTATTCTCATAATTTTCTTAATCTAAATGCATTTTATAATTATTTGCAATATATGCAAGCTAATTTTTGGTAATGCTCAACATTTATAACATTTCAAAAAAAGAATTATCAATTTTCCATAAAAGCATTGTTTTCATGCATAAGTTTTTTTTTTTTTTTGAAATATCATATTTAACATTGCTATTGATGGATCCCAAGCCCCAACATGAAATGTGGATGGCTGAATTAGGTAGTTGACAGTCAGTGTAAAATTTGTTGAAAAATTATAACATGAATTTTTTAAATCCATGTGTAAATGCTAGGGTATCCCTTGAAAACGATGCGTTGTATGACTTGAATATAGTGAAAAATGTGCAAGGGCCATCACACCAACGCTTGGGTGTAGTGTTTAACAAGAAAGGGTTCCCACATTATGGATTGATGAGGGTAAAGAAGTTAGTCTATGAAACTGATATTAGGATATAATCTTGAAATATAGGTACTCTCAAAGGTAAACTATTTGAATTAGTTGATATTATGGTTCATAGGAAGGTAAAAATCTTATGCATTCTAGAAACTAAATGGGTTGGAGAAAATGCTAAGGGGATTGATAACTTACATTTTATATTTTGGTCATTAAGTATGACTAACACTAAAAATAATACAAGTGTAATTATAGATAAGAGTTTTATAGATAATGTTGTAAAAATTAGTAGAATTGGAGATCACAGAATTATAGCCCTTAAGATTGTTGTTGATACTAAGCTTTTTAATTTTATAAATTCTTTTTCTCCTTAAGTAGGTTTAGATATAAGTTATAAAGAAAATTTATGGAATGACCTACAAGAATTAATACAAATGATACTTATGGAAGAAGGAATTTCTATTGGAAGAGATTTAAATGAACATGTTGGTAGAGAGGTAGAATATTTTAGAAATATTTATGGTGGCTATAGTTTGTAAGTGATTAATGAAGAAGGTGAAGACATATTAGATTTTATTTTAGCATATGATTTTGTTATTGCTAATAATTTATTGAAGAAAAATAATAAGCACATTTTTACTTATCAGAATTAATCTAATAAAACACAAATTGATTATTTTCTTATAACAAGAAGATATCATCGAGAATGTAAGGATTATAAGGGCATTCAAGTGAGAATTAAAATGCTCAACATTAATTATTAGTTCTGGATTTTAAGATGAAGAGTTGTAAGAAAAAGAATGTTAGGAATCATTGTCATAGAATTAGTTGAGGGCACCTAAAAGACACCAAATAAATTGTTTTTATTAATAAACTTCAAGATTCCAAGATTTGGAATGTTCATGAAGAAGCAAATGCTATGAGGGATAAAGTAAAAAAAATATTATTAAACAAGTGGCAAAACATGTATTGGGAGAATCAAAAGGAAAATTTTCTATAAATAAAAATAATTGGTGGTGGAATAATAAAGTGCAAGAAAAGATAAAATATTAGAAGTTGTGTTATGAAAATAAATTAAAAAGTAAAAGCTTAGAGAACTGTAAAATATAGACTGACCAGTAGAGAGTCCAAGTGAACAATTTGTGATGCCAAAAATTCTACTTTTGGAAATCTTCATAATAGATTATACACTAAAGAGGTCAAAAATATATGTACAAATTAACCAACCAAATAGAAAAAGAAAGTAAGAATTTAACTCAATTTTATTAAAGATGAAAATCAAAAAGTTTTTTTCTTAGAAGAAGATATCCCACATAAGCGGGCGAGCTATTTCGATAAACCATTCAATGAAGTTTCTGAAAATACAATCAACCTTAGCGATCTTAATATCTTTGATAATAATAAAATATTTTATTTTTATTGTCATCTTTGTAAAAAAGAGTCGCAGAAGCTTTAATGAAAACTAAATGTGAAAAATCAGTAAGATCTGATGATATCTCAATTGAAGTGTGGAAATATTTAAGAGATTTATGAGTTCCTTGGCTTACTAAACTCTTTAATTTTATTTTAAGAAAAAAAGATACTTGAGGAGTGGAGGAAGAGTATTTTTGTCTTCATTTTTATGAGTAAAGGGGATGTGCAAAAGTGTAAAAATTATAGAGAAAATAAGTTGATGTGTCTTTCTTTAAGATTATGGGAGAGGGTAATTGAACATAGGTTAAGATGTGTTACAAAGATTTCTAATAATCAGTTTAGATTTATGTCAGACAGGTCTACTATGGAAGCTATACATTTATTGAGAGTTTTGATGAAGAAGTATAGAGAAACTAAGTAGGATCTACATATGATTTTTATTGGTTTAGAAAAAGCTTATTATAAAGTTTCAAGAGAAATCCTTTGGAGAGTTCTGGAGAAGATAGATGTTGATATAAATTATATTCAAGTCATCAAAGATATGTATACTAGAGTTGTTATTTGTATTCGAACACAAGGAAGATTGACCTAATATTTTCTTATTTCAGTTGGATCACATTTGGGATCGGCTTTAAGCCCGCATCTTTACTTATGGATGCTCTTACAAACATTTATAGGAGGATGTAACTTGGTGCATATTTTTCATTGAAAATATCCTTCTTGTGGATAAAATAGAAGAAAGAGTTCAGGAAAAATTTAAATTATGGAGGTCTACATTGGATTTAAGAAGCTTTCATTTGAGTAGAACTAAAATTGAAAAAATGGAATGTAATTTTAGTAATAGCAGCTCTAATGGTAGAATTGTAATTATGGATGATCAAATCATTAAAATTTGAGAAAGTCTTAGACATCTCGAGTCTATTGTTCAAAGTAATGGTTATATAGATGGGGATGTTATTAGTAGAATTCAAGTTGGTTGGTTGAAGTGGAGGAAAGCGTTTGGTCTATTGTGTAATAGAAAGAACCGCTTAGTTTGAAAGGAAAATTTTATAAGATAGTGGTGGGACCTGCTTGATGAGAATGCTTAGATGGATGAGCGGCTTGACGCTTAGAGACAAAATGCAAAATAAATATATCTGTGATAGGGTAATTGGTGTAGCTCCAGTGGTAGACAAACTTAGAGAGAATCTTCTTAGATGGTTTGGCCACATTAAACGTCGACCATCTAATGATCCGATTAGGAGAGTATATGTATAGTTTCAACTTATGTTCAGAAATGCAGAGGTAAACATAGAAATACTTGGGCATATTGTATAAAAACAATCTTAATTTATTGGAATTAAATAAAGATATGACACTCAATAGGACACAATCGAGAAAAAAGATTCATGTGGCCGACCCCACTTAGTGGGATAAAGTTTTGTTGTTGTTTTTGTGTATCATATTTAACACACATTATTTTTATAATATTTTTAGCTTATTTAGCATAAGAATTATGTGGGTAAAGAATAATGAGCATAAGAAATATATAAGGGTAGTCATGCACATCCTTAGAGGAAGATTATAAGGTATCATTAGTATATACTAATATGAGTAAAATGAGACATCTTAATTATATGCCATGAAAAACCTTCAACACATAGGTTAAGTATGAGATTGTATTATTTTGAAGCAACCAGAAGATAGATATTATTAAAATGCTTTCAATTTTCAATTTTCAATTTATGATGGATTACTTAAAATATTAAATTCAACTCTTATAATGCTTTCTCATGTATTCAAAAAAAAATAATAGATGAAGATTTTCATTGGAGACAAAGAATTCAATAAAATTAATTGATGAAGATAGCCATTGTAGACATAGAATAAGTGGCCTATAAAGTAATCACTTAGAAAGAATCCTTATATTAAAATATTTTATACTTATTGATTTTAATTTAGGTGCTTCATAAATCTTTCATTTAATTTTTATTCTATCATTCTTATAATAAAATGTTTAATCATTAGTTCAGTACTTTTTTTTTGGTCCACTCAAACCTAATTTAGACATCAACTTTGAGTTCCNATATATATGGCTAAAGTGGTATGTATGTATGTAAATCTTCAAATATATAAGTTCAACACAATTTGAATTTGACAGTTAACTATTGCAAACTTATTCACAAACGCAATTGCATGCATTCCTATTATTGTCTAAATGTCCTATAAGTGAGATGATTTTAGCTTATATAAAAATTTGAGGTTTTGACATTCACGTGAGTTCTAATTAGCTAAATGTTATAACATCTAACTTAATCATGCAATGCGGACAATATTTTAAATACTTGTGTTTCAGTACTCTTTCTTATGACTTTTTTCATATTTCTCACATATTTGATTCTTCTGATAATTATTAGAACTTTGAAAATATTTTCTGTTCAGTTTTTTTGCACTCTGTTAATTCTTAAGATTTATTAAGGAAAAAAGAAACACTATCAAATATCTCATATTGCTCTTCAAATTTCAGTTGATATCAGAATATTTTTAAATTTTTGCTCCTCTCATGCTTCTCATATAAAATAAGGTTTTCTGAACAAGAACAGTACAGAATTATTCACAAAGCTTCCTTCATCAATTTAAGATAAAAGTTATATGCTTTCTAGATTTTTATTGTTTGTGTTTCTCGTTTATGTGGCTATCATGATCCAGAACAGATTTTTATCAAAGAAAAGCATGAAAACTTATCCTCTGTTGCAGCCTTAAGAAAAGAAAAACTAACTTTTTTATATGGAGATTAAAAGAAAAAAAATTCAGGGGAGATAAGAAAGACTGTTTTGGCTTGTAGCTCTCCACTTTCTGTCTTTTCAGAAAGCTGCAACAACTAACTCTTTTATTGCTAGAGCTCTTTCGATATCAACCTCTTCTGGTCACCATAAGTTGGTTGCAAAGAATCCTTAATGGTTTCCTGTTCATTTAATATTTAAAATCACCCTTTTTTAACAATGACCTTCATTTTATATTAAAAAATAAATAGAATAATANTTGCTAGAGCTCTTTCGATATCAACCTCTTCTGGTCACCATAAGTTGGTTGCAAAGAATCCTTAATGGTTTCTTGTTGATTTAATATTTAAAATCACCCTTTTTTAACAGTGATCTTCATTTTATATTAAAAAATAAATACAATAATATAATTATTTTTTAAAACATATTTTTTATCTAGAAGCCAAATGAGCCCTTAGATGTGAGAATAAAAAAATTTGAAGTGCTCCATTTAACATGAGAGTCATATGTTTTAAATCAATCAAATCAGCTAAATAATACCATATTAAACATTTTTTCAAAGTCCGNATATAATTATTTTTTAAAACATACTTTTTATCTAGAAGCCAAATGAGCCCTTAGATGTGAGAATAAAAAAAATTAAAGTGCTCCATTTAACAAGAGAGTCATATGTTTTAAATCAATCAAATCAGCTAAATAATACTATATTAAACATTTTTTCAAAGTCTAAGTTTTGAAAATAAAATAAATTATATCTAATATCTACTAAGTTGGAATCATTATTTTAATAGATTTTTCTCCTTAATTAAGAAAAATGTTTTATAAAAAAGTTATCTTTTTCATTGCTAAAATATTAAAATTAATTTTACCACTTGAAAAATTATTTTTTGCATGATNATTTTAATAGATTTTTCTCCTTAATTAAGAAAAATGTTTTATAAAAAAGTTATCTTTTTCATTGCTAAAATAATAAAATTAATTTTACCACTTAAAAAATTATTTTTTGCATGATTTTTGTTGATAATTTATATTATATAATATACTATGCTAATATTTGAAAAAACAACACTAAATTAAGGTTTAGAAGACATAGATTTCACAAAAATTATCAACTCTTTGCCGAGCTCTAAATATAGCTTAATTTAATTATTATTTTATAGTCTTGTAAAAAAAATATCATTTAAGTGGAAACTTTCTTTTTTAAAAATGTTTTAGTGTTATTTATTCTCTCTAGAGTTTAGTTCCCAAAACAATGAAATAAGATTCATATTTATAGTTAAAGATGTATATGGGAATGCATATAATTGGCATCTATAAGAGTGTTATAGCCTAAAATAGAAGTGGAGTTGCAAGATACAACAGATGTACACGTGTTTGCGTGCATGTTAGATATCAAACATACGAAAAGTGCATGCATATAGAGTGCTACTTTTACAAGGTAGAATGGAGCTGCACATCGATCAATGCGAAGAGGAACTTAGTGATTAGGCATGCAATTGTGCGCACGTATAATTGCAAGCAGTTGATTTGCATGTGTGTGCATAGGCTTGCCGATGCAAACACCTTAGTGTGATTGCAAAATTTGATTAGTTTTGGCTTGATGATGTTGTAAGGGCTATTTTCACCTTCCATGTCCTTTTTTACTTGAAGTTCATTTAAATTTTCGATTAAAATATCTACTAAAATTACCATAAAGTTATTAAATTTTATTTATTTAAATAATAATTTGAATGCATTGATGTTGATTTTATCACAACACTCGACATGAAATCTATAACCATCATCATCTTTAGCTAACTTTAACAACCACGGGTTATGCTAATCCTCAAACTTGTAGGCATTTTTTGATAGCCAACTTAAAAATTCATAGTTTGTGCTAGCTATAAAATAGGTAAGTTTTATTGTTTTTTCTATCCAACATTAAAATGCACATGTTATCTTGCTCTGAAATTCATAGACATCACTATCCTTAGCTAACTTTGAAAACCATAAGTTTGCGCTTTCCTTGAATTTTATCCATTGGTATCATTAAGTTTAGTGAACTTGAAATTAACTCGAAAGTTGTGTCAGCATTATCCATAGGCATTTTTATCTTTTGTCAGTTTTGAAACTCATCAATCATGCCGGTCTTGAAACTAAGAAATATCACACTACAACTTATTACACATGGTCGAATACCATCAGTAACAATACATATATCTTAGGTAATATTTTTATCGATGGTCTAGCTACTATTTATTCAACGTAGCAAAAAAACTAGTCAGTAATAAAATTATCTACAGTATTATCGATGGTTTATATATACCGACAGTTATCCAACGTATATTAACCGTCTCTGTTGATCCAAAACCATACCATGTGTAGTTATAGTTTGAATGTCGGCAATATAATTGACATGTATATCTTTAGGAAAGCGTCGTGCTTCTGTCGGTAAAGTATAAGATAACCGTCGGCTAACAGTGACAAATTACCAAAGGTTGTAATCGTCGAAAAAGTGTAGCACACTGTTTAAACATCGTTCGTTCAAAAGACAATAGAAAAACCGTCGGCACATAATCAAAGAGTCATAAAATCGTCGATAAGTCGTCAAAAATATGTAACATCTAAAAAAAAATAAAGCCCCCCTTCAACACTATAATTTACACAAATGCAATCGTAACAGTACAATCTACGCACAACACAATAGAGAAATGCAACTGATTAATGCACAAACCATTGGTCGTGCTTCTGTCGGTAAAGTATAATATAACCGTCGGCTAACAGTGACAAATTACCAAAGGTTGTATTCATCGAAAAAGTGTAGCACACTGTTTAAACATCGTTTGTTCAAAAGACCATAGAAAAACCGTCGGGACATAATCAAAGAGTCATAAAATCGTCGATAAGTTGTCAAAAATATGTAGCATCTAAAAAAAAAATAAAGCCCCCCTTCAACACTATAATTTACACAACTGCAATCGTAATAGTACAATCTACGCACAACACAATAGAGAAATGCAACTAATTAATGCACAAACCATATACATAAATTAAAAAAAAATGATTACATTAAATTAAATGAAATGAACAATTGCTCAATAAAAATATTGTTCTCAGCCAATAAATTGTTTAATATAAACAAATATAAAAAAATAACCACTAGTCATCCTCTCCCGTCCTCTCCTCATCATTATCCTCTTCACAAACTTCACGATAAGTACACAAACTTCACAATGATACTCATTCATGGGAAGAAGGTCTTGAATTGTGAAGAATCGATTACAACATTGCTGAATCACGAGTTTCGTCAAAGAGACAAGGGGTTTGCAAAGATGGAGTTGATTGAGGCACTCACACTCCAACATGACAGATCTAAGAAGAAGGGGAATAATTCAACAAAGAAAGGTGGTAGCAATAACACTTATCAAAAGCAAGGTAAGCCTCGTAGGTGCAGTCTTGATAAAAATCAATTTGCTTTATTTTTAGAAACTAGTCATTGGAAGAAAGATTGTCCAAAGCTGAAGAAAAAGAGAAAGGAAGTTGCATCTGATGCGAAAGCCAATTACATCATGAAAATATGTTAAGAGGCAAATTCAAATGTATCATTATTTGCAGTTTCTTACAGTTTTTTTACAGATGATTCATACTAGATTTTGGATATATGTGCTATCTATCAATTTGTCCTCATTGAAGGTAGTTCTGTATGTACAAGAAGCTCGATATTGGTGCAACAACTATGGAAAATGATCATACTTGTCATACTATTGGTGTAGGGAGTATCTTTATCAGACTGCATGATAGTAGTATGAGGGAGCTGACAAATGTTAAATATGTTTCAGATATCAAGAAAAATTTGTGGTTAGTTGGAGCTTTAGAGTTCAAGGGCTATAAGATAGTTTTTAAGATAGGAGTTCAGAAGATATGCGTGGAGCATTGATTTTTATAAAGGGAGTTCGCATTATAGTCTTTACTATCTTTAGGGTAATAAAGTGACTGAAATAGCTGTTGTTGCTGATGATTTTTTTGACGCCACTACGTCGGTACAAATGTTGCTAGCTTATGCCATAGATGCTTCACTTCATGTTTTAGTAAAATAGGGATTGATTAAAGGAGCGAGTGCCTACAAACTTGATTTCTATGAACATTGTGTATTTGAAAAGAAGACACGTGTATCTTTTTGGATTGTCGTCTATAGTGCAAAAGGTATTTTAGAGTATGTTCATATAGATATTTGGGGCCCAACAAAGACATCATTATTGAGCAGGTGGAGATACTTTATCTCTTTTATTGATAATTACCACATTTATGTTTTGATGTATACCATAAAGCGCAAATGAGAAATGCTTGATATTTTAATAACTTGAAATAAGTGGCTTGAGACTCAGACTGATAAAAAGATTAAATATATCAGATCAGACAATGAGGGAGGGTGGATACACTTTGGATGCATTCTTGCAAGAATGCCAGAGAGCTGGGATGGAGCATCAATTCACTGTTTGAGAGATAACATGATAGATCAGGGTGGCAGAGAAGATAAATCAGACCTTGGTAGAGAAAGTTCAGTGTATGTTATGTAATGCTGGGTAGGATAGAGTTTATTGACTTGAGGCCATAGAGTATCCCTGTTACTTGGTGAACCATCTTCCTTCTACAATTATTAGGAAGAAAACTCCAAACAAGATGTTGAAGAGTTATTCTGCCAGAGATTATAAGCACATGAGAGTGTTTATGTGTTCAGTTCACTTCAACATACAGAAAGCTAAACTAGTACCACAAACAAATAAGACAATCTTTTTTGGCTTCAGGCATGAAGTTAAGGGCTTTAGCTATATGATCAGTCAGAAAAGAAGTTTTTTATTAGCAAAGATGTTACATTCAACGAGGTAAGCTTGTTAAAACATCAGGACTCAAAGTAGGTGAAAAGTTGTACAGGGACCACAGAATGCAACAGAAGTTGGAGTTTGATGCAACTTGATTAATTCCACATCTTCAAATACCTAATTCAGTTGCAACTCAAGATGTATCCGTTGAAAGTTCTTAGGGAAAGTGAAATAAGATGTTGAGTATGAGACACTTGCTCAGAAATGTATTGCTAGGAGCAAGACCAAGAGCCAATATAACTCAAAACCAGCTTGGTTGAGGGATCACATTTTATTTGCACTTTTAGCCGCATAACATAAATTTATTGTCACTACAAAGAAGCGATGGAGAGCCAAGACCGTGATCTTTGAAAACTGTAATGGATGAAGCGATGGAGTCTCTTCAGAAGAATGGTACTTGAAGGTTTATGAAGCTTCCTCCAGAAATAAAATCCATCAGGTGAATGCAAAGAAAGAACTCATGGAACCAATGTGTGGTACAATACAAGATTAGTGGAAAAATATTTTGCATAACGATAAGGGATCGATTATGAGGAGGTTTTGCTCTTAGTGGTCAAGCATCCCTCAACATGTATTCTCTTAGTAATTATAGAACAATACAATCTGATCTTGGAATAACTCAATGTGAAGTCTGCATTCATACATGAGAAATTGCAAGATGGTTATACATGTTGCAACTGCCTTGATATGAAGCATTAAAAGACTTGGTTTGCAAATTGGACAAGTCTCTACATGGGTTGAAGCAGTCGTCATGATAATGACATGAGAAACTTGATCAATTTATGAGGGGACAAAAGTACATGAGGAACAACATACTCATTGTGCATATTTCAAGAAGTTGGCCAACTGTGAGTTCATTTACTTGCTTTTATGTGTTGATGAAATTTTGATATCATCTATTAATCAAATTAAGGCTGATATAATGGAGAATCAGCTGTCTGAATATTTCAAAATGAAGGAGTTGGGTGAAACTCAAAAAATTATTGGCATTGAGATTCATAGGGACAAAATAACAGAAATATTTGACTTTAGCAAGGAGCTTATGTTTGAAATGTGCTAAAGTAATTTGGGGCTGATGAGTTGAACATGGAGATGGGTTTACATATTAAATTTCACTTTAAGTCATATTAGTATCCAAAATATGAAAATATAAGGAAATATATATGATCAGTTCCTTATGCTAATGCAGTGGGCAATCTGATATATGTCATGATTTGCACTAGACAATGTATGATCCATGAAGGAAACATTGGAAGATTGTGAAGAGTATTTTGAGAAATCTGAATGGTACAGTTGAAGTTAGCCTGGTGTTTGAGAGGCAGTTATCTATTGCAGATTTATGTGTAGGCTATGCTTATTCAAGCTATGCAGGTCAAATGGATAGACATAGATTTATGATGAGCTTTTTGTTCAAATTGGCAGAAGGTCCAATTAGTTGGAGGTCTGTTATCAGTCTACTGTTGCTTTATCTACTACGGAGGCTAAGTACATGACAATCATGAAGGAAATGAACAAAGTGATATGGATGCAGAGCTTATTGGATGACTTGAGAGTTGATTAGGAGTTTCTGATGGAATTCTAAGACAATCGGAGTGCAATATTCTTGGTCACAAATCCAGTTCATCATACTTGTACCAAGCACATTGACGTGAGGTACCAAATTGTTCGGGACATAATTGATGATGATAAAGTTCTGTTGAAGATGATAGATATGAAGAAGAATTCAATGAATATGCTCATGAAGGTACTACCAATCCATATGTTCACCCACTATAGAAGCTTCGTAAACATCCGAGCTCGGGACTGATTGCCCAGTCGGAAATTTTGAAGAACTACGTTAGGCTTGATCCATTAAGGAGGGGGGTATGTAGGTAACCATCTTAGTGCAGTTGAATTGGAGTTTGAAGTTCATTTGGTTATCTCTTACTTACCTGGAAGTAAGAGATGATGTAGTGATTGTTGTATTTATGTATTTTATTGTAAGCGGGGTTAATTTTATCTTTTGACTTTATTTAATTGTATGTCTTATTCCTTTTCTATAAAAGAGACAAACAAATGGCTAGTTATCCTAACAGTAACTATGGACAAACACATGCATTTTTGTCAGGCACCAAAATACTTAATTTGACCCATAAACACAGGTTGCAGTCTTCACTTGCTTGTTAAGGAAACCGTAGGTGGTTCACACAACTCATTATAGCACCAAGTGCAGCAAATGCCTTTGGTAATTATATATTCTCTAAAAGAAAAAAATAATCTAAACAATTTTCTTGGGCTAAATAAATTTTGGGGATCTCATCGTTCACATTTACTTATAAAAGAATTATTACTAATCTAACCAAGCATGTTACTAGTTCATTATAACTCAATAGGGGGGAAAGCAATTTTATGTCTTCTGTTAAGAAAATAAATCAGATAATATAATGTTATAAATTGAAAAAGCTGTTCTTTTAAAAAGCTAGAAAGAACTTGAGTACGCAGGTCTATTTCAGGAAAATAAAAAGCAAATAACGATAGTAATCATAATTATCAAAAATAAGGAAGGTACATTTTGCAAATAACATGAAGGAGAAAGAAGATGAGTAAGGACGAAGTCTTTGTCAAACAATCCAATCGAACGAGGATAAATCCATAACCCTTTAAATAGTGGGATCAAATCAACGGGAGGCTGCAATAGCTTATCCACTCTTCTGACGCAGCCTGTGGCCTATATAAATACTCTATCATCCATGTCCTTATTAGATGTATTATATGTGACGAGACGTTGATTTTAATCATCTAGTCAACAAAAAAAAAAAATAATGTATAGTACAAAATTGATCAAAATATTATCTTTTTGACTGATCTTAATTTTTTCAACATAAATTCCAGAGAAAATATTATGTTTGTTAGTGTATGGATTGTACCACACAATGTAAACAATCCTATGGTGTGATCCACGCCATCAATCATATGTCTATCACACATAATATTTCTTCCAAACCCTCTACTCTTTAATGTCACTTGAAAGAAAAAATATAAGGTCCGAATATAACGCACCAATCAAATACATGTCAAGTCCCTAAACATCACGTGCGCTCTCCAATCACAGCCGCACATCGCGACTGTATGACAGTGACAGTGACGCGGTTGTATGACAGTGGGACCCACTGTCACTGTCATACAACCGCGATGCACATAGGAAAGCGCACGCAGCTCTCTGCTTGTGCCCTCCACATGCAATAATTAGACTAAAGAAAGACGACATGTAAAAATAGCTGGACATGGGAGGACCGTAGAAAACAAGCGGGAAATCTCAACATAAATAAAAAGAGAAGAGTACGGCTGGCTTGCTCTCTGAACAGCAGTACGCTTGTTATCAGCCTGTTTTCTAAATAAAGAGATAAAAGAGAGATTTCAGCTTTCAGGATTATACAATTTTTACCGGTGAGGGAGAAAGGGAGGAGGTGGTCATTTTAAGGAGCTATGTTCCAGAGGACACAGCTAGGGGCTAGCTAGAGGTAAACTAAAATAATTGTACCTGAGAATTGACGCATGGGACGGATGCGCGTCCGGATGACAGTGAAATATACGATAGAGGACAATAGTAATAATACACCATTTTTTGTCAATTGGAACAGTCTTGTTAGAATTTATTTATGAGAAAATTTTTAAATTGATCTCTCAAATTTTTCGTGGAGAAAATTTATTACCAAATTTTTAATTCTTTTATCTTTAATTTGGGTTTTGTTTATTTATTCTAATGGTTTATCATGCATAATTCTAACAGCTAATATCGAAACTTTGGTTTAAGAAGATTATGCATTTAACCAAGAAGGATGAGAAGATCAAACTCAATAAATTAGATTTTGGGTTTTTGGAAGAAGCAACTTCGAGACTATCTGCGCGAAAGAAAGCTGATCCACTAACCACTAAAGGAAGCAAAATTTCAACCAATGTACCAGGAAGAGTGGGAGTTGATAGATAGATAAGTCCAGAGGTTCATTAGTCCCCTTAATATTAATGTCTTCTTAGGCTTCCTGGCTAAGAGGACAATAATTGTCATCATGAAGGTGCTCACTAATTTCTATGAAAAGTTGTGCAGTCAATAAGGAACAAATTCTGTGTAAATCTTTTCAATCTCATGATGTTAGAAGAAGCTTTTATCAATGAGTTCAACTCAATTATGAGGATTTAGGATTTAGGGTTTATGTGCGGCATATTTAATTAATTAAGTGGGTGAGTGCTTTATCTCTAATTATAAGGATTTGAGCTTAAGGTGAGCTAATATGTATGTATGCGAGTTAATTAACATTCAATCAAATAACATTTGAACATTGTGAATGTTAAGTATGATGACGGGATCTATGTCTTGAGTTTTTTCTCATTGTTTATGAGAGATGGATGGCGTGATAACAACAGTAAGTGGTTCCAGTGGATCATTCCCATTAATGTTAAACTACATAAAGGATCTTATTCTTAGCGAGGATATCAGATAACACAAAATGGTGAAAGTATGTTCTCTTCTATTTCAAATATTGATAAGAGAAATATGACTCAAAATATTAACAAAAATAATTGAAGCGCATATGTCAAAATTTCATGGCAAGTCACAGTAAAAGTAAGTGCTAAGACTATCTAGTATATTGGAAGCATGTTTACATAACAAAAAATGGAAAAAATGAAGCATAAATAAGGCTAGAACCTAAATGAAAAGGCAATGATTTTTGTGGTGAAAGCTGTTCATATGCATTGATACTTAATGGAAACAGTCAAATTGAGATATAAATATTAGACTCTAGCATATCAGTGTATTATCTTATATAAAAATCTAAAGAGAAATTAATAAACATGAAGTTATAATAAAATTATTTTTTGTTCATGGTGAGCTCTTAAATATTATGAGCATTAATTGCAGACGTCTTCGCTTGTAGGTTGAATAAAGTTAGGCATATCCTTAGCTTAAGAAAAAATATGATCTTCATCGAGCAACTAATAATAGAAAGATGCTTAGACACTTAAAATGATGATACTTCAAAAGTGCCAAAAGGTACAGTGATGATTTATTGAGAAAAAAAAAAAAAAAAAAAAATCTTTTCACCACAACCATCATCAAAAATGTATAAATAGACATTAGTATAAGATAAAATTCATATCTATATTAAAAACTACACCATATGAGTGATAAAGACATAAAGGCTCTCTACTCTAAAATTAAACTTTAAATTTAAAATTTTATTGAATGCATATTGGTGTTTAGAAAAACGAAAACTACAAGAGATGCTGAAATTAGCGTCGGATTTTTCTAACCTAAATATTAGCATCAGATTTGCGGTAGTAAAATGACGAAAATAAATTTTCTATTTATGACAACTTTTGCGTCAAATTTATATCCAATAATTCAATGAAAAAAGTATTTTGAAAATAAAGAAACTTAAAGCGGAGTTGCGACGGAGTTTGCATCAAATTTGCGTCGAATAAAGCAATGCAAAAATTTTATTTAACAATGTTAAACTACATCGGATGCAAAGAGTACCATAGCAAATAACAGTCTTCCGTGTTACTTAATTACGTTGAAAATATGTGATGCAAATGCGATGCAAAACATCTAAAACACAAATTCCGCAAGTCTATACTTATTTTTCTTTTGTGTGCCTCACAGTGTTCCCGAAACCCTTGCGCCTCTCTGTGTTCTGAAGCCCTCACTCTCCTCTCTCTCCCTCTCGGTTTTGCTCAATAACATCACCCGCCTTCGTCAACAAACCTTCGCGATATGGTCTCCATTAGAGCTAGTTGGGAAGGCAACGACGGTGTGTGGCTTACAGAGACCACTAAAACTCCTATATATCTCATCCATTCGCTGCACTCATATTAGAAAACATTGAGGGAGGTGATTATATTTCGCCAGTCTTTTTTATTTTAACTTCTGAAAAGTGAAATGGAGCTTTCATAAATAATGTTTAGGTGCTAGGTATGCATGGGTAATGTTGTGTGCATGTTAAATTGAAGTTTAGGTCTTAGGTATATATATACATTGGAATTGAGTGGTATATATGAATATCTTCGTAAGAATTGAAGTTTATGGGTAATGTACATATATACATGTGAATTGAGTGGTATGTATTTACTTATTAGTAGAATTCATGTTGGTTGGTTGAAGTGAAGCAATATATGCATCGGGTCTTTTTCGAATTGATGGTGATATCAAAGGGGATGTTATTACTAAAATTCACGTTGGTTGGTTGAAGTGGAGGAATGCCTTGATCTGGTCTATTGTTTAAAGTGATGGTGGTATACATGAGGATGTCATTAGTAGAATTGAAATTGGTTGGATAAATTAAAGGAATGCGTCGATCGGGTCAAATGTTCGAAATAATGGTAATATAGATGGGGTTGTAGTTAGTAGAATTCAAGTTGGTTAATTGAAGTAGGGGTGTGCATTGAGTTTTGTTCAAAGTGATGGTGATATAGATGCAGATGTTATTATTAGAATTCAAGTTGGTTGTTTAAAGTATAAGAATGCATTAGGTCTATTGTTTAAAGAAACCACTTCAAAAAAGTGTCTTAAATATGGTTGACCAAGTATTGTCGACTTCATATAGTAATTATTAACTAATATTGATTATCTGTGGCTGTATAAAATATTGTTGTGTAGTGGATTCAATGTATCATGCAGGTTGTGGAATTAAATGTAACTGCTTTTTACATTTCTTTTTCAGTATTACAGGTTTGCGTCTGATTTGTGTCAGATTTGCATCCAATAATCTGACGGTAAAATGATAATTTTATATTTGTCGTTCTTTGATATTTTTTGACGCTAATTTTAATGTCTGGTTTTTTCGAAGCAAATTTAGACACACACATAGCATCAATGATAATTGACAGAATGTCGACGCAAACAAGTTGTAAAAAAATTGCAGCAGATTATTTTGACGCTAATAGATGAAAATTATATTGCTAACCCCCATTTTACCCGCAAAAAAAATCAAACAAAATCTGATGCAAATCCAAACCACCCTTAAATATCGCCAGATTTGCCTCCGATTTGCATCTTATATGTATGGCTCAAAGTTAAGAAATTCCTGCAGTGGAAGTAGGATTAGTTTCTCAATGATTGGGGTAGCTATAGATCAAATCTCAATGACCAAAGCCACAATACATGAATGTATGAGGATCAATGTGGGTGTTGCAGCAAATAGCAACTACAACAGCGTATTAGTAATTTCAAAATTGCTATTAAATTTTTTTTTAGTGGTAAACATCACCACAAAAAACCTATAAAACACAGTGAAAGCCAATCATTCTATATTTGTGCAATGTGAATAATTTTTAATTTTAACTCATGTAATGTGCCTCCTCTACCTGATGGGGGATCATGTACAAGTGGTGTAGTACAAGTAATAATAATTACTATTAATTATATAGAAATTTATTTATTCTAGTAATAAAAAAATTCATAAAATGTGAAGCATCATGCATTATTCAAATATTTTATGGTATGTTGACCATCAAACATCTTTATGTTCTTCTAAACATTAGGCTATATTGGGGCAGAATCTTAGAAGTGATGCCCCCACACAATTCATTAGTCTGACAAATCTGACTGGGCTATGATGTCCCAAAAGTGCATGTTCCTTGTTATAGATTAATGCATGCTACAACTATTTCTGATAATTAACTAATTGGACGACAGGCAACAAATAAGGAGATTTTTTTTTTTTTTTTAAAACCTCTAAATGTCAGCAGTCAATTCGCTTAATCAAAACGTTCTCTTTTGTTAAACGCACAACTCTCAAAACAAGAAATCACATCATTCTTTTCCATCATCTGAAATAAATAGTTTTTTATGAACGACGGCAAGATGCATGCCATCACAAACATAAAAATTTTGATGGATAAATATATAAATAATATTAATTTTCATATAAAAAATTTCATAATTTTCCTGTAAATATTCAATTCAAATAAAATGAAAAGATATAATTGTACCTGCACCCTTTTTTTTATAGAATTGAGCAGTAGTGACAATTATGCTAGAAGCTGTTAGAATAGTCTTTTAGTTTAAAAGAAAATAGCATGTATTTCTCTCTTATATTTTTGTTAAAAAAAACCACATGCTTTTCTCGCCCTCTCCCTCTCTCATTCTCTGTTATCTTATTTCAGGCACGGTAATTAAGAGGTGAAAACAAGTTAAGTCGAACTGGAGCCACTCTCAGCTAAGGCTTGAGCTTGAATAATTAATCGGGTCGGCTTGTTTAATATGAAAGAGAAAAAAATAACTACTTTTTTAAGTTAGTGTTATAATAAAATGACAAATAAATTGAATATTTAGGAGATAATTAATAAGAAACAACTTGATATAAAATATAAATTATATTTTTAAAAATATTTTAAATAATTTTAAAAAAAACTTGAATTTTAATGTATTTAACTATACTTATTTAATAATTATTTTTTTAAACTAGCTAGCTTACAAGCTAATGAAATGATTCGGAGCTGGTTTGAGCATGGCTTTTTAGCTTATTGAGCTCTGTTCACGAGCAACTTTTCCAGTCAAGCTAGGTTGGTTCATGAGTGGGCTTGGCTCAATTACACCCCTAACTCTAATCTAATTGGCTCAGTTTATTATACTACAAACCTGGAAATTCTGGTCAATTGATAGAAAAATGATGATAATAATAATAAGTATTATTATAAAGATGATTTATTTATGTGTTTGACATGCAGCATGTTATGCATGCAGTGACATAAGTATCAACACGTGTTTCGACAGTGAACCTCAGCCCTCCTACATGAATGCCTACTCGAGAAATGAAGAAAGCATCATATATCATTTCACTTCATCAATATATTCGCTCTTGATAGTTCAAATAAAAATGCAAAAACATTTCGATTGAATTTACTACTGATTAGGTATGCAAATTTTTAAAAATGATTACGAAAGGAACAATGCAAATGAAGATTGCATTCAATCAGATTATAAAATATGCAATCAACATAGTACATACAAACATCAAAAATGCTACGAGCCATTAAATACTCTCTCTCTCTCGCTTGTGAAATAGACACGCCATGTGCCTAGTTACAAGCGTCAAAACAAGACTCTGCGTCTGTTTCTTTCTCTCCAGCCTCGAATGTGCTGTCTCTATCTGTCAAAATGCTTTTACAGTTTTGGCCACGAAATCCTAAAGCAAAGACCAGGTTTTCCGCCAGCTAGATGTACGTGTCGCCTTATCATTCGCTCTTCAGTCTTGTTGTCTTTTTG
Source organism: Phalaenopsis hybrid cultivar (assembly GCA_002079205.1). Lineage (NCBI taxonomy): Eukaryota > Viridiplantae > Streptophyta > Magnoliopsida > Asparagales > Orchidaceae > Phalaenopsis > Phalaenopsis hybrid cultivar. Next base: position 4,240 of record JXCR01148684.1, on the reverse strand, counting down.
TTTAAATCTTAGAGTCCAACTTTAAATTTTTTACCTAAACTAAACCATCAGCACCCAGACAGTTAGGTCTGTTTGGGACAACTGTAAAAGAAGTCCTAGGGGATAAGGTGATTGCTTATTTATTTTTATAGTTTAAAAATAATTGTGTTACAAAATTATTCATATCAATTTATTTTATACTTTAAAAATAAATATCTAATACAAAATATTATAAAATAAAGATGGACACTTCACTTAACAGTGAGTAATATAAATATCAAAATTAAGAAAAAGACTGTTAAACATTAATTAATAACATGATAATGTTATTTTTAAATTACAGACGGCGTATGTCATGAGCTAAAAGGTCCTCCAGAACTACTCTTAATGCTCGATCACTCTCGGCAGTGAAATCTTTCAGTCTATCTGTCAGCCGAAAATAGTCACAATTTTCCATGATTCTTTGTGGGCACTTATAAAATTGTCTGTCGTAGCTATGCAACTTACTTGAAGTGAGCTGGGAACATTAAAGTCCACATTAGCAGTGTAATCCTCTGTAGGTATTAGAAATTCTCGAGCTCATCTTTATTGAAGGCTTAAACAAAAATACCCTTAGACATAACACATATAAAAATTGATAATAGAAGTAATTAATTAAAATTTTATACATCTATGAGGTATCAGATAACTCATTATATAAACCAACAAATCTGTTACTACAAAAAGACAAAAGACCTTATAAAAAAAAGGGTTCTTAGTTGTCTTTAACCCACGTAATACCAAGTTAGTGTGTGTCACATATGCATATCACTAAAAAGGTCATCCAGAAGAACTTTAAAAATCATAACACCGAAAAAATAGAGGAATATGGTTGTCTTCATCAGGATTTCACATGTGACACCAACCGAGACATATGAGTCATCTAGAAGAACTCATAAGGTCAAATGTCTCATCATAGACCTTCAAAACCCACTAAAGGAAAAAAAATTCTTGAATTAAAAACACATACAACTTGCATAAAATAACAAAATAGTAAATATCAAATGCATAAGAAATATAAATAAACATAAACTATATAAAATATTGATATAATAAACAATGAATGTTTTCAACAACCATTATAATTATCAAAAATTAAAATTAACTTTTTCTCCAATCACCCTCCAACTAACGCATCTATAATTCATTCTCTAAACTTTGTCATCTCCCTTGCACATTCCTCATCCTGAGTGCAGGTCTCAAGAACATTATTTTCGGCCTGTAAAAAAGATTATCCAAGACGATACTCATATGTCTTAGTAGAGATGCGCATGTTCATCGTCCGCTCAACATAAGTCGATGTTGTTGTTGAAAGAATGCCCCTAAATATAATTGTGGAGAGCCATCGTGACAACCATAATCTGCAACTGTTTGGGAAATGGGTAAGATGACATATCGCGAAATATAACACATTTCTTCTTTCAAACAATAAAAGTTATCTTAATGACACTACGTAAGGAAGATTAATGTCATTTGTTTAACAATTCTTTCTTAACCCGCGTGATGTTGCGGGCTCGCTCAAAATTAGGTATGTGGTATCTCATATCAGGATAGAGCTTAAGATATCTTCACTACAACAAATACTCAACATCCACCAAATAATATTTACCTAATATGAATTGAATGATTAATATTGAAGGAAAAAAGAAATAGGAGAGTAGCTTAGCCTCAAGCGAACCTGTAGGTGGATGTGGTGAGTTGTATTTATTATTCTGTGTTGCAGATTTGAAACTTTGACTGTTATGTGCACTGCACTCCCAACAAGTCATGAAAAAGGTGAAGCATATGTTGAAGTTGCATATCACATTAACATTCTGCGTCGGGGACCCACAACGACTAATGAATGTACTATTCTCATTATTTTAAACTTGTTCATCAACGTGTGTTCTATCGATTACTCTAATATAATTTTAGAAAGATAACGATGAGTTACATAATTACGATATTCATATGAAAATTGAACATAGTAAATAGAAAAAATTATCTCAAAGTACAACATATACCACACATTCTACGAAATCTCTGTGGGGTCGCTTCGAATGTAGGATCTGTTGGCATTATGACTTGTGAAGAAAAAGTGACAAGTGCATTCCGCCCTACTTAGAAGTATCTGCAAATCGTTTCAAAAGAGTGTTGAAATCGCTTCATAGCTCCTTGTATTGATTCATTCTGCGATAATATGTAAAGAGTCATTGCTAACACCTCTCATAAAGTCATTTTGAATGAGTAATGAAGTCCATGATTTATGTGTAGCTCATCAAACATATCACTGAATATTGTCTGTGTCATGCAAAACATATTGCTTAATCTTGTTGGGTGTCCTGCAAGCAACTCCTCAAGTCATTTGTCGCCAACATATAAGGATATCATGGAAGGGGAGTGTTTTACGTACGAGTTATAATAAACGTACATCAATCATACTAGAGCTGCAACTTTCCTTCTGTGCCTTTCTCTAGTTGCATCCATGTATTTTAGTATTGAAGTAGTTAATACAAAAAATCAATGAACAAGTTATAATCATATAAGGTTATGAACAAAACCAACATAAGCAAATGACATCATAGAAGTAAATATAAAATATAACGAGAAATGAAAATCTCTCAAGTAAAACTAGATGTCCAAATAATTAGCATAAACCCTAAGAGCTGCAAAAAAAGAATGTCACAAATCATCAGCAATGCCTTTCCACACACAAACACATTTAGCATCACCAATACCTACACACAAACACATCCACCATCACCAACAACCTCAAAAATTCCACCGCCAACCCACCCACAAACAAACACATCCACCAACATATACACATCCACACGTCACACATCCATACACCTGCCCATGTCAAAATCTAAGAGCCAACATGTAATACATATCCACACATCACATCACCATCATTACCTCCACACACCAAAGACTTGATCACATCACACAGCAACACAAACACACAGCAACAAACACACACACACACACACACACACACACACACACACACACACANACACACACACACACACACACACACACACACACACACACACACACACACACACACACACACACACAGACACACACACACACATTAACAATACTAAACACCTCATCCAAAATTTAGGCAAGCACCTACACTCACCTGAACATCCACAACCATCCCACCACCATATGTGTTTAAAATATTCAAATGCAAACACCATCACCATCGATCGTATCACAACTGAAGCATAAAACACTTGTATGATACAAACCACGCATCATAAAGTATATATCCACATAACCGAGCAAACTTAAACATGGATACAACATAAAGTATAAAACATCAAACCGAGCATCACAGATGCAACTTGAAGCATCAAATCAAGCATTATGGATGCAACATACAACATCAAAATCGTCAATAGAGCATGTCATAACCGATATTTATGTATGCATCATATTGAATCAAAATCATCCATGACATGCTCGGATGATATGTATCACAACCGAGCAAATCATAATCATAAACCAAATCCATCTTGTATGCAACATGAAGCATCAAAATCATCAACCGAGCATATCAAAATGAAAACCACCAAACTGAGCAAAGAGAGAAAATAGGGGAGAGGAAACCAACAACCAAACTGAGAACCATTACACATTAGTATTTGCAAAATCATAAAGCCACCTTATAGATATAACAAAGATTACCGAAACAAAGAGGAGAGGTAAAAGAGGGACTACCGCATAGAGTGCATAATGTGCACAACCACCAAATTGAGTCGAAGAAGAGAAGGGACAAGAAAAGAGAGAATAGAAAACTCACTGCAATAGCACCAACCGAAGAAAGGAAACCACCACACATAACACAGAGTGCACAGAACCACCAAATCAAGCGAAAGAGAAGAGAAGAGAGGGAAAAAGTATGTAAGGCCACCGGAGCAACCACCCACATCCAATAAGAGGCAACTGGAAACAACACCTAGCCACCGGAGCCACGAATCAAGGGGATCAAAAGAAGAGAAATTAGGGCAATCATCGTGTTAAGGGACCTGTAGAGGAACAAGAAGGTGACAGTGGAAGGAACACAAAAGGGCAGTCACGTAAAACAAAAACAAAGAAATGCGGGTCGCAAGGTCGAACCAGCAGTCCGCATTTTAATTAGATTCATCAAATCGCTTCCGCAATCAAAGAATCCAAGCATCCCAAACCACGACCCCAGACCGCACCACATTATAACCACCTCCCCAAA